>JBBBDQ010000533.1:352500-690000 GCA_037127315.1 Ascarosepion bandense | reverse complement strand
TTCTTTGTTTCTAGTGAAAGTTTCCTGTGTCTTAATATTTTACTCAGCTTCTGGAATGCATCTTTTGCCATGCTAATTCACCTTTGGATCTCTGTGTTGCACTTTCCATCTTCAGTTAGAACATTTCCCAGATATTTAAATTTTCGTACCTTCTTGATCTTAACATCCCCCACCTGTACGTGGCACTTTCGGCTGCTCTTTTTACTGATGACCATGCATAGGTTCCTCTACTGTTCGTCATAAAATTTGACGTGAAGAAAAATCAAAAAGGCTAGGAATATATTTAATTTTATAGTCAGATAACTTGACAAATAGGAGAAAAAAAAAACTGTCTTAATAGTAAGACCGATTGGTTTGATGAGATCAAATTGGCAACAGATCTCAAAAATGACCTACAATTTTTTTTTTTTTTAATCATATCATCCCGAGCAAGGCACTGATGTGCAGAGGGCTACGTAGAGTGAAAAGATTGGAAAAGAGAAAGCTGGAAACCACATCCTAAACAGGAAACAAGGGATGAGCCTCTTCACCCGTTCAATAGATGTGGGTGGAGAGTGAACCGGGCGATAGTTTAGTCTATCTACTCCAATTGAAAAAAAAATAAAAATAAAAGATTGGAAAAGAGAAAGCCGCAAACCACATCCTAAACAGGAAACAAGGGATGAGCCTCTTCACCCGTTCAATAGATGTGGGTGGAGAGTGAACCGGGCGATAGTTTAGTCTATCTACTCCAATTGAAAAAAAATAGAGAGTGAAAAGATTGGAACAGAGAAAACCAGGAGACACATCCTAAACAGGAAACAAGGGATTAGCCTCTTCACTCGTTCAATAGATGTGGGTGGAGTGTGAACTGGGCGATAGTTTAGTCTATCTACTCCAATTAAATCTCTTGTTAACTAGCGAGAAAAATATTTTCAATTGTCTTAGAGAACCTTTTTTAGTTTGCATTATTATGGCTGATGCTAACCTCTTAGAGAGTAAGTCATTATACCTTCTTGGGCTAATTTTTTTCTGCTGACATGAAGTGGAAAGATTATATTGAATCAAATGCTGAGTCTACTGTGAGGGAAATTGGTTCACTGTCTCATGCTAGACCATTTTTGTTTTGACAGAATCTATCTTGCACATTTTGAGCCTACCATTCAGTCATATATTGAATATGGCTACCACATGTGGTTTGATATTTCTGATATATCCCTAGATATTCTTGATAAAATACCAAGAAGAATCTGCAATGTTATTGGTTTCAGTCACTTTCCCACCACTGTAATATAGCTTCATTGTGTCTTTTCTATAAATATTTTCATGATAATTGATCTGATGAGCTTTCCTCTTTTTTTCCTTGACTTTAAGAATTTAAGTGTAGTTCTAGATTGGCAGTAAGGTCTCACCATTTTACAGCTGAAATGGCAAGTTGTGACAATCAGGTTTCTTGCTGACAGTTTATTATCTTGGTTTCATTCACTTTCCTATTGCTATAATGTAATTTCTGTGTGGCTTCTCTATAAATATTTTCATGCTAATTCTCTGATAAACTTTTCTCTTTCATGATTTCAAGCATATTAATAGATTGATGGTAAGGTCTCATCATTTTACAGTTGAAATGGCAAAATATAACCCTAAATAATATGCTAAAAGTTTCTTCTCTTGTACTTCTTGCTTGTAGATCTTTCCTCCAAACTTCTTAGTTCCTTGGTAAGGTCTCACCATTTTATAATTAAAATGGCTAGATATAACTAAGTTCTATGCTAACAGTTTCTTCTATCAGTTTTTTAATTTACTTTCCCAGAATTATAATGTAGCTTCCCTGTGTTTTTTCTATAAACATTTTATTGGCAATTTTTCTGGCGAGCTTTCCTCTGCAGTACCCAGACATCATGAATTTAAGTGCCATACTAGATTTGTGGTAAAATCTCAATATTTTACAGTTAAAATGGCTAGAATGTAACCATAAGTTTTATGCTGACAGTTTTTTTTGTTGTTGTTTTGGCACTTGTGTTTTGTAGAGCTCTCTCCTGGCTTATTGTTTTCCAGCCAACTTTGACCTTCAAAAATTTAATTTTTTTAATTTCCGTCGTTATCCACAGTCTTTTCATTGATTACTCTTCTTTTATTGTTCTCTCTCCTTAATTATATTTCCTTCTTCTTATATTATTTTAAGGTCGATGCTAACAGGCTTACGGCGTATCATGTTGAATACACCGGTTTTTGCTCGATCACCGAAGTTAAGCAACGTTGAGCCTGGTCAGTACTTAGATGGGTGACCGCTTGGGAATACCAGGTGCTGTAAGCATTTAGTGATGGATACTCGTGCTTACGGCCTATCACGTTGAATACATCAGTTCTCGCTCGATCACCAAAGTTAAGCAACGTTGAGCCTGGTCAGTATTTAGATGGGTGACCGCTTGGGAATACCAGGTGCTGTAAGCATTTAGTGATGGATACTCGTGCTTACGGCCTATCACGTTGAATACATCAGTTCTCGCTCGATCACCAAAGTTAAGCAATGTTGAGCCTGGTCAGTATTTAGATGGGTGACCGCTTGGGAATACCAGGTGCTGTAAGCATTTAGTGATGGATACTCGTGCTTACGGCCTATCACGTTGAATACATCAGTTCTCGCTCGATCACCGAAGTTAAACAACGTTGAGCCTGGTCAGTATTTAGATGGGTAACCGCTTGGGAATACCAGGTGCTGTAAGCATTTAGTGATGGATACTCGTGCTTATGGCCTATCACGTTGAATACATCAGTTCTCGCTCGATCACCAAAGTTAAGCAACGTTGAGCCTGGTCAGTATTTAGATGGGTGACTGCTTGGGAATACCAGGTGCTGTAAGCGGTTAGTGACGGATGTGCGTGCTTACGGCCTACCATGTTGAATACACCAGTTCTTGCTTGATCACCAAAGTTAAGCAACATTGAGCCTGGTCAGTACTTAGATGGGTGACCGCTTGGGAATACCAGGTGCTGTAAGCATTTAGTGATGGATACTCATGCTTACGGCCTATCACGTTGAATACATCAGTTCTCGCTCGATCACCGAAGTTAAACAACGTTGAGCCTGGTCAGTATTTAGATGGGTAACCGCTTGGGAATACCAGGTGCTGTAAGCATTTAGTGATGGATACTCGTGCTTATGGCCTATCACGTTGAATACATCAGTTCTCGCTCGATCACCAAAGTTAAGCAACGTTGAGCCTGGTCAGTATTTAGATGGGTGACCGCTTGGGAATACCAGGTGCTGTAAGCGGTTAGTGACGGATGTGCATGCTTACGGCCTACCATGTTGAATACACCAGTTCTTGCTTGATCACCAAAGTTAAGCAACATTGAGCCTGGTCAGTACTTAGATGGGTGACCGCTTGGGAATACCAGGTGCTGTAAGCATTTAGTGATGGATACTCATGCTTACGGCCTATCACGTTGAATACATCAGTTCTCGCTCGATCACCAAAGTTAAGCAACATTGAGCCTGGTCAGTATTTAGATGGGTGACTGCTTGGGAATACCAGCTGCTGTAAGCGTTTAGTGATGGATACTCGTGCTTATGGCCTACCTTGTTGAATACATCAGTTCTCGCTTGATCACTGAAGTTAAGCAATGTTGAGCCTGGTCAGTACTTAGATGGGTGACTGCTTGGAAATACCAGGTGCTGTAAGCGGTTAGTGACGGATGTGCGTGCTTACGGCCTACCATGTTGAATACACCAGTTCTTGCTTGATCACCAAAGTTAAGCAACATTGAGCCTGGTCAGTACTTAGATGGGTGACTGCTTGGGAATACCAGGTGCTGTATAGTGATGGATGTGTGTTGTGGTGCAGTGGATATTGGCTCGGAAGGAGAAATCGTTGAGCTGAGTTCGAATTCCAGTTGAATACCCTGCATTCACTTAAGCACTGGTCTCCTTGGGAAAGATATTAATCCGTTCCTTCCCTCCAGTTATTGGTTAAATAACAAGGGTAAGACTTAGGGACCCTGCCTTTAAAAACAAATCCCAATGAATCTTGATACTTGAAAAATGTATTACTAGACTCAAAAACTTATATAAACAACAATAAAATTGCTGAAAGAAAAAGGTATTACCAGCAATAAATAAATAAAAATTTAGTTTGCAATAAATGACCAGCTGAGGTTGATTTGCCATAAAAACAAAACAACCAACTGATGCTAACAGTTTTTTCTCTCGCTTGTGGAACTCTCTTCAAGCTTCTTACTTTCCAGTCATCTTTGATCTTCAAAAAGTTAAATGCAATGTCAATTGTTATCTTCTGTTTTCTCAGTTTGTGTTCTTTTGTTTTTCTTGCTTCTCAATGTTTTCTTTCCTAATATTCTTTCACACTCAGTAATCCCTTGTATCTTAGTGACTTTATTACCTTGCTTGGAGGGAAATTATTTTAAAGCAGAAAAATCTAATAATGTCTGAATTATTATCTTGCACTTCACAAAGAATTTGTGGTGTTTTGCAGAAATTAAAATCTGCATGTCACACTTGCTTCTGCAGGCCAAAATTGTGCTAGGTCAAGACCGCTGAACAGTGAAAGTCAGCTAGATCATGACGTGATGTCACAAAAGTAGTCCTACATCGGTCTTCAGTGAGCAAGACCTGCAATAATGAATGATTGTAATTGTAAACTAAAGAAAAAGTCTTAGAAAACTTTTAAAAATTATGTTTAAAAAAAGAAACAGTGGAAGATTGTATACTACTGAACTTGATTCAATAATATTCATTATTTTCTAAATTATTTAAATAAATTGTTACTGAAAGTGGTGTTAAAGTAAATAAACAAACATCATGTTACACTTCATTAAAATTTAAAAACTGGAAATTCGTTCATTATTTTAATTATTTCAAACTTAAAAATATATTTTTTTAGAATTTTAATCAGCATTGTTTTAATTTGCATGTTTTTATTTTGATTTTAACAATTTTTCTGTAAAGTTACAACATCGTAATTGCTAAAATATTCCTTTAAATTTATATCGAAAATTTCTTGAAATTTTTTTTAATGAAATTTCTAGCATTTAAAAACTTTTGCAATTTTCTTTATAATGTGTTGTGAATTACAAAGATAAAAATAATTTAATGATAATCCTTAAAGTTAAGTTTCTTTTCTTTACTAATAAAACAATTCTTAAGAAATGTTTGAATTGTTAGAATTATATTTTATGTCTATAAAAATATTCCTTTATGAATTTATATGGAAAATTTCTCTAAGGTTTTGTGGAACTAAAACACACACTTATACACACATATAATTGCACATGCACCAAGTTCATGATGTATTCATTATGTATGTTTAATAAATGTAAGCTGTTCATTGATTGGTCTGATATAGCCAATCAAAGCAAAGGTAAGTAAGCAATCTTTTTACTGCCAATTTGTTAGGTTGTTTAAACCACTATATAAACATTTTGCCACAAAAAATTACTCAGTTGTGGCAAGACATTCATCATGGCAAGAACACAAAGATTTATAACACCCAACTCACTTTTCTCTTCAAAGTCCAATTTTAGTACACTTAGTACTAAGAACATTTTATCAGAACTTTCATGCATGAACAATTTCTCTTAACAGAACTATATATTTTTCCTAACACTGTACACTTTGAACAAGAATGAACAATCAAGCATATTCTAAAATTTGTATCAATTATTTTCATACAGTCAATGGGAGGCATTTCGCGCACTATTCAACAAACACACTTAATTTATGTATTTGTTAATTATATGTTGTTATATTTTTTTGTTCCAGACTGAATGGGTTGTCATATTTATTTCATTTTCTTTCTTGTTCAATCCCAGAATTTTGATACTCATAAAATATAAATGGTAGGTTGTAGGGATTTGGTTGGAAAATCCATTTGGAAGTGACCAGGCTTTTCAGAAAGAGGAAATGATTCAAGTAACCTTGCAAGTAATCTGTACAATTGTAGATTATAATCAAGTGCGCACCCCCAACATTATAATTTTCTTTGCAATTTGGTACAACACAACTGTAAGGCAGTGTTTTTATTTATAAGTTAATGCAATACTTAAAAGAAAAAATAGATAAATAATTTAAAAACACCATGAAAAATCTGACATACAAACAAAGACTTTCTTACTGAAAGTTAAACGACTCAAGATGATGACGTCACAAGTTCTTGATGTCATATCTAGCTAGACTTCCTTTTTGGTGGTCTCAGCTAGGTACCATAGAACCAAGGATAATTGATTACAGGAGCATACAAAAAGAAGCAGCAAGCTGTTGATTTCCTCTTTTTAATCTCTCTTCAGACATTTCTCACAATGCTCAACGTTTTTCCATCACTTTGTCACTGTAGAAAAACATTATATTAATGTCTCTCAAGATGCTGCCTTCACAACAAGAACATATTTCATAGTTCTGAAAAAAAGACTCATATAATTGTACATTTCATGTATGAACATTTTATATACTGACCACACTTGTATCCTAAGTATGACATTAAACTGCTCAGGCTTGGCAAGAGTTTTTAGCTTGGGACGGCACTTTGTCTAGGAGAAGGTAATCCCTGAAATAAAAACCTCTACACCAACTCTGTGTAGAACAGAGTAGGCTGAACTTTCCAACCTTAGTAGGTAATCTTCCTAGAGATGGTGTCTCGATAAAGACAATGTGTATCTAGTTTCCTAAAATGGTTGGTGTTAGTAAGAGCATACAGCTGAAAAAACTTGCTTCAATATTTCAATTACATATGACAGGAAGACCATGTAAAACATGGACCCAGATTATCAAAAACAATTTAAGAAAATTGAGATTACAGCCAGGCCTTATGCAAAATCGCAAAATAGAACAGAACTGTAGAAGTCAAATCACTTACCTTTCAAGATGGCTCTCTCCCTGTAGGAAGGTGGACATTCAAGAGTGTGAAACTCACCTTCCTGATGTGTCCAACTAGCATCCAGTTGGCAGACAAAAATAAACAGGGTTGTAACTGAATACATGTCCCTATGTGGCCTAAAGATATTTACTCTTCTCCCCAACTTGAGAGAGATGTGACACAAGGTCGTTTTTAATGTGGGGAACCTGAGCGTGTACACCCAGGTACTGGTCAAACATTACCTATCCACCACTGTGGATAGGTTCAAAACCAGTCTAAACTGGTCTTAATTTGGTCATTTTGGACCCTAACCTGACGGCCGAGGGCCCAAGAACCTTGCACCTATGTGGCCCAAAGACAAATGGTGGATATTGTGCTGAATATTTATGGAGCTCAATGTACACACTGAAATTATCAGCCAATCACTACTTACGGAATAGACTTACCTGTAACAGAATGGAATCTCCCAAGTTATTTAAACTACCTACCAATTTGCCCTGGTGGTTTTTTGGTCAGTTAGACCAACTTCTATTCTAGTTGAGTACTGGATGGTTCTTCCACAAGATCTTTACAAGAATCATCAAGAAAACAGATGTTAAATGATGATGATGATGATGATGACAGTTAAAGAAATCAATCATCACATTAAATGATGATTGATTTCTTTCTTTAAATTGATTTTTTTTGTATGTCATATTAAATAGTTTGATCTTATTTACTGGTTGTATCCAGTCTTTTTCTTTCTTTCCTTCCAAGTCTGCTTTCTACAACTACGAGAATAAATGAGAGTGACAGACATTAATGTTGTAGTGTAGGGAGCTGGTTAATGTTTCTTTAATTCACCCTTGTGTCAAACTTAACTGAACTCCCTACAGCTTACACATTTTAGGCAGAATTATTATCAGAAGGTTTTCATTAGAAGATTAGTTGTCGGCAGAATGGAATATATGGAATAGTGTAAGAATAAAATATACATTTTCCATGTTAAAATAGAAATTTATTAAAAGGAGGAATAACAAGAATTTGTAGAAATTAATGTTCAATGAGAAAGTTAAAGATATCAAGAGTTTGTACAAAATGTTTGTCGTAGTTATTGTTGAAAGAAATAAGGAGAAAGAGAAAGAACAATGTTTGAGTTGCTTGAAGTTGAAGTTACATTTTAGATGTATCGTCTCGTGGCTCCCATCTGACTCTCTGTCTGACTGACACTGATGAAGTCCTTTTATTGTAATCTAAATTTTTTGCATTTACTTGCAAAGTCTTTTTTGATCTTGTAAGTCTCTCCCATTTGTGAAAAATCATTTTAGCACCTACTTGTGAAATCTGGTTTCCACTTTTTCTTTAAGCAGATGGTCAATCTTTCTTCTGTTTGGGAAAACCATGATTTCACATGTCATTGTGAATTTTTGTAAAAGTGAAGAAGATTGATAGGCTCCAAAGGAGAGTCTGTAATGTGATAGGTACTGATCTGGCGGCTCAACTGCAGCCACTTCCCCACTGTCGAAATGTGGCCTCCCTTTGTCTGTTCTATAAATACTTTCATGGCTGCTGCTCAGACGAACTTAAGTCACTGATGCCTCCTCAACAGGTGTTTACTCATGCAACCAGACTGGCAACTGGGTCCCACCCATTCACAGTCAGGTTAGCCAAATGCAGACAACAATTCTACTCCTGCAGCTTCTTCTCTCGCACTTCCCGTCTGTGGAACTTGCTCCCGTATTCTTGCTTTCCTGACGGCTACAACCTCCAGAAATTTAAATGCAAAGTCAATACTCATCTACTAACCACTGGACTCTAGCTCTCTCCCCACCCCTGTATAACCTTCCCTTTCTCTCCACCTATGTATCTGTCATCGCACCTGCTTTCTCAGCTTTCTATTGTTCCTTTCTAACTAGTTTGTACTCCCCACTCTTTTCTAATTAATCTTTTTACATTTATGTAGCCCCCTGCACATTAGTGGCGTTTCCGCCTTGCTCGGGGTGAAATGATTGAAAAAAAGAAAAAAATTAATTTCTTATCTGCTACAACATCACTTGCTACTTTCAGGCAACATGATCATCTTTCTTTCTTTGAATGGTGTTCATGAATTTACCGAAGAAAACGATAATACTTATAAATTCATAGAAATTAGAGAGAGCAATGCATGGTCATAACTGCCTGCCTATATGTTCTCGAACAGATAATATGGCACTGCATGATTCAGTACATTGAAGCACTCAATGAACAAGTAACTTTGAGTTGAAATAGCCATTCTGCAAGAAATGCTCGGAAAGCGTGATATCACTTTTACTGAGTCAGTCCTCAGTGCACATCAACTGGCTGATTCACTTACTTAGGGACTGAACATTACATCCTCTTGTTTCTAAGAAACTAGCAGTATAGCCCGGTGTTGCTCGGGTGTAATGAAAATTTTAAAACCAACCCATGGTCCTGGAGCTCAGACTCAGCCTAAAGAATATTTGAAATAATAAAATTGCGACAATTTACCAATCGCACCATATATATATATATATATATATATATTAATCAAATTTGATACACTCATAGACAAAGACATAAGAAACAATATTCAAAAGTTTGAAGGTTGCAGTTCTTACAATAGTGCAGAAAATTGATAATATATACATATATATATATATAAAAGGTAAGATGTTAGTGTGTGTGTGTCTGTTTATCTGCCTGTATGTCTGTATTTTTTCAGCCCTTTTATTTTAATTTGTGCTTTGGGTTTGGCTCTAAGTAGGTATAATTGTAGTTCTTAGTCTCAGCCATGATACCATTTACTCAGAGGACTTATTTAGCCTTCAAAATTCAGTTTACGGCAAAAAAAACTAATTTGATATCGATACCAGGTAATCAAAATTTGACTTACATCCATTCATTTTTCATGTGAAAAATTTCATTTATGTGAGCTAGTATATATATATATATATATATATATATATATATATATATATATACTAGCTCGCAAATTCTTTTTTCTTATTTTCTTCAGCTCACGTGAATTTGAAGGGAGTAGGTGTGTAGTTAACAGGAAGTTATCTCATCAGCAACTTAAAACAGGATGACATATTTGAGTATTTGTACATGGCTCCATGCAGATCTTCCATTTAAAAAACAATTTAACAGAAATATATATATATATATATACTAGCAGTATACCCCAGCGTTGCTCGGGTGTAATGAAAGCTTCAAAACTAATCCATGGTTCTGGAGCTCAGACTCTTTGGATGTTGGCACAAAAGACTAAAAAGCAATAGTTGTTTCCAGTTAAAACGAAATCGTAGACTGAAAGAAAAATGAATGGATGTAATTTTGATTACCTGGTATCGATATCAAATTAGTTTTGTTTGCCGTAAACTGAATTTTGAAGGCTAAATAAGTCCTCTGAGTAAATGGTATCATGGCTGAGACTAAGAACTACAATTATACCTACTTAGAGCCAAACCCAAAGCACAAATTAAAATAAAAGGGCTGAAAAAATACAGACATACAGGCAGATAAACAGACACACACACAAACATCTTACCTTATATATATATATATATATATATATATATATATATATATATATATATTATCAATTTTCTGCACTAGTGTAAGAACTGCAACCTTCAAACTTTTGAATATTGTTTCTTATGTCTTTGTCTCTGAGTGTATCAAATTTGATTAAAATCGGACCACTCCTTCTATAACCTGATTTTTTCAATTATCAATTTTTGATATTTATTGGGGGTACCTCAACACAAAACCTATCTAAGAACACTTGCAAACACTTATAGTACAACTGTGTTAATTTTCAAGAAAATCGGTTCAGCTGTTTCGGAGTCTATCAGTAATGGACACACATACAGACACACACACACAGACAGACAAAGTTCCATTTATAAATAAGTGTAGATTGAGATTTACATAATGCTTTATTAGACTGACTTGTCTCCCCTGCTGGTTCAGGTGGGTTCTGCCCAGGTATACCAATTTAGGCGAGTTGTTTTTCTTTCGTGAGAGAACATTTCTAAATTGTCTGGTGAATTCTTGTCGGAGTAATTCAGGATTAAACAGACTTTCTGCTGCCTGCATAATATCTCTAAGGTAATTCTTCAGATTCACATATTCTTAATGCATTTTCTTCTGAGTGAATATTTTTCTCTCCTAATCATACAGGCTTTTATTCAGTTAAAATTGTGGTCAGATGTATTGTGGGGAACTACCGGTCTGTTGAACTTATCATTATGCAGCCTATTACTGTGATGCTCACGTAGTCGTTATTTTGCGGTTTCTGGCCTATGTACAGCATCTGATAAGGTAATTTAATTTATTGTTGCTCTTATTCTCAAAAATCCCAATGTATTTTCCTTATAATAGTTTTGTCTTACACTCTGATCTCAAGAAGCAAAACCTGACGTGCATTAGGTTGTCACACATGAAATGACGTACTTTAAAGAAAATGAATAAAATGCTTCTTAAATGTTAAATAACTTATTTGGTTGAAATTGGCACCATGCTGATAAATGGCCATTCTCCAATGTGTCTTTAAATTCTTGATCCAGTCTTTAAAAAAAGTATAATCCTTTGATGTGATAAACAGATTAAATGCTTAGATTACCTCTTTGTTATTGGAGAATGTTTTATTCTAAGCATGGACCAAGCGATTCTCCCAGAGAGTAATACACTACGCCTCCTCGGACTTACCCTGTCCTCAGACCTCAAATGGAACCACTATATTGAATCCATAGCAAAATCTACTGCTAAGAAGGTTGGGTCACTATGTCGATCCAGGATGTTTTTTCCACCTGAATCCATCCTGCATATATACAAGTCAACCATCCGTCCGCGCATGGAATACTGCTGCCATTTATGGTCAGGTGCCCCTGCCGTTCTCCTCAGTGTTCTTGACAGGCTCCAAAAGAGAGTCTGTAATGTGATAGGTACTGATCTGGCGGCTCGACTGCAGCCACTTCCCCATCGTCGAAATGTGGCCTCCCTTTGTCTGTTCTATAAATACTTTCATGGCTTCTGCTCAGACAAACTTAAGTCACTGATGCCTTCTCAACAGGTGTTTACTCGTGCAACCAGACTGGCAACTGGGTCCCACCCATTCACAGTCAGGTTAGCCAAATCCTGACGACAATTCTACTCCTGCAGCTTCTTCTCTCGCACTTCCCGCCTGCGAAACTCGCTCCCGTATTCTTGCTTTCCTGACGGCTACAACCTCCAGAAATTTAAATGCAAAGTCAATACTCATCTACTAACCACTGGACTCTAGCTCTCTCCCCACCCCTGTATAACCTTCCCTTTCTCTCCACCTATGTATCTGTCATCGCACCTGCTTTCTCAGCTTTCTATTGTTCCTTTCTAACTAGTTTCTACTCCTCACTCTTTTCTAATTAATCTTTTTACATTTATGTAGCCCCCTGCACATCAGTGGCGTTTCCGCCTTGCTCGGGGTGAAATGATTAAAAAAAAAAATTTGCTTTTTGTTGTGAGCGTGCAAACATTCGGTCCGTCGCTGGTTGGTATCACCACAATTTATTTGCATCTAACCACTGGCATACTCTCTTACTGTTGTCAAAGAGTATCCATTTCTAATCAATATGTAATTTGATGCCAGTCAGTTAAGTGCCATATGTGGTACATGCTTGGGTGATCATGTCTCGAAAGGGACATGACTGATTGAGCAGACGATTGTCCCGCAGTAGGTTGCCATTGCTTTCTGTGGTAGACTGGTTGCCGACCAAGGCTATAGAACCCAATCTGCCCTGTTATTTAACCCATAACTGGAGGGAAGAAATGGATTAATACCTTTCCAAAGGGTATTTGCGGATAAGTGAATGCATGTACTAGATGCAAAAATGGTTCTTTTTCCCAGTTTGTAATCATACTGTAAGATTACTCGACTATTTTATTATAATTATTTTCATTTGGTTTATGAATAAAAATATAGAAAAAGAAAAAGGAGTCAGGAATAAGTCAAGATTTTTTTTATATATAAATATATTAAGGAGGTTACTTTGTTAGACGATTGGATTGGATGTGCTAAACAGTTCAAATGCTTCGATTACTTCTTCCATATTGAAGAATGTTTTATTGTAAATGAAAAGCTCAAAAGAAGTGATCATCAGTAGAAGAGATATCAGGTAAATATGGAGGATGAGGAAAAATTTTATAATTCAGGCTATGCTCCTTTTGGGCAGTTGATTGAGAAGTGAGTAGCCGAGAGTTTTTGTGCAGTAAAATTAGGACATCCATATTCTTAAGTCTAGGGTGTTTCTTTTTTCAATTTTTCTTGCATACACTCAATTGCTCCTCAATACGAGAATATGTTTTGCCCTGGAGCAAGAATGAATAATGAATAACCCCTTTGAAAGACCACCTTACAGTAGTCCTTAACTTTTTAAGGTGCAATGGATATTTTGGGTATTGCTTTGGTGATTTATTTGCATCTAATCACTGGCCTACTTTCTACTGTTGTCAAAGAGTATCCATTTGTCATCGCATTTATTGATTTGATGCAAAAATGGCTCTTTTTTCCCCAGTCTGTACTCACACAGTAAGATTACTTGACTATTTCATTATAATTTAGTTTCATTAGGCTTATGAATAACAATATATTGATACAAAGATTATTTGCAAAGAAAAGGAGTCACCAATAAGTCAATATTTTTTTATATATTATATTACTATTAAGTTTGTCAGATGATTGGATCAATAAAAAACCAAAAATACATTGTTATAAATAAAAAGACAAGTGGAAAAACTCTTTGAAAACAAAGGTTAAATTCATTACCTCATATTTCTGAAGATGTACAGTATATTTGTCCATCCCAAACTAACATATCACTCAATAAATCCTGGGCCTAACTAATAAAACAACAACTTTATGCAAAAATCGACTTTATTCATCAACATAGTCTCTTTTTAAGGCAATACACTAATTCCAATGCTTCTCTAACAATTCAATGCCTTTTTTGGTAGAATGATTTGTCTTTGCCCTCAAAATACATCTCAGTTTCTAATATCACTTCATCCTTGGAGCCAAATCTCTTTCCCTGGAGCATTTTTGGGGTCTTTAAAGAGCCAGTAGTTTCTGGGGGCCATATCTGGAGAATAGGGTGATACAGAAGCCATTCAAAGTCCAATTCATCTAGTTGTACTATTGTTGCAATCGACTTGTGACATGGTGCGTTGAATTGGTAAAAGATCACTTTTTCTTCTTTGTTTGTAGCCGTTTTTTGGCAATTTCTTCCTCAAATGCATCAATAATGCTATATAATATTCGCTATTGATGGTTCTTTCTTTCTCAAGGCAATTGAGGAACACAACACCTTGCGCATCACAAAATACGGAGGCCAAAACCTTGCCTGCTTATGTTTATGTCTCTGGTTGCTTTGGATGGCTTTCACCTGCTGCTGTCCACTAAGCTGATTGCCGATTTGACTCCAGAGTGAAGTGGTGGATTCATGTTTCATTGATTGTCATGTGTTTACGCAAAAACTCCTTGTTGCATTGAGAAACAATGCTCTGTGATGCTGTTTTTGATCAACTGTGAGTAAACATGACACCCACTTTGAACACAGCTTTCTCATTGACAAATATTCATGCAAAATGGTGAATTCACTGCCTTTTGTGAGTTTAATTCCTTGGATATCTCATGCAACTTCAATTTACAATTGGTTCAAACAAGTTTGTGGATTTTTTTGGTGTTTTCTGGGACAACTGCCGATTTTGGGTGACCTGAGCATTCAGCATCATTTGTGTCTGTATGACCGCATTAAAGTCAGGATACCACCTCTTAACCATTGTTTCTAATAGAGCAGAGTCAGAGTAACACTTATCAAGCCATTGCTTTCCTTGAACAGTATCTTTTTCCACCAGAAAGCAATGCTTTATCAACACACAAAATTCATATTTTTCCATTGTTTTGAAAATTTGCAACAGTAGCTTCTCTTAATTAATTGTAATTTATAAACTAATAACCCGATTGAGCCCAAATTTTGTCACTTACCATTAGAAGGTTAGCACTTCATAAAAATCATGTGAATTTTTTATTAGTGGCACCATCTATATGTCAGGCCTGGGACATATTGAGTGATGTGTTATAAAAATCCTATAACAATTAAAACAATATTCATTAAAGAAATTATCTTAGACATTACTCATTTATTTTTGTCTTACCAGACTTTGAACGATGACATTTTGTGGCCTTCACATTTTTGGACTGACCTTTCATCAACCTGATGAATATTCATGAACATTCTCAAATTTAGAAGCCTTAATAAACCAATGGCATCATTGCTTTTGTATATAAACATGTGCAACAAAATAAGACCTACGTATGCCTTGCTAAAGTCTTCCAGGGAACAAAACACATCACTTAAGGTTAGTTTTTTCTCTTGTATCTTTAATAATTTTCTCTCTTCTTAGATACAATATCTGAAAATTATGTATATATAACAAAGAAAACGTTAAAGGGAGCAATAAGACAGACAATTTCTTGAACAGTAAAAGACAATGCTCTATGTCTAAATGAGCAAGGCAGAGAAAATAAATGTATATATATATATATATATTTTTTTACAAAATATTACAGAGATTTATGAAATGGATTAACAACTGACCTATTTTCAATTTATTTGTTTGAAGGTTATTTTTAGTAGATTATCTGTGAGTATGAACAGATTCTATTAAAACTAAGCAGACACAATGTTTGTAATTTATTTAATTTGATATTATATATATATATATATATATATATATATATATATATATAAACAGTTAAGTTTAGATTAAATTCTTTCGTGAATTTTTGATTATGTTGATAACTCTTTTGAACTGAACAACAATGAAGGATTTATTTTTTAATTGAAGAAAATATTCAATTTACAAAAGGAAATTAGTTTTCAATAAATAATTTTTGTATGTGACCCAACTTTGTTCTTCCGAAATTACTTTCTAAAAGCTTCCTACTTTGGGAGAACATTAAACGCTTTATATTGCAATTAAAAATTAGGCAACAGTATAAACAGCCCATTTGCCATTTATTTAAGGCGTAAAGTTGTCTTTGATCATAGCGCTTCACAACATTCTATGCTTCGTAGCTCTAAGCAATTTTTGATTTATAATATTCTACACAGTCTCTCTGATACTAACCATTTTAGTTTTCTATAATTGGAATGAGTTAATATATAGAAAATAAGTCTTCTTCCAGACATGATTTATCATGGTTCTCCACAACTTCTTACCCTTTATAACTCTAAGCTGTTGGAATGAGCTAATATTCTTCATATAGAAAATTGATGAATAGAACTTCTTCAGGACGTGGGCAATCATGGTCCTTCACAACTTCCTATCCTTTATAACTCTAAGCTGTTGGAATGAGCTAATATTCTTCATATAGAAAATTGATGAATAGAACTTCTTCAGGATAATGGGCAATCATGGTCTTCCACAACTTTTTATCTTTTTTAGCTCTGAGTATTGTGTGTTGTCGTAATATGTCACCCAGTCCCTCTTTCAATAGCCATTTGCCACCATTTTGGTTGTAATTAGCTATTTTTTTTCATATAGAAAATTAATGAATGGAACTTTTTCAGGATGTGGGCAATCATGGTCCTTCATAAGCTCCTGTCCTTTGCAGATCTTAGTAAGGTTCATCATTTAGCTATCTCACCCAAACCATACCTGCCAAATATTTACATAAGCTCATTAGCCTGGTTACTTCATGTTTTTATACTTTTGTTTATTATGTCATATAAGTGTTAAATTCTCCAATCCTACTTTCCTTATTATATAGCTCAAAATTTCAACTGTCTCTTTCTGATTCCAAGAGTTTTTTTTGCCATTTTCATTAAATTTTCCTCATTGCACACGTTTTGTATATGACATTCTCAGCTTTCACATCACTGTTTTTTCGTCTCCTCTTTCTCTGAAATTGTCCATCATTAACTGCCACATTGGAGGATTGATATTATATTGCAGTTCAGAACTATTTTGTTTTTGATTCCAATAACACATTAATAATTCTTTTTAATAATTTCACCCCGAGTAAGGTAATAAAGCCACTAAGATATAAGGGGTTACTGAGTGTTAGTATAAGAAAAAATACTATTAAAAAAAGAGAACAATTAAAAAAAACTAAAATTAAGAAAAAAAAAGTAATGATTGATACTGCATTTAAATTTTTGAAGATCAAAGTTAACTTAGAAGCTAAAACAGAGTTCCACAAACAAAAGAAGAAACTATTAGCATAGGACTTGCAGTTACATCTAGCCAACTCAACTGTAAAATAATGAGACTGCCATCAATCTAATCAGTCAGTTAAGTGCCATATGTGATGCATGCTTGGACAATCATGTCTCGGAAGAGACATGACTGACTGGGCAGAATATTATCTTGCAGTAGGTTGCTATTGCTTTCTGCAATAGACTGGTTGCCAGCCAAAATTATAGAACCCAATTTATCCTGTTATTTAACCCATAACTGCAGGGAGGAGATGGATTAATACCTTTCCCAAGTTAATGCATGGAATTCAACTGGAATTTGAACTCTGCTCCCCGACATCTTGTTCCGAGCCAATATCCACTTCACCACAATGCACATCCATCTATCTAGTAATTTGTTTAAATTCATAAAATCTTGGTACTACATTGAAAATTTCATCAGAGCTCTTACTATGAAAATATTGATAGTAAAAGTAGTATTAGCTACATTATGTTGGTGCGAAAGTGACTGAAGTGAAGCTAACATGATCTTTTATGATGTGATCTTTCTTTGTCGCATTGTTTCTCCAGTAATTTGTTAAAACTTTTCAAGCAGATTTTACTTGCAGCATTTTCTCTGTGTCTCCTTTTTTTCTTTCTTTTATATAACTGTTTCAGCCCAAGCAAGGTATTACTGCCACTGGTGTGCAGGGGGTTACAAGAGAGCAGAGCAAAATAAACAAGAAGATTAAGCTACAAGGAGTGTCAGAGAAAGGATAAGAAGAATGAGATCAAAGATAGCAATTGATGTTGCACTTAAACTCTTGGAGATTGTAGCTATCAGGGAAGCAAGTATATGGAAGGGAGTTCCACAGGCAGGAAGTGTGAGAAAAGAAACAAAAAGAGTAGAAGAAATATTTTGTGTGTAAAATTTGTGCAATCCAGTTGCTCATTTAGTAGTTCAAGTAAATTTGTGTAGACAGGGCACCAGGGAGATAAACTCATCAGAGAAAAAGCAGTGAAAATATTTGTAGAAAAGACAGAGGGAAGCCACATCTGGAGTCTGGAGATTATTGGAATAGCAAAATATATGTTCCAAAAACGAAACTAATCATGAAGAAACAGAAAAATTTCATTAGAAACAAAGAAATATGTTAAAATTTTACATAATATGTGTTCTCTTGTATGCCAGTGAATGCTGGATAATTGAAGAAACTTCAGGCAACAGAAATGTGATTCTACAGAAAAATGCTGAGAATGGAAGGGACTGAACATGTGAACAATGATGAAGTTAGAGAAAATACAAACACAAATCAACCATCCGTCCATGCATGGAATACGGCTGTCATATAGGGTCAGATGCCTTCGCTGTTCATCTCAGTGTTCTTGACAAGCTCCAAAGGAGAATCAGTAATGTGACAGGTACTGACTTGGCAGCTTGACTCCAGCCACTTTCTCACTGACGGGATGTGGCTTCTCTCTGTCTGTTCTATAAATATTTTCATGGCTTCTGCTCTGATGAACTTAAGTCATTGGTGCCTCTGCCACAGGGGTTTACTCGTGCAACCAGACTAGCAACTAGGTCCCACCCTTCACAGTTAAATCAACCAAATGCAGATGACAATTCTACTCCTGCAGCTTCTTTTCTCACACTTCCCACCTGTGGAACTCTCTTTCATATTTTTGCTTTTCTGATGGCTACAACCTCCAGGAATTTAAATGCAATGTCAATATCCATCTCTTAACCACTTGACTCTAGTTCTTTCTACATCACCCTGCTTATCTTTTCCTTTCTCTCTACCTTTGCAACTGTCATCACACCTGTATTCCCATCCTTCTTTTGCTTCTTTCTCTGACATCCCTTGTAACTGGTTCATCTTTCTCTTTACTCTCCTCCTATCTAATCTTTTTCTTTTATGTAGCCCCCTACACATCAGTGGCATTACCGCCTTGTTTGGGGTGAAACGATTAAAAAAACAAAAACAAAAGACACTGAAATTTAACATAAGAAAGAGAAAGTTGAAATTTATGCAGAACATAATGAAGAAAGAGGGATCGGAGAATTTCATACCTACAGGACATATTGAAGACAATAGGAAAACAGTGAATAACCTATCTAACAAGTAAATGTATGGTAGAACAGAAGTGAAGAAAGATAGTAATAAGGTAAAGTTTGCCGAGAGCGACCAACACCAGGTGAGCCATGAAAGTAGAATTATTATAACCATTCTTGAAGTGTGGTAAATATATTGCTTTGAAGATGAATATAAAATCCACACCAGTAATATTTAAGATGTTATATCAAGTTAAAGCACTAACTCTGAAATATAGAGTCACCTTTCCAAAGAATACTTGAATGGTTCAGTTATCTGTAGGAAGCTGTATATTTCAAGTTGACCAACTGATTCTGCAAATAGTTTTTATTTTTTAAATTCTTGTTCTAGTTTTGGTCAGAAATGTTATTGCCATATTTTATATATCTATTGAAAACCTTCTGATATAATGTCCAATAAGAGAACTGAGACTGTTTAGCTGCGGTTAAAAAGGTATAAAATGGTCCAAATTTATATATTATATTTTTTAATCATTTTACCCCAAGTAAAGTGGGACTGTGTGCCGGGAATTACAGTGAGAGAAATGATAAGGTACAGGAGGTATTGAAGAAAGTGTAAAAAATAAATTTCATGATTTGATAGGAATGGTTGGATTAAATCAAACAGTCATCCAGTAATACCATAGATCTGGAGCTTGCACATAAAGCCAGCATGCCAAACCCTGCCAAATAGTTTGAAATATCTAGAACCATAGCTTGAGCTTTGTCATTATTATCAAGAGTATACATATTCAGTGATGGCCAAAATGAGACCAAGGAGGCACAGTGTGTTACCCTCCAGGAGACTGGTATCAGGAGCTGGCAGGGAAGCTTGTCTCTGATGGTTAAATGAAAGAAGTTTTCTTTTGGAATGGTTAAGAGATGCAATTGATGTTGCATTTAAATTTTTGAAGATTGTAGCTATGAGAGAAACAAGTAAATTGAAGGAGTTCCCCAGGCAGGAAGTGCAAGAAAAGAAACAGTTGGAGTAGAAGTGACAATTACATTTAAAATTCTTGTTCTAGTTTTGGCCAGAAATGTTATTGCCATATTTTATATATCTATTGCAAACCTTCTTAAAAGCTCTGAGGATTTATATAAGATATTCAATCTAGATGTCATAAACATTACAGGTTATTTTATAAAACAAGTTGGAAAAACTATTTAACAATGTGTGCACCCCAATTGTCAAAAACGACAGCAAAATATTTGAGGGGATTATTAACAAGTTATCCTGCCTAAGTGTAAAAGGATGGAATATCTATCTATCTATATACACACACATACAAATAAATACACAGTAATTCATTGGTAAAAGTTAAGAACTTAAACATCAATCTAGTCAGTCAGTTAAGTGCCATGAATGAAACACGCTTGGGCGATCATGTCTCGAAAGAGACATGACTGACTGGACAGAAGATTATCCTGCAGTAGGTTGCCATTGCTTTCTGCGGTAGATTGGTTGCCAGCCAAGGATATTTGCGCATAAGTGAATGCAATGAATTTAACTGGAATTTGAACTCAGCTACCCGATTTCTCATTTCAAGCCAATATCCACTGCACCACAACGCACTAGCTTGTTTAAATTCATGTGGTCTGGGAACCAGAGGAAAAGTTTATCAGAGCAGTTGCCATGGAAATATTAGTAGCAAAAAGAAAAAAAACCACATCACATCAGTGAGAAAGTGACTGAAATTGAGATGCCAAGTCAGGATTGATTAAATTGCAAATCCTTCTTTAAATTTTGTCAAGAAGCCATGAGATGAATAACAAAGGCACCCAACAAGATATGGCAACAGTATTCAATGCATAGACGAATGGTAGAGGTATCATTGTGCAAAATGGATTTTGACAATGTTGTGGCATCCGCGCCTATTCAGCTATAATGGACTATTCCATTACTATGTAAAGAAATGGTGGCATCTATGTAGGGGAGTGTGCCGAGCAGCCGATCGACAAGTCAGTCGTAGACTTCCGGTGAGGACCCGGAAGTACCCACTGCTCATACTACGTCTTACGATGGTTGAGACGATTAACACTTGTTCTTGTATAGGATACTAATAACCTTTGTAAATAATATTTTCACGGAATACAAAAATTAACCTATTCCTGTTGTTGAGTTATTTATTCTTACTCATGACATCACACTATGAAAATGCATTGGGAAAGGGATTTTATTATGAAAATGCATTGGAATGGGATTTTACTTTGAAAATGCATTGGAAAGGGATTTTACTATGAAAATGCATTGGAAAGGGATTTTACTATGAAAATGCATTGGAAAGGGATTTTACTATGAAAATGCATTGGGAAGGGATTTTCCTATGAAAATGCATTGGAAAGGGATTTTATTATGAAAATGCATTGGAAAGGGATTTTACTATGAAAATGCATTGGAAAGGGATTTTACTATGAAAATGCATTGGGAAGGGATTTTCCTATGAAAATGCATTGGAAAGGGATTTTATTATGAAAATGCATTGGAAAGGGATTTTACTATGAAAATGCATTGGAAAGGGATTTTCCTATGAAAATGCATTGGAAAGGGATTTTATTATGAAAATGCATTGGAAAGGGATTTTACTATGAAAATGCATTGGAAAGGGATTTTACTATGAAAATGCATTGGAAAGGGATTTTTACTATAAAAATGCATTGGAAAGGGATTTTTACTATAAAAATGCACTGGAAAGGGATTTTACTATGAAAATGTATTGGGAAGGGATTTTATTCTTACTAATGACATAACAGACAAGAAAAGCTTTTTGGCCTGGCACAGCAACCCAACTTTCTTAACAGCAGATGCAGATATAGATTATTTGTAGACATTTTATATCAGATCAGTTGAAAAAATGAGACCAAGGAGGCACAGTATGTTACCCTCCAGGAGTCTTGTATCACCCATACTGATGGCTAGCAGGGAAGCTTGTCTCTGATGGTCAAATGAAAAAAAGTTTTCTTTTGAAGGCATTAAAATTTACAAGTCATTTCCTACCCCAGTTAACCACTGATAGGAGTGTGACACGATAACTAGGCATATATGTATTTTATTATAATAGATTAAAATAGAAAATAGATTAGAATAGAAAATAGTTTAAAAACATATTTAACAAAAGTGAAAAAGAAGAGGAGAAAATAAATAAACGCTTTTTCTTTTATGAGGAAAATTGTGGAAGAGACAAGGGTATCTGATTACTGTTTTAAATCCTACCACTCTTCCGGTAAATATTTGACTCAGTGATTTAATGTGATAAAGAGATAAAGCTCAGGAAAATTCGGGGGGGGGGGGGTTTCGAATGACCTGGTCAAAGGCTGTCTTTTACTGTGTCTTGACCACACATTAAGAATTTTTTGGCCGAAGCTTTATTAAGATAAAAAAAAAAGATAACTGAAATTTCAGACTTACAGTCGCCAATGTTTATCACCGGTGGTTTAAAGCATTTCTGGATTTCCGGATTCATTTTAAATAAATAGAAGTCAGTTAAGCAAGTCAGTCAGTTGAGTTCTGCCAGGCGTGTGAGTGAAGTAAGAATCTCCGTTCGTCTTGTTTCGGTCAGTTCGGATTTGTTGATCTCCATTAATTAGAGTTAATGCTGAACGTCACATCGCCTGCCCCCAACCTAACTCTAAACAAAATAAAGCATCGTTTCAACTCATTCAAGTTGTGGAAGTTCGTTCCTTATATCTTGTACCCCCAGCTTGAGGCTCTGACATTTTCAACAAACTCCCGGCAAAATCACAGCGTGGAGAACGGCCGCTGGAGAAATTGTTCGGACGGTCAGTTGGGGTGTTACAAAGAGATAAAGTGGAGGTTCATTTCAAGCACAGAAGCCAGATTTATTTGTCAGTATTGGCAGATTTCTTATTGTAACAGAAGTAAATGGTGGTGTCATCTGTACTGATGCTAAATTGAAAACTGATGACATCAGGGAAATCACTGATGAAGCACTAAAACAGCATAAAACCTAGGATAGAGCCACGAGGGATGTTCGCTTTTGTGTGAAAGAATCTAGAAGCTGGCCCATTCAAAATGACCTTCATTTCATGATTTGATAGGAATGGTTGGATTAAATCAAACAGTCATCCAGTAATACCATAGATCTGGAGCTTGCACATAAAGCCAGCATGCCAAACCCTGCCAAATAGTTTGAAATATCTAGAACCATAGCTTGAGCTTTGTCATTATTATCAAGAGTATACATATTCAGTGATGGCCATTAACACATCAGTGGTAAACCTGGCAAAGCAGAAGCCATATTGCTTGTCAGAGTGTAGGTCGTGTGAGTTTGTGTGAGTTTTATTTAATGGTATATCAACATCTGTGGGTTATTTAATGCCAAAAAGTTGGGGTTTTAAGGTATTTTTTAAATATTTGATTATAGTGAGAAGGTTAATTTAGTCAGATTTTAATGAAAATTTTCTGTTTTTATTATTTTTTTGGAAAACTGAAAATTTTGTATTCAAGAATGTTTTGCTGAGAATTTTTTTTTTTTCTTCAAAAATGTGCTATGGTAGTAATTTTTTTCTTCAAAAATGCATATTTTGTTTATAAAAGACTTTTTTTACCTCTATATTTCAATAAAAGTATATTTTTATAATGTTTTGACCCCAGTTTTGGGGTTAACTATTTGCCCATAGCTGGGACCCTAACAGGTGCTACCACTCCAAGCCAGAATGGACCTAGAAACAGCATCATTTAAGAAGTGGTTCTAGGCTTCTCACAACCTCTCAATCAGTGGCCTTGCTTCTGAATGCAGTTTACCATCATGCCCAGAACCGAGTGTAGGTTGTGAGAAGTGAGATAATTAAAATTGCATTTATATCTTTAAAGATCAAAGTTGACTGAGAAGCAAAAAGCCAGGAGAGAAATCTACAAGTGGGAAGTGCAATAGAAAAAACTGTTAGCTGAGAACTTGCAGTTATATCTACAAATTTTAACTGTAAAATGATGAGACCTTACTGGCAATCTAGCACTGCACTTAAATCATAAAACGTTGGTACCAGAGTGGGAACCCCTACCATATAAGTATTTATAGAAAAGCTACATTATGGCATAAGCTATATTAGAATGTGTAAAGCTGATGGCTATATCCTGTTTAAACAGGATATGGCCCTACACTACATATATCTGAAAGCAACACACTTATGTCTTTCGAAGTAAAGGTTTCTTTTTTGTTTGAGATATTATCTCTGATTTGCCTCCACTTGTTTATTTTTCCACGGCAGTCTTTGATTGACAACACAGTTGTTAGCATCTTATTAAAATCCTTTCATAACAATAAGCATGAAAGCAAACTTTGTTAACCTTGGTTAACCAAGGAAAAAGTTCAATTACTAAGAAGAGTGAGGGACGAAACAAATATTCTGCTGGAGGCAAGGAAATGACAATAGACTTTTGTTAAAAAATTTGTTGCTAAAAATATTATGTCACTTGTTATTTTTCAGTTTGGATATTCCGAATCCATACGTTTTGGCATCAGACATGAAAGAAAAAAAAATGGAGATGCTGTCAGAAATCAATAAGTCATCTCATATCTCAACAATATATCTTGTAAGTATGAGCAAATAAATGTCATAACCCCCCCCCCCCAAAAAAAAAAAAAAAAAAAAAAAAAAAAAAAAAACAAGAAAGAATGTTTTAGGATGAAGGATGACAAAAAAAAAAAAAAGAAAAAGTAAAGAGATAGTGTGAGAAATCTTGACAGAGTGAAGGAGAAGTAGAAATTTAGCATAATATAAGTGTTTAAAAGTAATGGAACTGGAGTAATGAATAGCAGTTCGGATTGAGGAATTAAAGAACTGAGTTAGAATTCCAGTCAAATCCATTATATGAATCCATCTCTTCTCCCGCCAGCTATGGATAAATAGCAGGATAGACTGGGTTTTTATAGCCTTGAGTAGCAAACAGTCTGGAAGAAGGAAAACTTTGAATTCAAAGCAGCCTGTCGTGCCCAAAGGAACACCACTTCTAGTGCAGCTGCAGTACATGCAGTGCTCCTACGACTGATGGGTCATGGAATATGTGAATCTGAAAGTGTTTAAAAAAACAAAAAAATAATAACTAAAAAAACACAATAGTACTGAAATGCTCACAACCTGATTCACTTCCCAAAATGTTGCTGTCATGGACATGATTAAAGAATAACGCAAAAACAACCAAATAGGAAAATACGAATATATATTAAAAATGGAAAGAATACAATACTTGGAACTTGGTCAGTAGAAACGATAATACAAGTTAGTGTGAAATACTATGATTCGACCCTCAGCCTTAGAACTGGGATTTGTAACGATCGTTAAGGTAGCAATGTTCGTAAACTGACTCTCGGTTGATTTCGAGTTGCTCTGGAGGCTCTCCCCTCAGATTACTCCCCCCACCCTCTTGTGAGGGGAGGTATAACTAATGGTTGGATGAGTCCATTCAGTCTGTTAGTGATGCCACCATGACAGTTACCAAATGATCAAGCATTAGAATTTGTCAATAGATTGCGGCTTGCACTGTTTACATTATTTGGATTATTGTCCTCATTTTTGTTGCCATTTATACAACATTTCGGCTGTTGTACACTCTGGACTTCTTCAGGTGCTAGAGATTTCAAACTGAAATACTACTTCATCTCAGAAATATAGACCAATACTGAGATTGCAGCTTGGGTTGAAGAATTGGAGAGCCAAGTTCAAATTCCACTCCAATTAATTTCTTACATGCTTATACCCTTGAGAAAGGCACAAATCTAACTTTTCTCCCCCCAGGTATTGGTAAATAATAGGGCAGATTGAAGTTTATAGACTTGAGTGGCAAATAGTCTGGGAGCTAGAAAACTCTGAATTCAAAGCTGTATGCAGCCTTGGGTAAATATATATATTTTTTTATAATCCTATCGCCACAAGCAAGGCATTTTACTGCCACTGTTTTGCAGGGGGTTACATCGGAAGAAAGTTATGAGAAAAAGTGACAGGTTATAGGGGGTGTCAGGAAGTGGGTAATAGAAGGATGAGGATACTGATGAGAGTGGAGTGGATGGAGAAAGGAGCATGAAAGAGAGGATGCAGGTTAATGAGATAAAAGATAACTATTGACTTTATATCTAAATTCATGTAACTGTCGGGAAAGCAAGTAAATGGAAGGGAATTCCACAGGCGAGAAGTAAGAAAAGAATTTGCATTTCCAATTTATTGGTTTCATATTAAAAGGGTGGGACCTATTTGCTAATCTTGTTGCTCGAGTAAATTTATATATAGGGGGCACCAGTGAGCTAAGTTCATTGGAACAGAAGCCATGAAAGTATTTGTAGAAATATAATATGCAGCTAAGGAAATGATATTTTGCATTGATTCAATGATCCCAACTATAATTGGCTCGTCATTCTTGGTTGGATCAAGATCTTTTCAGAACATCATTGTGCTTAATAACAATAAAATAGAAAAAAAAGACAAAAGTGAGGGAAGAAGAGAGAAAGTATATGATAGAGAAACAGACTGAGCAAAAGTGAAAGAGAATGAGTTTGAAAGCAATAATAAAAATGAAAATGCGAAACAAATGAGAGAACAATGAGAGAGAGAGAGATAGAAGCCTGAAACTGAGAGGGAGGGAGTGACACAAAAGAGTGTGTGTGTGTGTGTGTGAGAAAGAGAGAGTGAGATAAAGCAAGAGAAATAAAGAGAGAGGATTAGAACTAGTATAAGAATGAAAGAACAAAAAAAAAAAAAAGAGTGAGATTGAGACCAACAGTAAGAGTGAGAGAGTACAAAGGAGAATGTGAGAAGCAATGTGAAAGAGAGAAAGAACATAAGAGAAGGAAAGAGAACAAATCAAAGAAGAGAGGGAGAGAGAATGAAAGCAAGAGAAAGTGAGATAGCAGGACAAAGTAGAAGGGAGAGAGAGAATGAGAGCAACAATAGATTGGCATGATGTCTGCAGCTGTTGAATGCTCCAAGCAAGTTTTTCACTTGATGCCACTAAAAATACTTTAAATAGATAACAGGTTTAGAATACGAAGCAATTGACTTGTTTTTGTTTTACAGATGATGAAACCTTTGAGTAGTTAAGCAAGAATAGATAAAAGGAAGATAAGTGAAATAAAAGAGTGTTATGCTGAAACATATGTTAAGCAGAAACATTGTTGTTTCTTTTGAAAATATCTTTTAAACAAATAAACAGTTTTGCTGGTTAATTCACTAACAAAATTATTCTTTTGTTGCCTTGTAATTTAGACAATACAAACTGTGTTCAGAAAAGCAACACATATCAAAAATTAAATTGTTTAATAAATATGAAGAATGATCTAAATCAATTTATGAAAAGAATATTTATTTAGAAAAGCAGTGAATTGTCTACAGAACACTTTTTTAAAGGTTTCTCTTTTTCAGTGATGATGAATATTGGAAAATTGTATCTGCTGAAGATGACACAAGAAATGGATGAAAAAATTGGAATTTAAATAAAAGTGTTTTTACAACAACAGGAAGAGGAGACTGGAAAAATTGATGAAAAGATGTGTGTCTATATTTTTATGTATGCCTGCATATTTGTGTGAAAATATCTGTGTGTGTGTGTCCATCATGCTACTCAGAAGTTCAAGGACTTTAAACAGTACAGATGTACCAAATGTAGTACATACATCTGCTGATACCCTTTGTGAGCAGCATGCCTTGTGAGCCAGAATAGAAACAGCAATCAAGAGGATAATTTGAAAGAGATTATGGAAACTAGGTGTTAGGATAAGTAATATTTATTATACTCAAATTTGCTAAAGTTTTATATGCTTATATATATCAGGTCTGTGCAAAAGTTTTTACTGACTTAAAATTTCATCTTGAAAATGAAAAACTATGTTTTTGAAAATCTTTATTCATAACAATAACAACCTTTGCTCTCTATAACTTGATTCCATCTGTCAACGAGCTTATAAATGCCTCGCTTGTAAAATTCTTTAGGTTTTGATGTGAAATATGAATCTAACTCATGTTCAATCTCCTCTCGTGATGTTAACCTAAAGCCATCTAAATGTTTTTTTAATCCTCAAAATAATTGATAATCCAAGGAAGCTAGGTCAGGAGAATATGCACAATGAGACAAGATGACATATCTCATCATCTGTGATAAGCCTACCCAAAAATAGTGTCTGAAGGTGTCAGGAAAGCAAAGATTCACAACAAGAAACATGTCACAAGGTTCTCTGGAGAACATGGGTCAGAATATTGCAGAAAAATATAAATGATGCTTTAATAATCTGAAAGAAAAAGTTATAAGTTAATCATGGTGATATGTTTAAGTAATGACAATATGCATAAAATAAATTCCAATGACTTAAAATGACCATTTTACAAACTGGCAGAAACTTTTGTACCAACCTGATATATATCTATTTACGCTCTCACACCCTGATTGAGCACTCTGGAAGAATGGTAAAATTTGAAAAACAGGAGCTATTCTGGCATCTACGCATCGTTCATTCAGCAATGAATTAGAACACTCTCAGCTATTGGGCATGTATAATGATAATATACACGCTAAAAAGTTTCCTTCTTTCTACTGAGCGCCTGTAGCTCAGAGGTAGAATCGACGACTGACACCAATTTGGTTGGGTTTCAATCCTGGGTAAAAAGCAATCGGCCGTCTAACCGAACTGATGAGCTGTGATACAGTGAAACAGATCTGTCTGCAGAAGACATATATATATATATATATATATATATATATATATTTAAACAAAAAATTATCGATTACACAAAATTTAAAATTGCTAACTTCATTGTCAACTGCAAGATCTAAACTATATCAAACCAATAACATTTAGAAATTGACATCTCTTTTGAAGAACTGTTTTTGATCAATTCAAAATTGTAAATAATTACATTGGACACAGCAAAACAGGGCTAGGAAGAAGATTAACATTGCCATTCTCAGACCAGAGATCAATTCGATCCCATTTAAACACACGTGAACACCTACCAAGCTCTATCCGCAACATACTTGTTGATAATACAAACATCATAGCCTCATCCACATGCAAAAAAGGCAAACAGATATATAAGAACCTTCAATAAGTTCTCGCTGTTTTCCAACAAGTAGCATTACCAGAACTGCATGTGTGCTTATAGTGTGTTGGCTTATGACATATCATGTTGAATACACCGGTTCTTGTTTGATCACCAAAGTTAAGCAACATGAGCCTGGTCAATACTTAGATGAGTGACCACTTGGGAATACCAGGTACTGTATGCGTTCAGTGACAAATGTGTGTTGTGGTGCAGTGGATATCGGCTTGGAAGGAGAAATTGGTGAGCCGAGTTCGAATTCCGGTTGAGTACCCTGCATTCACTTAAGCACTGGTACCCTTGGAAAAGGTATTAATCCATCACTTCCCTCCAGTTATGTGTTAAATAACATGATGGGGCCTGGAGGCAACCCATCTAGTGTTGTCACAATAAAAACACCCTTGGTAGCCCTGGTGAAGCATCAAGTATTCAGCTATCTGACAAGATTATGAATTTTGCTACAAAAACTGCGCCAGGGTTCCAAATGCACAGGGAATACTGGAGGGGTGTAGTGAGTTTTATCTCGACCAATGGCCGCAAGATGACAGCTGCATTTGTGTAGCTTCAGATAATAACACATCTACTAGTAAGTACTATAAACAAGCTTGAAATTCAGTGTATGTCATTTTTCATAGTGTTAAACATGTTGAATTTTTTACCAAAGTGTTGTGAACCAAAAATAAATATGGGAGAAAACTCAGACTTGGGAATTAATGAAACATATATTAAATGGAAAACAAAAACAAGAGTGTTCCATGTCAGTCTGACTGCCAGGTAGGGGTGACTCAACCCAACTCAACCCCGAGAGGCATATTCTCCCGGTATTCATAATAATAGGAAGAGTTCATTATCGTCCAAAAAAATGTAGGTTCCATAACACAAAGAAAGTGTATTTGTGAGAAATTTTACTGCGCTACTTTATTCAAAAGAAATCTGTAGCTGAAGCACGCGGATTTCTTGTTAAGACTTCTGTCGGAAACAACATGCAGAGATTGGTTTAGACACATAAAAAATAATGATTTTAATGTTGAAGATAATGCACCGAAAATGTTTGAAGACCAAAAATTGGAGACATTACTTCATGAAGACTCATGTCAGGTGCAAGCTGAACTGAAATCATTAGGAGTTGATCACGCAAACATTTGAAAGTATTAGGTATGGCTCAAAAGAGGACATTGGGTATCATTCTATTTGAAGCCGAGAGATGTTGAAGGGCATCTTGTCACATGTGAACAGCTGCTTTAACGGCAGAAAAGGGAAAGATTTTTTGCTTTGTATCATGGCTGGTGATGAAAAGTGGATACACTACGATAACCCTAAGCATAGAAGATCATGGGGTAAGCCCAGCCAGGCATCAACATCAGTGACGAAACCTAATATCCATGGTTTGAGGCTTCGGCTTTGCATTTGGTGGGATCAGCTGGGTGAGGTTCATTATGATAATTTGAAAAATTATGGAAACTTCTCCATCCAGCTATAAATTAAATAGTAGGGCAGATTGGGTTCTATAGCTTTGGTTGGCAACCAATCTATCACAGAAAGTATTGGCAACCTACTGTAGGAAAATTTTCTGCCCAGTCACTTATGTCTCTTTGGAGACATGATTGGCCAAGCTGCATCATGCATGATACTTAACTGACTGACACATACAAATTGACACTAGAGACTGTCTATTCTGCACTTCAAGTGATCTTCAAATCACTATCTATATCAGCATTTCTAAACCTTTTTACCCTTGTATAACCCTTAAAATAAATTGCATCTCTCAAGAAACCCCTGCACAAAAACAAAATTATATACCATATATATATATATATATATATATATATATATATATATATAATAATAATATTAACTATAGTAATGACAATACCAATAGTAACAGAACTAACTCTGCCGAAACTAGTATTAATTGAGCTATGATTTAAACTGTCTTGTAGAACCCACCAAGAACGAACTCGGAGGGAAAAGAAGGGGAAGTAAAAAAAGAAACAAATGAAGTACATGAACAAAAAGTCAAGCACTCGTAAGAAAGAAAAAAACCTCAAGCTAATTTCCCTGACTAGCCATAGGGTGAAACCATGGTAGGTTGTTGGCTCTTGCTTAGATTTTCTGTCTATATATATATATGTTCTCAATGATTGTTATATTTTTTATAACATAATAGGTTATATAGGATGATATATATCTCACAATATTACTATAGCCAAGAATATATTTGTTGTAACCCTAAAAGTTTACGTTATGAGTAATCCACAAAACAGAGGTTTGGGAATAATAGTCTATCAACAAGAACAAGACTTGCATGCTACATGAATTAAACACACTGTTAGTAAACTGCTAGTCAGTATAATCACTTTCCTCTACTCCAAAAGTATCCATGTATTTCAGAGCATAAAAACATTCCATTCTTGTATATATGTAGGTATACGATGATATTGTGTGTGTTTAGTAATATTGCGTACATGAAATTAATTGCAAAGTTAAAAGTGCATTAACTTATCTCACTTGTTCTTGCAAAACCCTCAGGGACCTTTTGCAGTACCTTAGGGTTCCAGAGAACCCCGGTTAAGAAACACTGGTCTATATCTACAAACTACTCTCTTTATAATACTGGCCACTTTTCCCCTATAACTGCAACAAATTTTAAACCATTACTTTTATTAGTTAATGAATATTAAACATTATTAATTTTTAATTAGTATTTCTTCCCCCATAATTGTAGCTGCTTATTCTAGTATCATTGGTAAGAGTATTATCTTGAATTTTAGTATTCTGTTAGAGAGAGAGAGAGAGATGAAATAATATATCTCCAACAATATGTCATATTAAAAGCTCCCTTTTACTGTGAAACCAATAAATTGTAAATGCAAATTCTACTCCAGCAACTTCTTTTCTTGCACATCCCACCTGTGGAATTCTCTTCTGCATACTTGCTTTCCTGATAGTTTCAATTTCCAAGAATGAAAATGTAAAGTCAATAGTCATCTCCTGTCTCACTAACTTACTTTCTCTCTCATGCTTTTCTACATCCACCCCACTCTCATCAGTACTCTCTTCCCTCTCCTCCTCTCTTCCTGAGACACCCTGCAACCTCTCACTCCTTATAACATTCCTGTTATGTAACCCCTGCACAACAGTGGCAGTAAAATGCCTTGCTTGGGACGATGTGATTAGAAAAAAAATTCCCTACTATTATAATGTGAACATAAAGTGGGGGATCAATTCTACATATAAATCAATATATAAACTGAACCCTCACTTTATGGCCACAGTGATCCCTCTCTTACCCACTTCCTGATACCCCCTATAACCTGTCACTCTTTCTCATAACTTTCCTCCTATGTAACCCCCTGCACAACAGTGTCAGTAAAATGCCTTGCTTGGGGCGACACGATTTAAAAAAAAAAAAAAAAGACGAGATTGTTCCTCAGAATAACCCAAAGAAATGATTCTTTCATTCAGCACTCTCATCTATGATGATCTTTAGCTTTTGTGTCATCGTCATCTTCAAGTCCTCTGGCAGTGTGTCTATAAATGTGTGGTCATCTTCCTTTTAGTTTTCTTTCACTTGGGGCTTATGGCCATATCATGTGGAATACACTGGTTATTGCTTGATCACCAAAGTTAAATGGGTGACTGCTTGGGAATACCAGGTGCTGTAAGCATATAGTGACGGATGTGCGTTGTGGTGCAGTAGATATTGGAAAGAGAAATCGGTGAGCTGAGTTCGAATTCTAGTTGAATACCCTGTATTCACTTAAGCACTGGTACCTTTGGGAAAGGTATTTATCTGTCCCTTCCATCCAGTTATGGGTTAAATAACAAGGTTAGGACTTGGGGACCCTGCCCTTGAAAACAAATCCCAATGAATCTTGGTACTTGAAAAGAAAAAAGTGTTACTAGACACAAAGCTTATATAAAAACAACAATAAATTGTTGAAAGAAAAAAATATTCCCAGCAATAAATAAATAAAAAAAATTTAGTTGGCAATAAATGACCTGCTGAGGTTGATATGCCATTAAACAAAAACAACCAACAATCTTTCACTTGGCTAGCAGAGCGCAAATTTCTGACAGTGTTGTGATCATGCCTGGTACAGTGTCCTGCTAGACACTTCCTTCAATACTGCAAATTTTATTTTATTTTTGCTAACACACTATGCAGTTCAGCATTTGGCTTTTCCAGGACAAATTAAGTGTATTTCTGAACATTCTTGTGTAACACCAATCTGCTGTTTCTTTAAAGATCTGGTCATACTTCACATCTCTGTTTCATACAGACAGATTTCACTGTTGCAACAAAGTGTTGTATACCTACCTATATTCAGGAATGGAATGTTCTATTCTCTTAAATACATGGACACTATTGGAGTAGAAAAGAGTGATTATACTGACCAGCAGTCATTGCTCTCTGTCTTTCTCACAGCCTATGGGCAGGAAAAACCCAGACAGGGCTCTGCTGAAAGGTAGGGCCTTGTTTGGGGAAAATCAACAGTAGCCCTGGCTCAGCCTTGTACAGGGTTAATGGAATATTTTAATCAGAGCTTAAGGGCCTTGTGCTACATTCTGCCTATGTTGGAAGGTAGATAAATACAGAGTGACTGTACTGATGAGCAGTGTATCTGCTGGGTGTGGTTTATGTTTATTAAATTTTGCCTAGTGCAGTACATAACTGAGCTCCCTACAGCTTACAGATTTATTGGGAGTTATCAGGAGGTTTTCATTAGAAGATTTGTGTATATTTGTGGAATAGTGTAAGAATATAAGTATACATGTCTCATGTTAAAATAGAAATTTATTAATGAGAAGAATAACAAGAATTTTGATAGAAATTAATGTTCAGTTAGAAAGTTTAGGGTATCAAGAAATGTTCATAGTAGTAATTTGTTGGAAAGAGTTTGTACATATGTATTAGCATTTGTTTGATAACAATATCTTTGAATGGAGAAGAATTAAAAGAAAGCAGCACACGAGAAAGGAGAAGGAGAACAATGTGGGATGTGACCTATGTCTGGATCGACTTGCAGTTACATTTTAGTTGTACCTCTCTCGCTGCTCCCATCTAACTGACTGGCTGGCTGATCTGATCAAAGCCTTTTATAGTCAGATTCCAATTGAGGTTGGTTGAGAGATTTAGGTTGAGGTGTTGCAGTGTTTTGCTTTCATGGAGACTAGCCTGATCCATGCTGATAGGGCAGCTTAGGAGAAATTGTCTATGGTGGTCAAGGGATAGCAGCTTTGTTTTGGAAGCATTAAAATTCATGAGCCATTTCTTACCCCAGTCCACAACAGACTGGAGGTCATTTTCAAGATCAGCAGTGATGATTGCTTTGTCAGCCTCAGCAAATTTCTTAGCAAAGCAGGAATAAGTCGAAGTGTCATCAGCATAGATGCATAACACGATCTGATTAAATGATAAATGTGACATAAGGCAAAAGTACAAAGCATATTTTCATAATTTAAAACATACTTTGGATTGGTGATTTTATAAGTATAGCACAGATGTGGCACAAGGCAATGGGGCATATTCTTACTAGCCTAAACTTATATTGGGTTATAAGAATAATTTTCATATGTATTTTTTCTGGAGTGAATATTACATCCCCAATTTTTTGAGAATAACAATTTTTCCAGATACAAGTCTTACTATTTAACCTCTAGATGTGCATACAAAATGGATTCATACCTTTCCCAATGGTATTTTCGGGTAAGTCAATGTAAGAAACCTGACCGGAATTTGAACTTTGGTCTTCAGTTTCTGAGCTGCTAACCATTATATTGGCCACACTTCCATAAGGATACAAGACAAGTTAAATAAAAATTTGCAAGATATTTCTTATCTGTAATCTTTAACAAAACATGCATAAAAGAAGGGTTGTTGCTCAAAATACAATACACACACACACACATATATATATATATGTATGTATATTTGCATAAACATATTTTTAGTCATACATATACAGAAAAGATATGTGTAAGAAGATATTTATATAAAATAAAATTATGATGAAGCTTAAAATACAAACACATATTTGAATCACTTGCTCCAGCTCAAAATTGACACTGATTTATAAAAAAAAAAAAAGAAAGTGATGTTGGGAAAATGTAAGAAAAAGTCTCCATCATTGAGAAACCATTGGTTCTGCTAATGAAGTGCATTGTTTGGTTATTTAAAAGGCTTTCTTTTGTTGCTCTTTATTTTTTGCATGTTTCCATTGCAACGTTTAGGCTTGTGGCATTTCAGGGCAATTCTTTTTTTTTCTGTTAACATGCATAATGGTGATGGTGTTGTATTCACAGTCTTATCAAAATAGAATTGATTTTTCTGATTCGTTCGTTGATTGTAAGTATTTTTGAGACAACTAATTACTCTTGCTAGTCTGATTCGGCAAATATACAAATAATAATTCCTTTTTGAAAATCATGATACTTTTCACAACAATGGTTGTATTGAGAGAACACTTAGTATTTTTGCCAACAATAGACAGAGAGAGAAATCAAGTTAAATCAATTGCTATTTGTCTTTTTATTTTCATTTAATATTTCTACAAGCTTGTAATTTTTGTCTTCTTTTGACCAGTAAACAGTGAACATAGAAAATAAAGTGACTAGACTTATGGCCAGATTCATAGCAATAAAAAGCGACTAAAACTAAAATAAAAGAAATACTAATCAAACATTAATAATGGCTGAAATTGCTTCATCTAACAGTAATAAATTTTAAGATAATATTACTAACAATGTTACTAGTGAAAGAAAATAAAATAAAATTATGGTTAAAAAATCTGCCTATTCAAGGTAAGAACAATCGTGGCTCTCTACATCCTCCTGCCCTTTATTAGTAAGAATATTACCATTATCTTAAAAAAATTATGTAGCTCCAAGTAATATTTCTTTTTATCATCCCTCTTACTCCCTGTTCTGCTATCAAATTACATCAGCTTGTTAGGTAGGTTATTCACTGTTTCCGTCTGTCTCTTTCTTCAATATGTTCTGTGAGTGTCAAATTCTCCATGCCTCCTTTCCTCATTATGTGTCTTAGGAATTTCAACACTTCTTTTCTGATTCTGAGTATAAGTGTTATTTTTGTTTCCATATTTCTTAAATCTTCCCTATCACTCGCATGTTCTGTCTATAATAGTCTCAACACCCTTTAGTAGGACCTCATCTGTGAGCAATCTGTTCAAAATACATTGGTCAATAGAATGATTGATATTACATAGCAGTTAGGCACTCTTTTCTTTGTTTCTTATTGAATTTTCCTGTTTCTTCATACTTTTGGAAGATAGGAAAGGAATAATAATCAGAAAAGAATACTGATAGTGCTTCATCTCATAAGAATAATTCAAGATAATATTACGATTAACACTACTATTATAAAATGATGTAATGAATATGCATACACCTTGGTCCCCACTCACAGTAATGTGATTGACTGGTGTCTGCCATAAATATAGATGAAGGCGACGACGCATAGAGGTCTACGTCCATAGGTCTACCACGAGAGATTTACAGGTTTTCGACTAGAGATCTATGTCTAGAAGTCTGTGGCTATTGGCCTATGTCGAGAGGTCTGTGGCTATTGGCCTATGTCTAGAGGTCTGTGGCTATTGGCCTATGTCTAGAGGTCTGTGGCTATTGGCCTATGTCTAGAGGTCTGTGGCTATTGGCCTATGTCTAGAGGTCTGTGGCTATTGGCCTATGTCTAGAGGTCTGTGGCTATTGGCCTATGTCTAGAGGTCTGTGGCTATTGGCCTATGTCTAGAGGTCTGTGACTATTGGTCTATGTCTATTGAATACGCCTACATCTCAGGATACTACATATGACGAGTACTGTTCATTATGTCTACTTACTAGATTGATCTACCTGGTTGCATTTGCCTAAACCCCTTAACTACCTTGAATCATATATATATATATATATATATATATATATATATATATATATCCCTTTCTGGGACATATCATAAAATAAAGCAAGTAAAATTAAAATAAAAAATATCTGAGCAAGAAATTGATAACGGTTTACGATGTTTCCTCTAGTAATAACAATAATAATTAAATAATTTTACTACCAATAATATTATTCAAATACTAAAACTACTACCAATTATATTATTCAAATACTAAAACTACTACCAATAATATTTTTCAAATACTCCAGCTACTACCAATCATATTATTCAAATACGACTTATTTTTTTTTAATCATATCACCCTGAGCAAGGCAATAACGCCACTGATGCGCAGGGGGCTACGTAAGAGTGAAAAGATTGGAAAAGAGAAAACCGGAGACCATATCCTAAGCAGGGAACAAGGGATGAGCCTCTTCACCTGTTCAATAGACGAGGGTGGAGTGTGAACCTTATATCATGCTGATAGACCTGAACAAACAACAATCTTCTTGACAGACAATGAGGAACATGTATATATAAAAATATAATCTTATATTGTTATTCTTCATTGGTGATGATTATGTGGAGTTGAGTGTAGCCGGAAAGAGATCCTACACATATGAAGCAGCCATTGGGACGGTCATTAGCCAGTCTCTGCTTCTTCAGCCAGTGGAGATTTCTCTCCTCTCCTCTCTTCTTTTTGTCTTTGGCTAAAAACTCTAGACTTATTTAACCCCAAAATTCCTATGCATTTTTGCTTTTTTGAATAATTGCTTAATTGAGGTCATCTGTCAATCATCTATACCAACTATCACCTTTCAAGCTGGTTGTTGCCTGTGTTTCTGCATTTGATGTTGCACCCAGCCACCACCATCCACAGCTGGATATTTTTGTCAATCATATCTTTGCCAACTATCACCTTTCAAGCCTTTGTTGTCCTGCAGACATCATCCATGGCTGGATATATTTGCCAATCATATTGTTGCCATTCAAGGTAAAATATTACACTATAACTACTACCAATAATATTATCCAAATACTACTACTACTACTAAAAACCAGTAATATTATTCAAATAGTGCTACTACTACTAAAACCAGTAATATTATTCAAATAGTACTACTTTTTTTTTTTTTAATCATGTCACCCCAAGCAAGGCATTCCACTGCCACTATAGCGCAGGGGGTTACACAGGGCGATAGACAAGTTAGGATGTACATAGGGGGAGAGTTGGAGAGAATGGGTGGGTTAGTGTGTTAGGAGGTGTCTATTGACCTTACATTTAAACTCCTGGAGGTTATAGCCATCGGGGAAGCAAGCATGCGGAAGGGAATTCTATAGGCGGGAAGTGCGAGAAAAGAAGCTGTTGGAGTAGAAATTGCGGTTACATTCATCGGTTTCACTGTAAAAGGGTGGGACCTAGTTATCAATCTAGTATCTCGTGCAAACTCACACCTAGGGGGCACCAGTGATTTAAGTTCATCAGAGCAGAAGCCATGAAAGTATTTCTAGAAGAGGCACAGGGAAGCCACGTCACGCCGGTAGGAGAGTGACTGCAGGCGGTCAGGTAAGACCAGTAATATTATTTGAATACTACTACTACTCTGAACAAAACCAGCAATATTATTCAAATGCTACTACTACAACCCAAAACCAGTAATATTATTCAGATACTACCACTACTACCAAAACCAGTGATATTATTCAAATAGTACTACTACTACTACCAAAACCAGGATTATAATACAAATAGTACTATTACTACTAACAGAACCAGCAATATTATTCAACTACTACTCTTACAACCCAAAAACAGTAATATTATTCAAATACTACCACTACCAAAACCAGTAATATTAATCAAATACTACTACTACTACCAAAACCAGTAATATTATTTAAATAGTACTATTACTACTAACAGAACCGGCAATATTGTTCAAATATTACTACTACTACCACCAAAACCAGTAATATTATTCAAATGGTACTATTAATACGAACAGAATCAGTAATATTATTCAAATACTATTACTACTACCAAAACCTGTAATATTATTCAGATACTACTAAAATGCTACTACTACTACCACCAACACCAATAGTATTTTTCAAATACTATTACTACTACTACCAAAACCAGTAATAATATTCGAATACTACTACTAAGACCAGTAATATTATTCAAATACTGCTACTACTAATAGTTATTTCTCTTGTACTTCTTGCTTGTGTAACTGTTTATTTTTTCAAATTTGAAATTTAAAATATAAATGTAATATTAACATGAAAACGTTCCTACAGAGAAATGCTTCAATCTACTAGAAACACACCTAACAAAAACAGAAATAAAATTAAATATCCCCACAAATAAAATAGTGAAAATATGACAGTTAATTACCAAGCAATGTTTCTTCACTTTTGGTAATCACTTCTATTGACTAAAATTTGACTTACCGATGGGATCTCCTCTCAGCAGCATTCTTGCTTATTTAATTTTAGAATTTCCATAAAGTGGCTCATCCAAAAACATTCTACCACCAAGCTTTCCTTATTTCAGAATTTAGAAGCAGGCATATATAAAATAAATTGGCAAAACTATTCCTCACAATACATTGGGGAAACCTGCAGAAATTAAAAAAAAATATCTATGAACACAAAAGGGACCTCATAAATAACACTTTAACAAATGTGCTACTCATATACAGAAATAAATTTTACCACAATTCTGATCTAAAAATTGCTCTCTCATCAAAAGAGAAAGTAATTTCAGGGATAGGGAGATGTGGAAAGCCATGATCGCTTGCGTCCTGAAAGGACAGATCATATAGAAGAAGAATTTACTCAAAAGGAAAATCCTTGAGTGTGTTGCCTTCAAATATTATCAAAATATCCATCTATGCCCAGGTTTTTACCCAATCTTATCATTCCTGGAAGAATTACTACTTTTTAAAGCCAATATATGCAACAACAAAAATATCTCTGAAAATCAAAAAAAAATGGCGAGATCTATTCAACCTTTGAATATGTACAGGGCAAACATCTATCTCATACGATTACAACCTATCATGATCTAAACAATATAAATAAAAAAGAAATTTTGGAATAATACTCACTCATTTTATTTTCCAAGACTTTGAATTAGAACACTTTATGCCCTTCTCATGTCCACCCCAGCACCTGATGAACATTCTCAAATTTACAAACCTTGAAAATCCAATGACATCTTTGTCTCTGTGTATATATTTTTTTATAACCATGTCATCCCAAGCAAGGCATTGTTGTGCAGGGGGTTACATAGGAGTAATGTTATGAGGAGTGAGAGGTTGCAGGGGGTGTCAGGAAGTAAGAGAAGGAAGAGAATACTGACGAGAATGGAGTGGATGAAGAAAAAAAGCATGACAGAGAGGATGTAAGATGGAGATGACTATTGACTTTACATTTAAATTCTTGGAGATTGTAACTGCCGGGAAAGCAAGTATGCGGATATATAAACATGTGCAGCACAATAAAGCTTATATTGCCTTGATAGTTCCTCAGAGGATGAAACACATCAGCTAAGTACAGTTTTTCCTCTTGTTTCTTTCTCATTCACAAACACACACACATATTCTTTTTCTATGTGCCTTGTCCTTTCAGGACATAGGCAATCATGGCCTTCCATGTCTCCCTATCCCTGGTGGTTCTTAGCATGCTTTCTCCTGTTACACCACGCAAGCCCCGTTCTTTCATCCATCTGCTCAGGCCATTCAAACATGTCATCCGCTGCTTTCCTCTGTCTCTTTATCTCTCTATCTGGCCTGTTAGTATCAGGTTCTCCAAGCAGTCCTTCCTCATTGCATGTCCTCAGAATTTCGGTTGTCTCTTCCTGATGCTCAGTATTAATTTCCTTTTCATTTTCATTCTTTCCAAAACCTCATCATTGCTCACATGCTCGATCAATGATATCCACAGCATTCTTCTGTAGAACCATATTTCAGTTGCTTCAAGTTTTTCCTTCATCTTTGAGGATATTGTCCAGCATTCACTGTCATATTAAAGAACTGACATTACATAGCAATCTAGTACTCGTCTTTTTTTCTAGTGAAAGTTTCTTGTGTCTTTATACTTTAATACTTTCTGGAACATGTCCTTTGCCATGCTATTTGCCTTTTGATTTCTGTGTCACACTTTCTGTTTGTAATAATGCATGATGCCAAAATTTGTTTTTTCAGTACTTTACTGGTAGAAAAGCATTTTAGGCAAGCAGCTTTGTTATCATAAAGTGCTCAATATTGATAAAGAGAGTTAATAGAATTAACATAGAGAACATTGTCATATAGCTAAGCAGTATTATTATAGATAGGAGGAGAGTAAAGAGAAAGATGAACCAGTTTCTGAGGATGTCAGAGAAAGGGCAAGAGAAGGATGGGAACACAGATGTGAAGACAGTTGCGGAGGTTGAGAGAAAAGAAAGATATACAGGGTGATGTAGAAAGAACTGGTTGGTTGGTTGTTTTGTTTTGTTTTTATGGCATATCAACCTTGGTGGGTCATTTATTGCCAACTAAATTTTTCTTTTTTTTATTGCTGGTAATACCTTTTTCTTTTCAACAATTTATTGCTGTTTTTATATAAGTTTTTTGTGTCTAGTAATACTTTTTTCTTTTTGAGTATCAAGATTCATTTGGATTTGTTTTTAAGGGCAGGGTCTTTAAGTCCTTTCCCAAAGTTACCAGTGCTTAAGTGAATGCAGGGTATTCAACTGGAATTTGAACTTGACTCACCGATTTCTCTTTCTGAGCCCATATCCACTGCACCACAATGCACATCCGTCACTAAACGCTTACAGCACCTGGTATTCCCAAGTTGTCACCCATCTAAGTACTGACCAGGCTCAAAGTTGCTTAACTTCGGTGACTGAGTGAGAACCGGTGTATTCAACGTGATAGGCCGTAAGCCCTAGAAAGAACTGGAGTCAACAGGTATTACTGGAAGTTTCATGATAAAAGTGTTAAAAGCTGTAAAAGTGTTAAATCCTTTTTTTTTTTTTTTTACCAAAGCTGTAAGAACCAGTCACAATGAACTTAAAGCATCAAATTTTTAATGATACTGACAAATAAGAGTATATTCTTTACATTGTTCAAACTGTTGTCTTCATCTTTGTTGCTCACACCTCTTTTGGGAGGCTTACAGCCATATCACGTTGAATACACCAGTTCTTACTCGATCACCAAAGTTAAGCAATGTTGAACCTGATCAGTACTTAGATGGGTGACAACTTGGGAATACCAGGTGCTGTAAGCGTTTAGTGACAGATGTACATTGTGGTGCAGTGGATATCAGCTCGGAAAGAGAAATTGGTGAACCGAGTTTGAATTTCAGTTGAATACCCTGCATTCACTTAAGCACTGGTATCCTTGGAAAAGGCATTAATTCGTCCCTTTCCTCCAGTTATGGGTTAAATAACAGGGTAGGACTTGGGGACCCTGCCCTTAAAAACAAATCCAAATGAATCTTGATACTCAAAAAGAAAAAAGTATTACTAGACATAAAACTTATATAAAAACAACAATAAATTGTTGAAAAGAAAAAGGTATTACCAGCAATAAATAAAAATTTAGTCGGCATTAAATGACCCACTGAGGTTGATATGCCATAAAAACACAAAACAACCAACCAAACACCCTCTTTTGGGTGACTGAAAGTTTAACTGAACCCTTTACTTTGATTACTGGGATTAGATTGTTCTTCTTTCATAACATTCCTGATGTCTTAGTTATCTCTTATTTTAACTTTTATCTCTTAGTTTAACTCAACAATCTAAGTTTTGATCATTACTCTTCTAGTCCGGTAATTGAACTCACAACGCTTTGGGTCAAGTCACTGGATCCAACCAATGCTTTTTATCTACTGAACCATATGTCATTGAGGACAACATTCCAAACAATGTAAATCGTTTAAATAATTACAATAATTTACCTCAGAAATATGGACAGACAAGAATACATTTGTCAAAACAATAACAAAAACAAAAAGTTAATAAAAATGAATTTAGTCCGTTTAGTGCCATATGTGATACACACTTTGGCCAATCATGTCTCTAAAGAGACAAGACTGACTGGGCAGAAGATTATCCTGCAGTAGGTTGCCATTGATTTCTGCGGTAGACTGGTTGCCAGCCAAGGCTATAGAACCCAATCTGTCCTGTTATTTGACTGATAGCTCGAGGGAGAAGAGATGTATTATATTATTAAGTAGTCATTAGTGGGGAATCAGTTTATTACTTTACAACAATAGAAAAGTGACCCCCCACTTTATAACCAGTAGAAGCCTTAATCATGAAATCAATTATTATATTCAGTCAGTCAGTTAAGTGCCATACATGATACACACTTGGGCAATCATGTCTCTTAGTAATTAATGGGGCATCAGTTTATTACTTTACAACAAATGAAAAGCGATCCCCCACTTTATGACCAGCAGAAGCCTTAATCATTATTCTAACTATTATATTCAGTCAGTCAGTTAAGTGCCATATATGATACACATTTTGGGCAATCATGTCTCTTTCGAGACATGACTGACTGGGCAGATGGTTATCCCGCAGTAGGTTGCTATTGCTTTCTGCGGTAGACTGGTTGCCAGCCAAGGCTATAGAACCCAACCTGTCCTGTTATTTGACTGATAGCTAGAGGGAGAAGAGATGTATTATATTATTAAGTAGTCATTAGTGGGGAATCAGTTTATTACTTTACAGCAAATGCAAAGCGATCACCCACTTTATGACCAGCAGAAACCTTAATCATTATTCCAACTATTATATTCAGTCAGTCAGTTAAGTGCCATATATGATACACATTTTGGACAATCATGTCTCTTTTGAGACATGACTGACTGGGCAGATGATTATCCCACAGTAGGTTGCCATTGATTTCAACGGTAGACTGGTTGCTAGCCAAGGCTACAGAACCCAATCTGTTCTGTTATTTAATCCATAATTGGAGGGAAGAGACGGATTAATACCTTTCCCAAGGGTATTTGTACGTAAGTGAATCCAAGAAAGTCAACTGGAATTTGAACTCCAGTTGAATTCCTTGCATTCTCTTAAGCTTGCATTAATTCAAAGGATAACAATTCTGTTAGTATTCTGTTGTTTTACTCTACCCGTAAAACATCACGAATGTTTTACATTGCATCTATTCTAGTTATAAGTAGACAGGATTAGTGTTATTATTTTTTTTTTTAATCATATCACGCTGAGCAAGGCGGTGACACCACTGATGTGCAGGGGGCTACATAAGAGTGAAAAGGTTGGAAGAGAGAAAGCCGGAAGCCACATCCTAAACAGGGAACAAGGGATGAGCCTCTTCACCTGTTTAATAGACGTGGGTGGAGTGTGAACCGAGCGATAGTTTAGTCTATCTACTCCAATTGAAAAAATAAAAAAAGAAAAGAGTGAAAAGATTGGAAGAGAGAAAGCCGGAAACCACATCCTAAACAGGGAACAAGGGATGAGCCTCTTCACCTGTTCAATAGACGTGGGTGGAGTGTGAACCGGGTGATGGTTTAGTCTATCTACTCCAATTGAAAAAATAAAAAAAGAAAAGAGTGAAAAGGTTGGAAGAGAGAAAGCCGGAAACCACATCCTAAACAGGGAACAAGGGATGAGCCTCTTCACCTGTTCAATAAAAGAGGCTGAAGTGTGAACTGGGCAATAGTTTAGTCTATCTACTCCAATTAAATGCATGTAAAGTTATACCAGCAGTAAGAAAAACTAACCTTGTATGAAATAAGGTTCTGACTGAAATATATGGTCATCAAACATGCAGTTTGCTAGGATCAAAATAAACTGAAAATAGTTTTTGTAAACAGGAACAGGATGGAATATTAAGAAAAAGATTGATGTAGGGAATTTAATCTCAGTAACAGACAATGAATAATTTAAATGGTGGAAAAAAAAATAACTGAGTTAAAATACATGTCATGTGAGGATAATGCATAGGTAATTTCAACATAAATCTAAATATTTATATTTACTCAGGCTTCAGAGAGTGAAAATTTTGGCAGCTCACTGAATGGTAATTCAGAAACCTTTTTTTGATTGTGTTATATATCGCCGTATGACGACAAAACAACAAACACGCATATATAAAAATATAAGGTTATATTTTTATTAATGACGACAAACTGTGTGGAATAGAGAACGGGAGGGTGAGGGCGCATATAGAATGGCTGACGGGAGTGTAGTCTGCCTGTGTTGTCTCTCTCTGCTTCCACCGGCCGCTCTCTGCTACTGGCGAATCCGTGTGTTGAGGTCTTTATATCGTCCTCTAGAACCGGGACTTTCCTTCCGGTTTTTTGCCTCGCCCACGCACGCCCACGTAATTCTAAGAGGCACCTGATCTGTTTGCCTCTGTAGCCATTTCCGCCGCTGTCGGAAATAAGGTCAAAATGACATCCGCTCCGGCCTCGACAGGATGTATTTCACAAACACCTGTCTTGTCGCTTCGCCGCCCCCTTCACCGACGGAAAACACCATCGCTTGCATCACTTCCTCGGGTGGGGCCAGATTGTTATATTACAATTGGTCACAAAAGGTGAATATCTGCATTTCTGGTCTGAAATGTTATGATGCACTTGTTTGCACAGGATTTGCAATTGATTACTAAAAATTACCACAAGATTTTCCACTACAGATATGTTTCAGTTTTGTTTAATGGCATATCAACCTCTGTGGGTTATTTAATGCCAAAAAAGGGTTTTAAGGTATTTTTTTTAATGTTCAGTTTTAATGAGAAGGTTGATTTAGTCAGATTTTGATGAAAATTTTTTGATTATTTTTCTTTTTATTTTAGAAAACTGAATACGTCTTCTAGTTTTGTATTAAAAAATATAAATATATTACTGGTAATAATTTTTTCCTTTAAAAATGTATTATGGCATTTGTTTTCTTCAAAAATGTTTATTTTTCTATAAAAGCCTATATTTATACTCCATAATGCTTTGACCCCAGTTTGGGGGGGGTTCAACTATTTGCCCATAGCTGGGACCCTAACAGGTGCTACCACTCTGGGTCAGGGTGGACTTGGGAATAACAGCAATTAAGAGGTGGTTCCATGCTCCTCACAACCTCCCAATCTGAGGCCTTGCTGCTGGATGCAGTTCACCGTCATACCCAAGACCCCACTACAGATATATTTCACTGCATACAAATGATTTAAATAAATTACACTGCATAATTTCTGGGGAATTAATGGATATTTTAATCCAAAATTATTTCTATAAACATAATATATAATATGCAGCAATGGCCATTCCATTACTATGACATTTAGTTGAAATACCGGTTCTCATACAATCAACAATGTTAAGCAACATCAAGCCTGATCAGTATCAAGATGGGTGACTGCTTGGGAATATCAGATGCTGTAAACTCGAATGTGTAAATGGTCTAACAAATAATGGCACCAAATTGAAAATCTGAGTTAAAATTCCAGTTGTGTTTGTTATATTCACTTGCACACAAATACATTTGGGAAAGGTATGAACTGACCTCTTCTCCCTCCAGCTATGGGTTAATTAGTAGGGCTTGTATCAGTAAATCATTATTATTTCCAAAGCATTCTTACAATATACAATTATTTTCTGGCTTAAAATAAAATAAAAAAGGCTGAAAAGCATTAAAAACACTTTGAAATATACGTAAAAGTTAATTTGACTAATAAAGAAAGAGTAATTAGCCATGGTTAAGTATAAGTGAAAAATTCTCAACAAATAGAATTTAAAATGTTCTTAATAAACAATAAGAAAACAAACAAAAAGAACAGGAAAAATAATAGTATGCAAACAATATATATATATATACATACATACACAGTAGCGACCATAATATAACGAATGGAAACAACAAAGACATAAATATGTGTATTAAAAAGTAATGTATGATTAGCAATGAGATTTTTGAAAGACGAATGGGAGGGAATTCCTGCTGATTTTTGCCAGAAATTAATTAGATCATGTGGACAAAGATGCAGCGAAGTCATTGAAAATAAGGGGATGTTTACCAAATATTAAATTTTGTTGATATTTTATTCACAATCAAGTATTTTTTTTTTTTTTTAATCACATCACCCCAAGCAAGGCGGTAAGGCCACTGGTGTGCAGGGGGCTATGTAAGAGTGAATAGATTGGAAAAGAGAAAGCCGGAAACCACATCCTAAACAGGGAACAAGGGATGAGCCTCTACACCTGTTCAATAGACGTGGGTGGAGTGTGAACCGGGCGATAAGTATTAACAAGATCGTTCCTTAACTTTTGTCCAGTAGGTTATTTCCTTTGTTCCATTTAATCTTTATTTAAAAAAATTATTATGTAAATTTTGTAACTTTGTATAATATTTATGAATTACACCCTAATCTTTATTTGGTAAAAATTTAATTGCTTTTTAACTAATATACATATTTATGTCTTTGTTGTTTCTGTTCCTTATATTATGGCCACTACTATATATATATATATATATATAGTGTATTATGGCAACAGATAATTATCTAAACATATATTGTTAAATATAAAAGACAATGAATGTCTATTATGCTTAATCATCGGCTGTTCTAAACATCATATTTTGGCTTTAATTTCTAGTGGAAATAAAGACAAAAATTATCCAACATTTGGATATTTTTTTTTATTATGCTGGTTCTAAGCTTTCAGCTCACATGAGCCATCTTCAGAGTGATTTCAGAGATGTTAACATAAAGACATCCACCATCAAAGATGATATTTTTGTGTTGACATAAAACATTCCTATGTGACAAATAACAGTCACCGAATAGCAAACACAGATTGTAAATTAGTAAAGCAGTTCTATGACATCACATGTGGGAGACTGAAATGTTAACAAAAGATCCATATGTCTAAATGTAATGTGTAGTGACTAGATTGAAATGTGGGTTGCTTTGTAAATGACCTCCAATATCTAAAAGTTTTTTTTTTACTGTGTGTATATGTTAGTATTATTGTGTTATTGACTAAAATCTGTCTAATATCTAAATCTAATCTAAACTTATTTATAAATGGAACTTTGTCTCTGTGTGTGTGTGTGTATCCATGTCCGTTACCTATAGACTCCAAAATGGCTAAACCGATTTTCCTGAAAATTTACACAGTTGTACTATAAGCATCTGCGAGTGTTTTTAGCTAGGTTTTGTGTTGAGGTACTCCCGATAAATATCGAAAATCGATAATAAAAAAAATTGTGTTATAGAAGGAGTGGTTCGATTTTAATCAAATTTGATACACTCATAGACAAAGACATAAGAAACGATATTCAGAAGTTTCAAAGTCGCAGTTCTTACAATATCCATGTACTTTTAGACCACTCTCTATATAAGGCTAGGATCTGATCTTAAGCCTTGAATGATAAACTTCCAAGAAATGGTGTCTTGATCAAAAACACTCAGGGACTTGGACTACCATGAATGTCTAAGATGGTCATTGGGAAGAACATCTGTCCTTGTAATACCTAACCTGAAATAATTATCACAAATCTGTAGAATTTGGTTGGACAAACTGACCAATACTCTACTGTATGCAGGTAGTTTGATTTATGTCCAACCAAATTCTACATGGCGTTGCAAACAATGATGGAACGTGAAGATTGGGAAAACTACCTTCTCAAAGTGGGAATTGCTGTCAACTTTGCCAAAATCTATGCTCCAAAATTTGCATGGAAAAAACTAATGAAAGAATGTACAAATGATAAATCTGGCTATATTAAATGAGTTGGGAAATTACAGCAATAGGAGAAGCCCTGTCTATCCTTAAGCAAGCTAAAGAACTCTATTCCTGTTAAAGTACAGGCAGCCAAGCTTCCCAGGTTCCATTTTGAAATGTCCCCCACCCCCAATCACAACAATCATGAAATTTTGAATTGATTGGGGGAGTATTCAAAAAGGTATTCATTGACAACCCATTTTAAGAAAAAGCTGTGAAACTGGTGAGGCTCCCACGAACCTTCCCAAGTACAGGGTCTTTGTTCAACTACAGCCTCATCTGCTGTCTGTCAACTGGATACTAGTTGGCAAATTCCTTGTGAGAGTGAGTATTATATTTTTGCGAGGCAGAACCTGCTTTGCTTTGTAGGAAGTCAATCCCTGTTTGAACCCCAAAAAAAAAAAACAAAAAAAAAAACATGCCCAGTAGTATAAAGAAGTAAAAAAATTTAATTAGAAATAAAAAAAAAAAAAGAGTGCTAATGTAATTGTTTAATGTGTTATTGTTGTGGGGAATTACCTACACACTAATATGAACTCTACCGGACTACATAAATATTGAGAGTTATCTACTCTCGGGGGTAGTAGTAAGTAGCAGCAGCTACGATACTTATTTGTTAGTACACCTTTCCGATGCTAAGTACTTTTATACTCTATTTCCTCTGTACACTGTTCTCTTTTGTAATATAATATTGATTCCAACTGTATACTGTGTCCGAGTTTTTCTCATGACCTTTTTCCCAGGGCCACATCAGTTATTCATGTGGGACAGTTTTCTCACTGATGAAGAGAAGATTTGAGATAACAGAAATAGGGTTCTTGTTGTATACCTACTTATATACAGGAATGGAATGTTTCTATCCTCTTAACTGGGTCCCACCCATTCACAGTCAGGTTAGCCAAATGCAGACGACAATTCTACTCCTGCAGCTTCCTCTCTCGCACTTCCTGCCTGTGGAACTCGCTCCCATATTCTTGCTTTCTTGACGGCTACAACCTCCAGAAATTTAAATGCAAAGTCAATACTAATCTACTAACCACTGGACTCTAGCTCTCTCCCCACCCCTGTATAACCTTCCCTTTCTCTCCACCTATGTATCTGTCATCACGCCTGCATTCTCATCTTTCTATTGTTCCTTTCTAACTAGTTTGTACTCCTCACTCTTTTCTAATTAATCTTTTTACATTTATGTAACCCCCTGCACATCAGTGGTGTTTCCGCCTTGCTCAGGGTGAAATGATTAAAAAAAAAATATGTGGACTATTAAAGAAAAAGAGAGTGATTATACTGACTAGCAGTTCACTAGCAGCATATCTACTTCATGCAGTGTGTGAGTTTTGTACTTGCTGATATACTTTTATTCCCAATCTCTGGTTTGGTGATTACTCACACAGTAACCTTTCAGAGTTATAATAGTTCTACTGAAGGATGCTGAGAATACCATGGATGCAGCATGTGAGCAATGAAGAATATTAAGAAAAATGGTGGTAATAAAAGTTTGAGTTTGAATTTTGTTTAATAGCATATCAACACCTCTGTGGGTTATTTAATGCCAAAAAGGTAGGGTTTTAGGGTATTTATTTTTAATGTTTGGTTAGAGTGAGAAGGTTGATTTAGTCAGATTTTAATGAAAATGTTTTTGTTTTTATTCTTTTACATTTTAGAAAACTGAAAATGTCCTCTAGTTTTGTATTCACAAATGTATTGTTGGAAATATTTTTCCTTCAAAAATGTATATTTTTCTATAAATGTCTATTTTTATGTATATATTTCTATAAAAGTGTATTTTTATACTTTCATAATGATTTGACCCCAGTTTGGTAAGTAACTATTTGCCCATAGCTGAGACCCTAACAGGTGCTACCACTCCGGGTCAGGGTGGACCTGGGAACATCAGCAATTATGAGGTGATTCCATGTTCTTCACAACCTCCCAATCAGAGGCCTTGCTGTTGGATGCAGTTTACTGGTAATAAAAGTCACTTATGCATAAAATCTGAAATTAACAATTGAAATCTCTGAGACATCATGAAGAAAGAATGCTTGGAGAATTTGACACTTACATAGATGGTAAGAGGGAGAAACGGTAACCAACCTAATGAGTTTGGATAAACAGCAATGAGGTGGGGATGTTATAAAACAAATATTTCTAAGAGGTAATGATAGGAAGTCGTGAAGATCCAGATAGCCCACTTCCAAAGTAACACACCACTTGAAAATGATGTAACCAGTAATTTGTAAGATCTTTTCTGATAAATAGATAAATATATTTGTTAACTGAATTTTCAGACAAATAAACACTGTTAAAAACGATACCATTTTCAGTTGGCCATTCAGCAAATATCCTCTAAGCTGTGTATTTTGCTTTTTTTCTTTTTTTTGATTTGTATTAACATCTCTTTAAGTACATTGAATTCATGAAGGGAATTTGATTTAAATATAGAAACCAATGCAAAGTAATAAAATGCTTTGTAGGGCTTTTAGAATGGATTAGAATTTTATGACAATTTGAGAACAAGATATTGAAAATAATCAATAGACATGAAAAAATCTTCGATTGACAATTGTCACCACTGGCATCATGAAGCTTCACTTGCACTAAGGCTATAACAGATTGTGTATCAAACAAAATGGCTTGCTTAATGCTGCTACTATTTTATCAGTCAATCTTCTTTGCATCTGCAAACTATCAACTCTGACAGAAACATCTTTATTCTATTCAATTGTGGTGAATTGTTGTTAAATGACCATGAAGAATGAAGAGAAAGTATCTTTTTGCAGAGTCTTTTTACGCACACTAATAAAAAGAGAAAAAGAGAGAGAGATAAGGGAAAGTGCAACAAGTGATAGAGAGAGAGAGAGAGAGAATGAAGCAAAAGTATCTTTTTAAAGAGCCTTTGTATGCAAACTGAGAGAGAGAGAGAGAGAGAGAGAGAGCTATGAGGGGGAGAGCAAGAAATGAAAGTGAAAGAATGAAGAGAAAGTATCTTTTTGAAGAGTCTTTGTCCACCCATTGATATATATATATATATATAGAGAGAGAGAGAGAGAGAGAATGAATTATAGGAGTGGGACAACAAGTGACACTGTACAGAGAATTTTTATGTACATTAATAGAGAGAGAGAGAGAAGAGCTATGAGGTAGATAGCAACAAGTGAAATAAAGAATGACGAGAAAGTATCTTTCTGAAGTGTCTTTGTATGCATATTAATAAACAAAGAGAGAGCTATAAGGGATAGAGCAACAAGTGAAAGAGAGAGAATGAAGAGAATGTATCTATTTGCAGAGACTTCCTATGCACAACTAATATATATATATATATATATATATAAGTGAGAATGTAACAAGTGAAAGAGAGAGAGATAAAAGAAAATATCTTTTTTTCAGAGTATTGATAGTCATACTAATAAAAAGAGAGAATGTCTTTATGGAGAGAGCAACAAAAGAAAGGACAAGAATGAAGAGAAAGTAAGAAAGAATCAAATAGAAGGAGATGAAAAATCATGATGCTGGTAAAGAATAAAGAAAGGAAAAGAGAGAGATGGATTAAAATTAAAAAGATTATAGACAAAAATGAGATGATGTTGATAGTAAAGAATAGATAGATAGTAAGACCTAAAAACAAAAGAGGAGGTGGGTAAAGAGAAAAGTTAAAAAGAGAGAGAGAGAGAGATTAATACTTAATATAGAGGAGTGAACATGAGAAGATTAAGAGGAGAGAGTTGATTTTCTAAGCAAAGACCAGATGTGGCACAATGCCAAAAGCATGGGGTACCCACTGAAGATTAAATTCTCTACTCAGTTGTAACAGGTTCTAGTGAGACAAGATTTCTAACCATTAATGTTATGAGACCTACCCTTTTTTTTTTAATCATATCACCCCAAGCAAGGTGGTAACGCCACTGATGTGCAGGGGGCTACGTAAGAGTGAAAAGATTGGAAAAGAGAAAGCCGGAAACCACATCCTAAACAGGGAACAAGGGATGAGCCTCTTCATTGGCTTATGATGAACTCTTCCTATTATTATAAATACTGAGAGAATATGCCTCTTAGGGTTGAGCTGTGTTGAGTTGAGTCAAGTCACCATGGTCTAATACTTGGCAGTGCGACTGATGTGTAACACATTTTGTATATATGTTTCACTAATACCTGAGTTTGTGTTTTTTTTTCTGGACCTATCCTGGGTTCACAACAATTACACCATGTCCAGGTGCCCAGTCGATTTTCTAAGTGCTGCTTAGATGTGGCACAAGGCTAAAAATAAAGAGAGCCCATTGAGAATCGAACTCAGAATTCAGCTGTAATAAGGTTTTAGCAAGACAAGCTTGATAACAATTACACCCCAGTGAGACGTCCAAAAGAGAAAAGTGAGAAAAGAGGAAAGTAAAGGAAAAATAGAAGAGAGAGAGAGATTAAAACTTAATACAGGGGATGTGAATGTCAGCAAATAAAGAGAAAATAGAGAAAAAGAGGAAAGTAAAAGAAAAATGGAAAAGAAAGAGAGAAAGAAGTTAAATGGAAGAATACATTTAACAATAAGAACAAAATGGTGGAAATGGAAAACAACTTTTTTCATTGTAAAATATATTTACTTACTCTTATGTTTTCTCTAGAAATTATTGGTTGAATGGCATTCTGCTTTTCTATTGTGGATATCCAAAGAACTGCAAAGACTTTCTGTATCTTCTATGAATGCCAACCATTTGTGAAAAACGTGATTCTATACATTTCCCTAAAACAGCAACAAAACTTAAAACATACTGAATAATACAATCAATAAATATATAAAAATAAAAAAAGGTCGAAGACAATGATATATCTTTTCACTGGATTTATTCAATCTATACAGTGAAGTGCATAATCATCAGCAAAAAAAAAACAACCCAAAATGCCAAATATAGGTGGGGAATGTCAAAATCATCCAGGTACAAAAGTTTAAATCTGGGAAGTGTTCTAACTGGAGATAGAAAGTGTGGCACAGAGATCCAAAGGCGAATTGGCATGGCAAAGGACGCGTTCCAGAAGCTGAGTATAGTATTAAGACACAAGAAACTTTCACTAGAAACTAAGAAGAGAGTACTACATTGCTGTGATGTCAATTCTTCAATATGGTAGTGAATGTTGGACAATATCAACAAAGATGAAAGAAAAACTTAAAGCAGCTGAAATGTGGTTCTACAGAAGGATGCTGTGGATATTGTGGACCAAGCATGTGAGCAATGATGAGGTGTTGGAAAGAATGGAAAGAAATTAATATTGAACATCAGAAAGAGACAACTGAAGTTCCTGGGACATGCAGCGAGGAAAGAAGGCTTGGAAAACCTAATACTAACAGGCCAGATAGAGGAATAAAGAGACAGAGGAAAGCAGCGGATAACATATTTAAAAGGCCTGAGCAGGTGGATGACACAATGGGGGCTGCAAGATGTTATAGGAGAAAGCGTGCTAAGAGCTGCCCGAGGTAGAGAGACATAGAAGGCCATGATCGTCTACATCCTGAAGGGACAAGGCACATAGAAGAAGAAGAAGTTACAGTGAAGTGGTTCTGAGAAACTTAAAGTCCTACCAGGATTCATTAATGGTGGCCACAATCTTAACAACGTAAGATATGAAGATGGCACAGTATTTATAGCAGACAGGTAAAGGACACTACAAGAGTTTCAGTTTTGTTTAATGGCATATCAACACCTCTGTAGGTTGTCTAATGCCAAAAAGGTGAGGTTGCAAAGTATTTTTTTTTAATGTTCAGTTACAGTGAGAAGGTTGATTTAATCAGAATTTAATAAAGATTTTTTGCTTTTATTTTAGAAAACTGAAAATGTCTTCTAGTTTTGTATTCAAAAATGTTTTGCTGAGAATAATTTTTTTCCTTCAAAAATGTGTTATGGTAATAATTTTTTCTAAAAAATGTATTGTTGGTAATATTTTTTTTTAAAAAAAATGTATATTTTTCTATTAAAGTCTATTTTTATGTATATTATTATAAAGTGTTTTTTATACTTTCATAGTGCTTTTGACCCCAGTTTGGGGATAAACTAGTTGCCCATAGCTAGGACCCTAACAGGTGCTACCACTCTGGGTAAGAGTAGACCTGAGAACAACAGCAATTCCATGCTCCTCACAATCAGAGGCTTTGCTGCTGGATGTAGTTTACCGCCATGCCCAGGAACCGGACACTACAAGAACTCTTAGAGATGGTATTGAAAGAAAGCGAGAAGAAATGGTTAAACATCAATTACATGAAGACAGAACACATGTTTGTTAGCAAAAGTACTGCCCAGCATGCATATTACAATGCTTTTTACCCTAGTGTCTCGGCAATATGAAATTAAGCATGCTACTAGATTGGCATGTAGGTCCCACCCATTTACTATTGAAATAACTTAATACAACCACCACTTCAAATTACAAATTGGATAGACTAAAGTAAAACAAAGACATGTTTTTTCTTAAAAAATACAGTGTAAAGTTTTTAACTGCCTACATCCTGAATGTATATGGCATTAAGAAAATACAGGAAGCTAAGGAGAGCCAAGACAACCCACATTCTGAAATAAAATAGCATTTAGAAAAAGAAAAGAAAGTTGTGGAGAGTCATGATGACCGACATCCTGAAAGAGATGGTATTTTAAAAGGAATGAGATCTGTGAAGAGTCACGATTGCCAACATTCTGAATGGATATAGCATTAAAAAGAAAAAGAAAGCTGTGGAGTGTCATGATTGCCTACAATTCTCATTATTTAATGTATACTAAGTTTTCAAAGCACATATTGAAAACAATATTGTAATTATGACAAAGTTATAAGAATAACATTAATGTGAAGAATATACTCTAAACACGTTCAAGTCTAATATCAACCACTGTCTTCCACACGTATCTGCATAAGCTGTGCCTTGTATTCTGTAATCCGCTATCTTGAGTGGCTCTTAGTTTTCAATTGACTGAAGTTTGGTCAAATATTTCTACAAATATTTCCCTGGTAACTACTCGGACAAACTTTTTACCCTGGTGCCTCAACAATGTGAATTTAGGCATGCTACTAGAGTGGCATGTAGGTCCCACCCATTTACTGTTGAAATAGCTTAATGCAATCACCACTTCAAATTACAAATTGGATATACTAAAGTAAAACAAGTATGACAATTTCTGTGTCTGTGTTGAGTCAGAAATTTTTTCTCATCAGAATTCTCCTTGCACATTTAAAAAACTACCATTTGTCCGTGCATTGAATACTGTTGCTATATCTGGTGGGTTGTACCTGCTATTGATTTCAATGTTTTCTAGAAAATCCAAAGAAGGATCTGTAATGTAATCGATTCTGACTTGGCATCTCGATTTCAGTCACTATCTTACCAAGATGATGTGGCTTCTCTTTGCTCTTTTCTACAAATATTTTCATGGACTCTGCTTTCACACGCTTTGTTTCCTGGTGCCTTGTCCACATGAATTTAAGCGTGCTACTAGATTGGCATCTAGGTCCCACCCTTTTATCATTGAAATAGTTAAATATAATTGCCACTTCTACTCCAACAGTTTCTTTTCTTGCACTTCCTGCCTGTGAAACTCCCTTCCATTGACTTGTTTCCCTGATAGCTACAAATGCCAAAATTTTAAATGCAATGTTAATTGCCATCTTCTATCATCTAGAATCTCATTCATCTTTTATGCTTTTTTTCAATGCCCCCGAAACAGAATCTTTTCTTTAACTGTAACCCCCTGCACACTAGTGGTGGTTCCCCCTTGTTTGGGGGGGGGAAATCTTTCAAATAATAATTTCAATATCTGGAAAGTGTTTTATCATGGAATGGATATTGTGGCACTGAAATTCAAAGATGCATTGGAGTAGTGAAAGATGATTTCCAAACACTAAGCCATCTATTGAGAAGTGGAAAAATTTTGTTGGAAACAAAGAACTGTGATGAAAATATCAGTCCTCTTATGTGGTAGTGATTGCTGGATAATCTCAGAAATGAAAGAAAAGACTTAGAGCAACAAAAATATAGTTCTACAGAAGGATGTAAGAATACCATGGATCAAACATGTGAGCAAAAACTAAGTTTTAGAGAAAATGAAAGAAAAAAAGACACTTGTGCTTAACATAAGAAAGAGAGACTTGAAATTTCTATGGTGCATAATGAAGAAATAGGGCTTGGAAAATTTGATACTCACAGGACACATTGAAAGCAAACGAAACAAAAGAAAACAATATGTAACCTGATGAGCTTGTGCAAAGAAATTGCAAGTTAAGGTTTAAGAGAGATAACAAAATGACGAAAATTTACTAAGAGCTACAAAGTACAAGAAACTGTGGAGAGTCATGATCCCCAACATCCAGAATGAACATGACATATAGAAAAAGTTTGAATTGTGTGGTAATGAAATGCAATAAGAAATATTCAGAACTTGTCTACAATTTTTTTTTTAATCATATCAGCCTAAACAAGGTAGTCTACTGCCACTGGTGAACAGGGGTTACATAGGAGAAAAGTTATGAGAAAGAGTGACAGATTACAGGGATTGTCAGGAAATAGGTAAGAGAAGGACGAGAATACTGATGAGAGTGGAGTGGATAGAGAAAGGAGCATGAGAGAGAAGATGCAGGTTAGTGAAATAGGAGATGACTATTGACTTTACATTTAAACTCCTAGAGATTGTAGCCTTCAGGGAAGCAAGTAAACGGAAGGGAATTCCACAGGTGGGCGAGAAAAGAAGCTGGTGGAGTAGAATTTGCATTTGCAATTTATTAGTTTCACAGTAAAAGGGTGGGACTTAGTTGCTAGTCTTGTGGTTAGAATAAATTTATATATAGGAGGCACCAGTGAGCTAAGTTTATCGGAGCAGAAACCGTGAAAGTATTTGTAGAAGAGACACAAAGGAAGCCACATTGCACCAGTGAGTAAGTGTTATGGTCCAAGTCGAGATTCCCAACCTCCCCAGTTTGTTTTGGCCTCCTTTTATCTCGGCTGGTTCAGCCTTTTATTGTCCCATTCCATTGTTTTACTCCCTCCACACTCCCTTAGTGAGTGTGCTTCTTGATTTTGCCATTTGGCGGAATACAGCAGCTGCTCTTTTTTCTGGGATGGACGGGTCTTACTAACATTATTTATTATTTTACTTTAAAAATTTGTTGTATTTTCACTTTGTTTTTTGGGTTCATCCACCTCCCATCATTTCATTTTTCATTAAATCTTTAAATTATATTTTATATTGTATATAAATACATTTTATTGTCATGGGTTTTCCCGTTTTTAGGAGTCCCTCGTAAATATGTGGTATTGTGGTGTATGAAGGATTGGGAGATGATGGATGGGTTCTTTTGGTGATTGAGCAAATTGTAATGAGTGAATGGGTTGTGATAGTGTTTAGCTAGGTATAGGATAGCTAACTGAAGACCACCCTCTACCCCTCCCCTTTTTCGCCTTTATGCCACAATTTGTGTATTTTTACACGAATAAATATTGTGAGTAAGTGACTGTATCTGAGCTGCCAAGTTGGGATCTATTACATGACAGATTCTTTTTCCATATGTGGTCACCTACACCTAAGTTTTCTATTTTTCCTTGTATTATGGCCTTGCAATGTTTGTGAATGCTGGACAATATCATCGAAAATGAGGACAAAACTGGAATCGGCCGAAATGTGGTTCTACAGAAGGATGCTATGGATATCGTGGGCTGAGCATACAAGCAACGACGAGGTGTTAGAAAGAATGGCAACAACAAAAAGGAAATTGATGCTGAGCATCAGGAAGAGACAACTGAAGTTCCTGGGATATGCAATGAGGAAGGAGAGCCTCGAGAACCTGATACTGACTGGACAGATAGAAGGAAGGAGAGACAGAGGAAGGCAGCAGATAACATATTTGCAGGGCCTGATCAGGTGGATGACGGAACGGGGGTTGCCAGGAGCAACAGGAGCAAACATACTAAGAGTCACAAGGGATAGGGAGACGTGGAGAGCCATGATCGCCTACGTCCTGAAGGGACAGGGCACATAGAAGAAGAAGAAGAATGTTCTTACAGCCTTACTTTAAATCGCGTTCTCCTCAATTAGAGGTCTTACTCGAGAGAGGTATCTGTAAAATGTAGAACTACTTTTGAAGGTCATTCTGATGTTATTTGAGCCACGGTATTTTCTTTGATAATCCTTTCACAAAGAGTAGGAAGACTGAGGTTGTTTTTTGAGTGTTGTTATCCTCATGCATCCTCCCCACCACATTTGTTGAAACTGTTGTCATGTATCCCAGGTAGTTGTTACATTGTTGAGTATATATATTGAGACAAATATTGAAAATGTTTTATACTGTTCAAAAGTAATGTTGCATTTTCAAAGTGTAAAAAAAACAAAACAATACTTCAATTGTAACAAAATTTAAATTTATTTATTAGAACCACAATCATCATTATTCATAATTTATTATTATCTATATATATTCAGTTGAGTTTCAATCCTGGGTAAAAAAGCAATCGGAGTCTAAACGTACTGATGAGCTGTGATATGGCGAAACAGATCTGTCTGCGGATGACTATATATATATATATATATAAAGCAATCTGTGAGTGTGTGTGAGACTGTAATCTACACACGCCTACATTTTTTAAGCTATGTCTTTCAAACTTTCTAGGGACACATATCTACAGGGAAGCCAGGATGACATACTTTTTGAGTTTAAGTTCAGCAATTTTCCCTTTTGCACTTTTTGGTCAATGGAGCCAATTGTTTACATTTTTTCTGTAGAACATCTAAGATGGCTGCTAGATTATGTCACAGAAATCAAATTGCATGTGTCTAACGCGACAAAAAAAATGAGCCTTTATATTTAACTTTTATTCTGACATTTTAAAAATTCATTTAGTCAACAAAAAAATGTGAATATTTTTCCCTGTAATTTTGAAACAAAAGAAATATTTTTAAAAAAGTGTTTGTTTTTTCAAACAAAAACAAAATATGTAAAAAAAAAAAGTGCCAATGGTTAATTTCATTATTTAAAGTTTTTTTTTTTAGATTTAATATTTCATTAATATTTCATACTTCAAAAAAAAAAAATAAAGCTTTTTTTCGCTAAATATTTCATGAAGGAAATCAACTGTCTGTAATTCATGTGGCATTAATGTAACTTTTTCTTGTAAAATTTAATGTCTACATTTTTAAATCTTCTTTGAAAATTTCTGAAATTCATTTTGTCAACAAAAAATGTAAAATTTTCCCCTGATACAAAAACAAACGCAATGTTGTTTACAATGTCACACAAAACATTAACTCATCTTCATGCAAAACAAAAGAAAACAGATTTTTTTAATGGAATTTTTTAACAATTTTTAAACAACAATTTTTTATATAATTATTTTTTTATAGAACTGAATTTTAAAGTCAGGCAGCGACAACAAGCGCTCGGAAATCACAACATGCTGCATTAATCATCTAATTAAAAAATGTTCTGAGTTGCACGGGCAATGCCGGGCTATGATGCTAGTTTATAATATATTTATTCTTAAAATATTAAATTAATTCTTTTTGTTGAGGGCAATTTGGATTTTGAGTGAAAAGAATTCAGATATGCGGAGATAATCTCTTTTTTTATCTGAAAGTGTATAACTATATCAAAAGATAATTTCTAAAAGACAAGCCAAGTTTGAAGAAACAAAAAATTTAATTAGAAACAAAGAAAAAAAGTGATGAACTGTTATGTAAGAATTGATACAACAGAGAAATGGTTCTATAGAAGAATGCTAAGAATACAATGGACAGACAATAAGGAAGTTTTAAGAAAAATTCTAACAAATAAAGGACCCTTATCTGTTACCATAATTATTCTGAAAATATAACAGACAATGAGAAAGTTTTAAGGAAAATGGTATCAGATAAAGGAACCTTATCTGTTACCATAACTTTTCTGAAAAAATGACAAACAATGAGACAGGTTTAAGGAAAATGCTAACAGATAAAGTACACTTTTACTTTGAATCAGAAAAAAATCAGTTGAAGTTTCTTGAGCACTTAATGAGAAAATGAGGCTTGGAGAATTTTTATACTCTTAGCTTATAATGATGTCAAGAGGGTCATAAGGAAACATTTAATTGTTGGTATCTGTATACCCAAATTTTGTTACTGTATGAGTGTTGGAATTCTAAACATTTAACAACCATCACACATCTTTTAAATCACCCACGTCTATTGAACAGGTGAAGAAGCTCATCCCTTGTTTCCTGTTTAGGATGTGGTTTCTAATTTTCACTTTTCCAATCTTCTTGCTTTTGTTTTTCTTTCTTTTTTTTACAATTGGAGTAGATAGACTAAACTATCGCCCGGTTCACTCTCCACCCACGTCTATTGAACAGGTGAAGAGGCTCATCCCTTGTTTCCTGTTTAGGATGTGGTTTCCAGTTTTCACTTTTTCAATCTTCTCGCTTTTGTTTTTCTTTATTTTTTTTGCAATTGGAGTAGATAGACTAAACTATCGCCCGGTTCACTCTCCACCCACGTCTATTGAACAGGTGAAGAGGCTCATCCCTTGTTTCCTGTTTAGGATGTGGTTTCCAGTTTTCACTTTTTCAATCTTTTATTTATTTATTTTTTTTCAATTGGAGTAGATAGACTAAACTATCACCCAGTTCACACTCCACCCACATCTACTGAACAGGTGAAGAGGCTCATCCCTTGTTTCCTGTTTAGGATGTGGTTTCCGGTTTTCTCTTTTCCAATCTTTTCACTCCTATGTAGTCCCCTGAACATCAGTGGCGTTACCACCTTGCTCGGGGTGATATGATTAAAAAAAAAAACATAAGAAATTTTATTTTCTGTGAGGAAAAGTAGAAAGAGAACACAAGTTGAAGTAACATTTACATTTTTTTTTTCAGAAATATAAAATGGCAATTAAATGTTATTTAATTAAATATTCTTAGTACATTGTGTAATGTGTGAACAGAATTAGTTTATGATGGCCAGCTTAATGTGTCTGAGAGTTTGTGAACAAAGGTTTATTAGGTTGGCTAATCTCTTCTATTGTGTGCATAGACAAGGCCTTAGAAATGTTGTTGGTGATTATGTCTTTCACTGTGTGTGTGTGCATGTGTAGATGAAACTGGCCTTATCATGAACTGAGTATATGAGCAATGATGAGGTTTTGGAAACAATGGAAACAAAAAGGAAATCAATATTGAACATCAGGAAAAGACAACTAAAGTTCCTGGGACATGCAATGAGGAAGGAGGGCTTGGAGAACCTGTTACTAACAGGCCAGATAGAGGGAAAAAGAGACAGAGGAAAGCAGTGGATAGCATATTTGAAGGGCCTGAGTAGGTGCTAAGAGTCACCAGGGATTGGGAGACATGAAAAACCATGATCACCTACATTCTGAAAGGACAAGGAACGTAGAAGAAGAAGAAGATGAAAAAAAGAGATTCAAAATCTAATTACACTTTGAGGTGTGAACGGTTTGTATACAAGGTTTTCCTTGTTTAAAAAATATCGTGAAAATTTTTTCTAAATTTTGTGGGAGTGGTGAAAGAAGATATTCATGCTATTTTCTTAATGGTCCAAAAATAACATATGGTAGGTTGACAACCATGCCCACCAAGCTTTCTGATGGGATTTTATTAGTTGAAAAATATATATAGGATTTATTTCCTATTTTGTAACATATGTACAAATGAATGGTAGAACAGACAAATATTGTTTAGAACTACCATAGAAAAGAATTTACTGAGAGCCATGATCACCCACACACCAAAAAGATATGGCATATCTAAAGTTATTTTATAAATGGAACTTTGTCTATATGTGTGTGTGTGTGTGTGTGTGTGTGTGTGTCCATTACCTATAGACTCCAAAACGGCTGAAGCGATTTTCTTGAAAATACAGTTGTACTATAAGTGCCTGTGAGTGATCTTAGCTAGGTTTTTGTATTGAGGTAACCCCGATAAATATCGAAAATCGATAATTGAAAAAATCGGGTTATAGAAGGAGTGGTCCGATTTTAATCAAATTTGATACACTCATAGACAAAGACATAAGAAACGATATTCAGAAGTTTCAAGGTTGCAGTTCTTACAATAGTGTAGAAAATTGATTATATATATATATATATATATATATATTGTAACTAAGTTGTTGAACTTGTAGGTTTTTTAACATTTTGTTCATGCATTTACTTTTATAAAGAGTGCTCGATACAAATGTAGAGCGTTATACTGTATTGGTTGTTACAATGTTTTTATAAATTCATAGTATCACTACACAAAAATTTTTGCGTTTCGAAGCCAGCCCATTATGTTGTTGGCTTCATCTTCAGGTGATTTTTTAGAAAATCGCGAAAATTTTTGTGTAGTGATACTATGAATTTATAAAAACATTGTAACAACCATTACAGTATAATTTATATATATATATATATATATATATATATATATAAGGCAAGATGTTTGTGTGTGTGTCTATTTATCTGTTTGTATGTCCTTTATACAAATCCACAATTTTTATCCGATTCTCACCAAACTTCAAAACTTGACTTACATCCATTCATTTTTCTTTCAGTGTACGGTTTCGCTTTAACTGGAAACAACTATTGCTTTTTAGTTTTTCATGCCAACGTCCAAAGAGTCAGAGAACCAGGATTAGTTTTAGAGCTTTCATTACACCCGAGCAAGACCTTATTTAAAGCTGAAACATATTTTGGATTGTAAGAATAATTTTTTTTTGTGAAAGAATATGACATAACAAATTTTAAAAATAACAATGCTTTTTTTCAGATACAAGTTATTTAACAGATTGCTGGTAAAAAGAGAGGGATTCATGCCTTTCTTAAGGCTATTTGTGTTTAAGTGAATGTAACGAACCTGACTAGAGTTCAAACTTGACTCTCTGAATTCTCATTCTGAGTGATTGTGGCAGTGATGATAGTATTGACAGTAGTGAAACTGAATTAGCTCATTAATGGGTCAATCCATTAAATTTTTATTGTATACCTACCTATATACAGTAATGGTATGTTACTGTCCTCTTAAATACATATACACTATCAGAGTGAAGGAAAGAGTAGAGTGGTTATGTTCACTAGAAGTGTATCTATTTCACACAGTGTGTGAGTCCGCTGTTGATATACTATTATTCCCAACTTCTGTTTTGGTGATTATTTATGCAGAAACCTTTTAGGGTTACAACAATTTTAAAGAAAATAAACAAATTTAAATTTTCAATTTAAAGTGCAAGAATACACCTTTCAACTTGGACCAAGTCAGTTACTATTCCAAAGTAATGTTTTTGATCATCTGTTTTTTTCTGAAAAGAATTCTTCATGATTCTGGTGGTGGAAATCTTGCACTGCTATTTGAAAACAATGACAAAAATAAATAAGGTAAAAATAGAGAATTCAAACTTTGGTTTTTCTATTTCTGCAATCTAACATTCAAACGTAAAAAACTGAATTACACGAGCTTGATGTGACTACTTTTAAAATTCTAACCACAAAGCAAAGACGTGATGTTGTCATTAAAAATTTTCTTTCAGCAGTAAAACAAAAGCACTAAGCAGTATTTTGTAGTAAAATAATGAAATTCTTTTTTTGCATGTATATCTGTGATGAGAAATTATCATTATTTACATTATTTATATTTGGACTATTCTCCTCATCTTTGTTGTTTCTATCATCCAATTACTTTTTGTCTGAATGCCGATAGACAGGTAGATAATGAACAAATCGATACAGATCAATAAATATGAAAATACTGTGATAAATAGATATGAATAGACAGAGATAGATCAATTGATAGACAGATAATGAATAGACAGAGATAGACAAATAGATACATAGAAATATATGAATAGACTAAGATAGATAGATAGATAGACATAAATTGACTGAGATAGATAGATAGATAGATAGATAGATAGATAGATAGATAGATAGATAGGTAGACATAAATTGACTGAGATAGATAGGTAGACATAAATTGACTGAGATAGATAGATAGACATAAATTGACTGAGATAGATAGATAGATAGACATAAATTGACTGAGATAGATAGACATAAATTGACTGAGATAGATAGACATAAATTGACTGAGATAGATAGATAGACATAAATTGACTAGAGATAGATAGATAGACATAAATTGACTGAGATAGATAGATAGACATAAATTGACTGAGATAGATAGATAGACATAAATTGACTGAGATAGATAGATAGACATAAATTGACTGAGATAGATAGATAGACATAAATTATTGAGATAGATAGATAGACATGAGTGACTGAGATAGATAGATAGACATAAATTGACTGAGATAGATAGATAGACATATGACTGAGATAGATAGATAGACATAAATTGACTGAGATAGATAGATAGACATAAATTGACTGAGATAGATAGATAGACATAAATTGACTGAGATAGATAGATAGACATAAATTGACTGAGATAGATAGATAGACATAAATTGACAGAGATAGATAGATAGACATAAATTGACTGAGATAGATAGATAGATAGACATAAATTGACTGAGATAGATAGATAGATAGACATAAATTGACTGAGATAGATAGACATAAATTGACTGAGATAGATAGACATAAATTGACTGAATGTAGATAGACATAAATTGACTGAGATAGATAGACATAAATTGACTGAGATAGATAGACATAAATTGACTGAGATAGATAGACATAAATTGACTGAGATAGATAGACATAAATTGACTGAGATAGATAGACATAAATTGACTGAGATAGATAGACATAAATTGACTGAGATAGATAGACATAAATTGACTGAGATAGATAGACATAAATTGACTGAGATAGATAGACATAAATTGACTGAGATAGACAGACATAAATTGACTGAGATAGACAGACATAAATTGACTGAGATAGATAGACATAAAATTGACTGAGATAGATAGACATAAATTGACTGAGATAGATAGACATAAATTGACTGAGATAGATAGACATAAATTGACTGAGATAGATAGACATAAATTGACTGAGATAGATAGACATAAATTGACTGAGATAGATAGACATAAATTGACTGAGATAGATAGACATAAATTGACTGAGATAGATAGACATAAATTGACTGAGATAGATAGACATAAATTGACTGAGATAGATAGACATAAATTGACTGAGATAGATAGACATAAATTGACTGAGATAGATAGACATAAATTGACTGAGATAGATAGACATAAATTGACTGAGATAGATAGACATAAATTGACTGGATAGATAGACATAAATTGACTGAGATAGATAGACATAAATTGACTGAGATAGATAGACATAAATTGACTGAGATAGATAGACATAAATTGACTGAGATAGATAGACATAAATTGACTGAGATAGATAGACATAAATTGACAGATAGATAGACAAATTGACTGAGATAGATAGACATAAATTGACTGAGATAGATAGATAGACATAAATTGACTGAGATAGATAGATAGACATAAATTGACTGAGATAGATAGATAGACATAAATTGACTGAGATAGATAGATAGACATAAATTGACTGAGATAGATAGATAGACATAAATTGACTGAGATAGATAGACATAAATTGACTGAGATAGATAGATAGACATAAATTGACTGAGATAGATAGATAGACATAAATTGACTGAGATAGATAGATAGATAGACATAAATTGACTGAGATAGATAGATAGATAGATAGATAGACATAAATTGACTGAGATAGATGTGAATTGACTGAGATAGATAAGATAGATGTGAATTGACTGAGATAGATAGATAGATAGATAGACAGACATGAATTGACTGAGATAGATAGATAGATAGATAGATAGATAGATAGACAGACAGACATGAATTGACTGAGATAGATAGATAGATAGATAGATAGACAGACATGAATTGACTGAGATAGATAGATAGATAGACAGACATGAATTGACTGAGATAGATAGATAGATAGATAGATAGACAGACATGAATTGACTGAGATAGATAGATAGATAGATAGATAGATAGACATAAATTGACTGAGATAGATGTGAATTGACTGAGATAGATAGATAGATGTGAATTGACTGAGATAGATAGATAGATAGATAGATAGATAGATAGACAGACATGAATTGACTGAGATAGATAGACAGACATGAATTGACTGAGATAGATAGATAGATAGACATAAATTGACTGAGATAGATAGATAGATAGATAGATAGACATAAATTGACTGAGATAGATAGATAGATAGATAGATAGACATAAATTGACTGAGATAGATAGATAGATAGATAGATAGACATAAATTGACTGATAGATAGATAGATGGATAGACATAAATTGACTGAGATAGATAGATGTAGATTGACTCAGATAGATAGATAGATGTGAATTGACTCAGATAGATAGATGTGAATTGACTCAGATAGATAGATAGATGTGAATTGACTCAGATAGATAGATAGATGTGAATTGACTCAGATAGATAGATAGATGTGAATTGACTCAGATAGATAGATAGATGTGAATTGACTCAGATAGATAGATAGATGTGAATTGACTCAGATAGATAGATAGATGTGAATTGACTCAGATAGATAGATAGATGTGAATTGACTCAGATAGATAGATAGATGTGAATTGACTCAGATAGATAGATAGATGTGAATTGACTCTGATAGATAGATAGATGTGAATTGACTCTGATAGATAGATAGATGTGAATTGACTCAGATAGATAGATAGATGTGAATTGACTCAGATAGATAGATAGATGTGAATTGACTCAGATAGATAGATGTGAATTGACCGAGATAGATAGATGTGAATTGACCGAGATAGATAGATAGATGTGAATTGACCGAGATAGATAGATAGATGTGAATTGACCGAGATAGATAGATAGATGTGAATTGACCGAGATAGATAGATAGATGTGAATTGACCGAGATAGATAGATAGATGTAGATTGACCGAGATAGATAGATAGATGTGAATTGACCGAGATAGATAGATAGATGTGAATTGACCGAGATAGATAGATAGATGTGAATTGACCGAGATAGATAGATAGATGTGTATTGACCGAGATAGATAGATAGATTAATTGACCGAGATAGATAGATAGATAGATGTGAATTGACCGAGATAGATAGATAGATGTGAATTGACTCAGATAGATAGATAGATGTGAATTAATCGAGATAGATAGATAGATGTGAATTGACTCAGATAGATGTGAATTAGACTCAAGATAGATAGATGTGAATTGACTCAGATAGATAGATGTGAATTGACTCAGATAGATAGATGTGAATTGACTCAGATAGATAGATGTGAATTGACTCAGATAGATAGATGTGAATTGACTCAGATAGATAGATGTGAATTGACTCAGATAGATAGATGTGAATTGACTCAGATAGATAGATGTGAATTGACTCAGATAGATAGATGTGAATGAAACAGATAGATAGATGTGAATTGACTCAGATAGATAGATGTGAATTGACTCAGATAGATAGATGTGAATTGACTCAGATAGATAGATGTGAATTGACTCAGATAGATAGATGTAGATTGACTCAGATAGATAGATGTGAATTGACTCAGATAGATGGTGAATTGATAGATAGATAGATGTGAATTGACTCAGATAGATAGATGTGATTGACTCAGATAGATAGATGTGAATTGACTCAGATAGATAGATGTGAATTGACTCAGATAGATAGATGTGAATTGACTCAGATAGATAGATGTGAATTGATAAAGATAGATAGATGTGGGTGACTCAGATAGATAGATGTGAATTGACTCAGATAGATAGATAGATGTGAATTGACTCAGATAGATAGATAGATGGATGACTGGATAGATAGATAGATGTGAATTGACTGAGATAGATAGATAGATGTGAATTGACTGAGATAGATAGATAGATGTGAATTGACTGAGATAGATAGATAGATGTGAATTGACTGAGATAGATAGATAGATGTGAATTGACTGAGATAGATAGATAGATATTGATTGACCGAGATAGATAGATAGATGTGAATTGACAGAGATAGATAGATAGATGTGAATTGACCGAGATAGATAGATAGATGTGAATTGACCGAGATAGATAGATAGATAGATGTGAATTGACCGAGATAGATAGATAGATAGATGATTGACTGAGATAGATAGATAGATGTGAATTGACTGAGATAGATAGATAGATGTGAATTGACTGAGATAGATAGATAGATAGATGTGAATTGACCGAGATAGATAGATAGATAGATGTGAATTGACCGAGATAGATAGATAGATGTGAATTGACCGAGATAGATAGATAGATGTGAATTGACCGAGATAGATAGATAGATGTGAATTGACTGAGATAGATATGAATAGTCTGCGATAGAGCGATAGATAGATAGATATGAATAGACTAAGATAGATAGACAGGAAGTAGGAATTCTTGTTGATAGTTTTGTCTGAATTTTTATGATGTTGAGTTACCATTATTTACAATATTTATATTCAACCTATTGCTCTTATGTTTTCTGTTGCTATCACGATGCTTCAGCCATTGTGCCCTCTTGCCTTCCTCAGGTATTTTTTGATCTGAGTAACCTACAGGAAATTTTAAACCTCATCTTTTATTTAATTTATGCATGTAGACTGCTCATATCATCTACTTCTTGTTTTTATTTAGTACTGCTCAGTTATCACTAGACTGTTTCCTCTGAGTGCCAGTACATACTGCCTGACCTAGGGATTGAACTCACAACCAGTATATCCCCAAATTAACTACCCAATAGTTTTATCCTGTGGGGGAAATTTGCTGTTGTGAACTTAGGGCCTTAAGCCTAACCTGGCTGCTGATTTGGTTGCAACTGCTACTGTCTATTATGTTTTGATTTTTGAGAAGATTTGTCTTTGTTTATTAGTGACTCCCATATTATACTAATTCCTACACTATTAGGCGATCCTTGCAGCTTAGTATGTGATTATTTCAGATATCTAACTCTCTAGTGTTCTTCCCTCTCCAGTATTTTCACTTTATTCAACAGGGGCTGATGACTATCTCTTTCCCTTCATACATGATCAGGCATGCCCAATTTTATTGTTTTACCTTTCACTGTGGCTTTTTGATGTTCCTCAAGCCTTACTTTTAGAGGACGACTTTTATATCCTCCACCACAAATGCAAAGGATTGAGTACATGCAATTCTTGATCACATTCTCTCTCGTGATTTACTCAGCAGAGATTTCTCTATAGATTGGAACTGCTTTTGAATATTGTCATAATGTTGTATGGTCTTTAGATATTCTTAGTCTTTTCTGCTAAGCCCTTGATGTAAGGTAGACAAACCATGACAGTTTTCCTTTTTGTAGAATGTTCTGCCAAGTAAATCTAACATGGAGGACAATATGACCAAGAACTGCATGTTCTCAATTACAGGAAAAGTATTGAGAGTGACAAGAGACTGAGCCAAGCAGAAGTCCATGATCATTTATGTTCTGAAGGGACACAGCACATGAAGAAGTCTTAATCACTGACCCACTCATCAGATAATGTTCCATTCACTATAACGACACATACTTGCATAATATCTTTTACTACAAACACCAAAATACCACAGCTTTTCTATTTTTGGTTCATCTCTTGTGTGTGTGTGTGTGTGTGTATATATATATATATATATATATATATGCATGTATGTACCTCACTTTGATATCATGTATGTATATTTTACTAACCAGAAACAATAGTCAAAAAAAGGCTCATCATAACATGTTCAAAATTAAATATCCTAAGCTGAATAAATGTTTCTAACTTTCACTACTCATCTATATCTTATTACAACGTTGCATAAATTGATCATCTGAAGAATTTCTATGATTAATTTTAAACTAGTTTTCTGTTGATCTTATTTTCATTGTCCAAATTGTATGTGATTTAATTTTAAGTTGACCTTAGGTCAAATATTGTCATTATTATTAATTCCGCTCAAGTTTTATTTTCATCTCTTGTTATTTTTTTCTTGTACTCTTCAGTTAATTTCACACTTAAATCAAAATCATAGATTATAAATAAGAATAGAATCAAAGATTTGAAACCCCATATCACTATTGAAGGTATAATTTCTAAAGAAAAAATAAGGGATAACTTGGTATAAAGTATAAGTTTTTATCTTGTAAATTGAAAAACATTCAGTTCATATTTTATGATGCAAAAAAAGGTTAGAAATTGATTTGGAGAAACAGATTAGTATTAAATAAGTAAAAAATATAATAATTACTCACCAAATAGTTTCTCCAGTGAATTAAAACAATGGTAAAGGCTGATGATATCAAGAAATGGAAGAGTTCCATCTTCAAAGCTGAAAAACAGAGGTTAAATGCCAGAGACGAAAGTAATTTTTCACATATATTCATATATACAGGGTGTTTTTTTCATTTTTGTTTTTTTTAATCATTTCACCCCAAGCAAGGCAATTTTACTGCCACTGTTGTGCAGGGGGTTACATAGAGGAAAGTGATGAGAAAGATGGTTAGTTATAGCGGGTGTCAGGAGGAGGGTAATAGATGGATGGGAATACCAGTGTAATGGGGGTGGAAAAAAGAGCTTGAAAGAAAGGATGCAAGTTAGTGAGATAGGAGATATCTATTGACCTTAAATTTAAATTCCTGGAGATTGTAGCTGTCAGGGAAGCAAGTACATGGAAGCTAATTCCACAGGTGGGAAATGCGAGAAAAAAAGCTATTAGAGTAGAAATTGCGGTTACATTTTATTGGTTTCACTGTAGAAGGGTGGGACCTCGTTGCTAGTCTAGTAACTCATGTAAATTCATACATAGGTAGCACCAGTGAGCTAAGTTCATTGGGGCAGAAGCCATGAAAGTATTTGTAGAAGAGGCACAAAGGAGCCACATGTGATGGATGAATTGTCGTCTGAATGATGCCAAAATAAAAATAACATTAACATCACATTTTAACAAATATACAGGGTGTGATAGATGAATTGTTGTTTGAATGACACCAGAATGAAAATAACACATTCCATTTTAACAGATATATTTTTCCAAAATTGCACAAAAATATTTTGAAATACTAAAGAGTAAATTTATTCAATAAAATCATCATTGGATTCAACCATGGACTCCAGATGACATTGAAATCTCCTGCACCTTTTCTGGACAATCTCTTTGTTTGGTGAATGGTGCCATAATCCTTGCCTACAGTTCATCTTTAGTGTTACACAGAGTTTTGTTGGTCTCTTTACTCAACTGTGCCCTCCAGATAATAATCAGAGGAATTGTAGTCTGGGGAGTTAGGTGGCCAAAGTTAAGTGGGGATATGGTCACAGAAATTGTCTTACAATCATGACTGGGTTCTCCTGCATGTGTGGTATGGTGCAGAGACCTGTTGCTAGACACAGGGTCTTCTAGCAGCCACTCTCTTGACCCAGAACAGCACTACCTTCTCAAGACACTTGATATAGGCTTCTATATTGAATCTGAAGCCTTCACCAAGAAATTTAGTAGTTCTCTTCTTATCAAAATGATCAGAAAGTCATTTCTGAGCTGTTGTATCTTCATAATCACCATTAGCCTCATTCAAATCTTTTCAAATCTTCTGCACTGGTTTTTACACCCAAACGCTCTGAAATGTTTGTAGTGGAGCTTCCCGTGTGAATGTCAAGCAGTACAGTATGCTGCTTTTAAATGGAACAAATTATGTCATGGTGCTTATTTTCTCACAAATGGTGGCCAACTGACCCTACTGTACTGTGCAGTTGACAACATAAAAATCAAACAATGGGCATGCACAAAATCTAAACTTATTTATAAATGGAACTTTGTGTGTGACTGTCCATTACCTATAGACTTCGAAATGGTTGAACCAATTTTCTTGAAAATTTACACAGTTGTACTATAAACATCTGTGAGTGTTCTTAGCTAGGTCTTGTGTTGAGGTACCCCCGATAAATATCGAAAATTGATAATCGAAAAAATCGGGTTATAGAAGGAGTGGTCCAATCTTAATCAAATTTTATACACTCATAAACAAAAACATAAGAAACAATATTCAGAAGTTTCAAGGTTGCAGTTCTTACAATCGTACAGAAAATCGATCATATATATAAAAGGCAAGATGTTTGTGTGTGTGTCTGTTTATCTGTCTGTATGTCTGTATTTTTTCAGTCCTTTTATTTTAGTTTTTGCTTCAGGTTTGGCTCTAAGTAGGTATAATTGTAGTTCTTAGTCTCAGCCATGATACCATTTACTCAGAAAACTTATTTAGCCTTCAAAATTCAGTTTACGATGAAAAAACTCATTTGATATTGATACCAAAAAATCAAAATTTGACTTAACATCCATTCATTTTTCATTCAATCTATGGTTTCGCTTTAACTGGAAACAACTATTGCTTTTTAGTCTTTCGTGCCAACGTTCAAAGAGTCTTTTTTCCAGGACCATGGATTAGTTTTAAAGCTTTTATTACACCCGAGCAACGCTGGGCTATACTGCTAGTTAAAAATATAAAATGGTGGCAATTTACCCATAGCACGCTGTATAAATCTTTTATATGTGACAGTAAGTTTTTATTATGCTTAAGATAAATATAATTGTTTGCAAAAAAAATTATAGAACTGCTTTGTATCACACATTTTTAGTTAACCATCAACCTCGCTTTATTTAAAAGTAGGCTGAATGTGTTCAAAGTCTTCTAAGAAGATAAAGTCTATTTGCATTGTTTGCACCGTTGTTCTTATCTTTGTTGATATATTCACAATGTTTTGGTCGCTGTACACTCTGGCCTTCTTCAGGTGATAAATATGAGCAGAAAGTTACATATGACTAGATTTAGATAGATGTGTGTGTGTGTGTGTGTGTGTATATATATATATATATATATATATATATATATATAAATAACGATGGGGAACTGAGTTTGAATTCCAGTTGAATTTGCTGCATTCACTTACATGCGAATACCCTTGGGGAAAGGGATTAATCCATCTCTTTCCCCTTCCAGCTATGCATTAAATAGTAGGATGGATTGGGTTCTCTAGCCTTGGTTGGCACCCAGTCTACCACAGAAAAATATTCTGCCTGGTAAGTCATGTCTTGTCAAAGTGTGTATCACGTCTCTTTCTCATCACTTTTCCCTATGTAACCCCCTAACCACTCTTTCTCATCAATTTCCCCTGTGTAACCCTCTAACCACTCTTTCTCATCACTTTCCCCTATGTAATCCCCTGCGCAACAGTGGCAGTGAAATGCCTTGTTTGTGGTGAAATGAATAAAAAAAAAAGAAAAAAAAACTGACTGATATATATATATATATATATATATATAATGAAAAACTGAGATAAAGATAGAATCAAACCGAGATAGATATGAACAAACTAATATATAAGTAGATATATAGATAAATAATGTGTGGAGAATTGTGATGCCAGTCTCTTGAGAGGAAAAAATTATTTTCCGAGTTTTTGTTATTTAGTGAACTTCAATGTCATCTTTCAGGTAAATTGCGTATTTAGTCCTAAAAGAATAATTCTTGTTTTGACCAGAGGAGAAAAAAAGAATGTTGCTTTGAACAAAAACAAATATTGGTTGGAATGTAACAGGTTTGGGGAATGTACCCTAAGAGAAGACATTTTCTGTCCCCAAATCTAGTGTCATTTTCCTTGCCTTATTTGCAAAAGAGGTCAGCTGCTGTCATGTATAAAAATCATTCCAAAATGTCGTTATCATTAAAATGGCTGATTCCTTGACATTGCTATTACTGCATCCTTTTTCTCTCATTTTTATCATTTTATAAAGCTATTTTTAGAATTGTAATAAAATTATAACATATATGTTGAGCTGCAGTCATAGCTTGTTGTGTCACAATAGCAAGTCGACATATTATAATGACAAGAAGTATGTAGGAAAGGAGAATGAAACGAGAGGTTTACAACATAAGTTTATTCTCCAACTGATAATACAGCAGAAAAGTAAAGGAAGTATGAAATTACCCCACTTTTTTACAGAGTTCCTTAGGAAGGGAGATAACTGTATTTGTAATTTGCTCTGACAATATTAAACTCAATTTATATATTTTTTCTTGAGAACTGACAAGATGTTATGTATCAAATTGTTTATTTACATGATAATTCATTCATAATTTGTAATTAACTAAAATGATATGAAAATTGAATTTTTTTTTTCGCTTTTTCCTTCACATTTTATGATTTTAAAAAAGATATCTTTTAAATTTAAAACAAACTATAACATACTAAACTGAATTATTAATTTTTCCCAGTGCAATTAATCTTAACTACCATAGGTTACTTCTTTTAATATTCCAAGGGGTAGGCTTCCATTTAATATTCGGTTTGATATCTAGAGGTTTTGTTCTAAAAATATTATTTGAAAATAGTAAAAATTATTCAAGGTGTATTGTGTTATTGTCTACGGCTATATCGTGTTGAATACACCGGTTCCTGTCTGATCACCGAAGTTAAGCAATATCGAGCCTGGTCAGTACTTAAATGGGTGACCATTTGGGAATACCAGGTGCTGTAAACGTTAGGACCAAGAATGGTTCACCGGTCCTCCAGGTTTGGGGGTTAGGTGCAGGGTTGACAACCCTGCCCCATAAAAAAAAACAGTTTGTTACAGAAACAACAACGAAAGTTGCTGCCCTATGCACCATCTGGGTGTGATAGATAAATGATGATACAGTGTTATACCCTAAAAAATTACATGAATAAGAAATGAATTATACTGTCACTTTGTTGTTTTAATAAAATAATTATGACAATTATAAGTATCATTTATTCATTTATCCTAAACCAATGAGAATTGACCTCCCCTTTTCTCCTTTAGTCACAAACCAGTGACATTCTCACTATTGGGCAAACAGTACACACAATTATATTGTTAACACCTTTGGCAAAAATTTGGTCTCTTTTTTTCGTTTTAGGCTATGACATTTATCTTTTAGCATTCAACAAAAATTTGAGGGAAAAAGCTTCAGACATTTTTTGTATTTTCCTACTAAATTATCTAGACACTCATTATCTTCTACTTTTATGTACAATGTCCTTTCAGGACGTAGGCGATCAAGGCCTTCCACATCTCCCTGTCCCTGGTGGCTCTTAGCACACTTTCTCCTGTTGCACCATGCAACCCTTGTTCAGTCATCCACCTGATCAGGTCCTTCAAATATGTTATCTGCTGCTTTCCTCTGTCTCTTTTCCCCCTCATTCTGGCCTGTTAGTATCAGGTTCTCCAAGCCCTCCTTCCTCAGTGCATGTCCCAGGAACTTTAGTTGTCTCTTCCTGGTGCTCAATATTACTTTCCTTTTAGTTCCCATCTTTTCCCATCACTCACATGCTCGGTCCATGATATCTGCATCCCTCTGTAGAAACACATTTCAGCTGCTTCAAGTTTTTCCTTCATCTTTGAAGGTATTGTCCAACATTCACTGCCATTGAAGAACCAACCTCACATCCAGTACTCTTTTCTTTGTTTCTAGTGATATTGTCCTGTTTCTTAATACTTTACTCTACTTCTGGAATGCTTCTTTTGCCATGCCAATTTGCCTTCGGATCTCAGTGTTGCACTTCCTAGACACATCTATAAAAAAAAAAATACACACAAGAACGACTCTCTACACTTTACTTATTTTTTATCTTACTCTGTCAGATTCCTTAACCATATTTAATTGACATTTGACCCCAAACTCACAATTTAATTCAGTATTACCGTCTGTTGTTTGTCCGACACCACATAACAACCAGATAATAAATAATACTTGTTTTGTTGTTTCCACATCATCTCATTTCTAATTTTCACAAGTATTTTCACAAGTATTTTTGTATATACAAGTTTTAGGAGGTATACAATTATTTTTTCAGAGTTATAACTCCTACAAAAGTGGTTAGGGTCATATCACCAGTTCTCGTTCGATCACTGAAGTTAAGCAACATTGAGCCTGGTCAGTACCTAGATAGGTGACCACTTGGGAATACCAGCTGCTGTAAGTGTTTAGTGATGGATCTGTGTTGTGGTGCAGTGGATATCGGCTCAGAAAGAGAAATCTGTGAGCTGAGTTCAAATTCCAGTTGAATGCCCTGCATTCACTTACACGCTGGTACCCTTGGGAAAGGTATTAATCCGTCCCTTCCCTCCAGTTATGGGTTAAATAACAGGGCAAGACTTGATACCCTGCCCTTAAACAAATTCCAATGAGATCTCCTCCGTCGGGGAGGAAGCCGACTCAACCCGACTAGGTTGAATGCGGCTTGCATTGCATACAATAGTAAGAGTGATATCAAAAACATCTAACATCGACTTGCTCGGAATGTTGGTTTCTGTGCTGGGCCAGAAATTTTTTCTGGTTAGAATCCATCTTGCATATTTATAAATTTACCATTCGTCCTTACATTGAATACTGTTGTCATATCTGGTCAGCTGCTCCTACTATTCATCTCGAGGTTTTTGTCAAAAACCAAAGAAAGATCTACAATGCAATTGGCCCTGCCTTGGCATCTCGACTGCCTTTTCTACAAATATTTTCGGGCTAACTGCTCTGATGAGCTTTTTCTCCTCGTGAATTTAAATGTGCTACTAGATTAGCGTCTAGGTCCTTGTTTACTGTTGAAATAATTAAATTTAACTCTCACTTCTATTCAAACAGTTTCTTTTCTCACACTTATTGCCTGTGGAACTCCCTTCTGTTTACTTGCTTCCCTGATAGCTACAATCTTAAAAAATTTAAATATAGTGTCAATTGCAATTTTCTATCTTTTTGGATATCATTCCTCTCTTATCATTTCTCTCTTATCATTCCTCTCTTATCATTTCTCCAATACCCCTGTACCACTCTTTTCTCTCACTGAAACACCCTGCAAACTAGTGGTGGTTCCACCTTGATTGGGGTTATATAATTAAAATAAAACTTAAAAAAAAACAACAAACATTTTTGCCATACTTGTTTTACTTTTCTTTTTGATTCAAAGTTAAACTATGCCAGTCATTTTTATTTGATTTCTTGCTACCCAGTCAACGTTGATTGTGAAAAAAAATTTAAATGAAAAATCAATCATTATTTTTTGTTTTCCTAATTCTTGTTCTTTTATTGTTCTCTCTGCTTGATAGCATTTTTTTGATATTTTCTTACACTTAGTAACCCTCCTTGTGTCTTTGTAGCTTTATTGCCTTACTAGGTTGGTTGGTTGGTTGGTTGGTTGTTTGTTTTGTTTTATGACATATCAACCTCGGTGGGTCATTTATTGCCAACTAAATTTGATTTATTTCTTGCTGGTAATACCTTTTCCTTTCAACAATTTATTGTTGTTTTTATATAAGTTTTGTGTCTAGTAATACTTTTTTTTTTCAAGTACCAAGATTCATTGGAATTTGTTTTTAAGAGCAGGGTCCCCAAGTCCTACCCTGTTATTTAACCCATAACTGGAGGAAAGGGATGGATTAATACCTTTCCCAAGGATACCAGTGCTTAAGTGAATGCAGGGTATTCAACTGGAATTCGATCTCGGCTCCCCGATTTCTCTTTCCGAGCCAATATCCACTGCACCACAACGCACATCCATCACTAAACGCTTACAGCACCTGGTATTCCCAAGCAATCACCTATCTAAGTACTGACCAGGCTCAACATTGCTTAACTTTGGTGATCAAGTGAGAACCGGTGTATTCAATGTGATATGGTCATAAGCCCCCTTACCAGGAGTGAAAGGATTTTTAAAAAATGATATAATAAGAATAAGACATTTTCTTTTTATCAAATTACTGCCTGACAAGTACAAGTAGGCAAGCAGTTATTTACTATTTGCATACTTGATCTACAGCTGTAGATGTTAAATGAAAATGAATAAGTAATATATATATATATATATATATATATATATATATATATATATCAACTTTCTTCCTCGACAAAACTAATTTTGGCAAAGCAGCTTCTTTAGTTTGGGATCTTTTCTCACTTTACAAAACAAATGCAACTCACAAACTGCAAGGCGGCAACTGGGGAAGAATTCTGAGAAAATGCAAAGAGTGTTAAGTGAATCAGCAGATGGATGATGAAGTGTTTACACAATTTCATTTTGCTGACAGAAGGATTTGATGAATAATCGAGAGAGAACAAGAAAAATGTTATTTGAAAATTCAGTTAGGAACACTTTTAAGAAAGTAGAAAAGAGGTTAGTGTTGTGAGAAAAAGAAGTCGAATTTTAGAAATATGTTTCTGTTGCACAAAATGTAGTTTAGGATTTAGATGTGTGAAACTAAATTGCATGTTGTCTTGTACCAAATACAAGTGCTACCTGAAATAGTCATAACAGAATATTTCGGAATAGCAGTTTTGTTCCAAATATTAGTACTGTCTGAAACAGTCATACCAATGGGAATTTTTCAGAAGTACTTTTTTGTAACCAATATAAATATTGTCAAGAATAATGAGACCAATTGTTTTTCAGTGGCAGTTAATTGCCTTGGCAACCCAAACAGACCAGGGTTGGGTGTATGTTTTGTAAGGGAGTGTGGTGATGGCAAATTCGCAAGCATTGGTCAGATGGAGAATCAGACAGCACATCATGGTAAACAGAATTGGTGTCACTTGTAGCAGTTTATATTTACTGTGCCGAGTGCTCAATGGATGAGTGGTAACCAGGTCGAATGCATAAAATGTGGTATGCTCATTATTATTTGAGTCATCGTTTGCATGAGAATAGGGTTTCGGAAATCAAGACAAGGCATGAATTTGGCATGCCTGTTTGGAATACTTTCCTGTGGTTGCTTTTTTACCAACACAATTTTTTTTTTCCTCTTTTTGTAACATTTTCAAAAGTACTTTTTTGTACAGAATATAAGTCCTGTCTGGAATAGTCAGATCAATGGGAATTTTTAGAATTACTTTTTATATAACAAATACAAGTCCCATCTGGAATTATCAGACCAATTGAAATTGTTCAGAAGTACTTTTTATATATCAAATAAAAGTATTGTCTGAAAGAGTCAGAACAATGTGAATTTTTCAGAAATACTGTTTTGTAGCCAAATGCTCCTCTGAAAACTCTGTAACTACTGCCTCTCAGCTTCTTGCTTTCCTGCTCGCTGGCAGTTCTCCTCTGTGGTTCCAATATATAAAAATACTGGTGAACCCTCTGACCCCACTAACTATTTCCTTATCAGCCTCCTACAAACTTTTGGCAAAGTGTTCAAAGTCATCATCAATGCTGAGGTGGCACAGCATCTCACAACCCACAGACTCTTCTCTGACAAGCAGTATGGGTTCCACTTCATCAGGTCTACAGCTGATATGCTCATGACCATCACTAACATACACCAGGCTCTCAACAAAAACGGCAAAGCCCGAACTGTTGTCCTAGATATCTCCAAAGCATTTAACAGAGTCTGGCATGTTGGCCTTCTACGCAAGCTGTGGAGCTATGGTATAACTGGACAACTGTTTGACCTAATCCAGTCATTCCTTTCAAATTGCATGAAAGTAGTATTGAACAGACATGCCTCCCAATACTATCACATGAATGCAGGTGTCCCTCAAGGCTCTATTCTAGGTCCTATGCTTTTTGTTATCTACATTAACGATCTCCCCAATTTAATAAGATTTTAAGTAGGCATATACACTGATGACACTATGGTTTACTCTTGCCTCGATCAAAATTCTGCTGAGGCTGACTAAGCAAACCTTGCTGTAGAGCTTGAAAACAGCCTCCAATCCGTAGTGGACTGGTGTAAGAAATGGCTCATGAATTTTAATGTTTCCAAAATGAAGCTGCTATCTATTAATCATCACAGACAATTGCTCCTACCCCCCTCTCCATTAACATGAATCATCTCCCTGAAGGCTAGTCTCCCTGAAAGTAAAACACAGTGCCTTCTTGGGTTAACTCTCACAACAGACCTCAAGTGGAATGACTATATAGAATCCATAGCTAAATTTGCTGCTAAGAAGGTCGACTCTCTGTGTAGGGCCAGGAATTTTTAACCATCTGAAACAAAGTAATGACACCCTACTGCGGGATAATCTCCTGCCGAGTCAGTCAGATACATATACAAATATACCATCAGCCTGTGCATTGAATACTGCTGCCATATCTGGTTGGGTGCTTCTGCTATCCACCTGGGCGTCCTTGACAAAATCAAACGGAGAATCTGTAATGTGATCAATCCCGACTTGGCAGCTCAGATACAGTTACGTTCTCACCGGTGCAATATAGCTTCCCTATCTCTCTTCTACAAATACATTCACAGCTTCTGCTCTGATGAACTTAGCTTGGGGCTATATGATTATTAAAAAAAAAAAATTCTATACTATTACAATGTGGATATAAAGTGGGGGATCAGTTCTACATTACAATCAATGTATAAACTGATCCCTCACTTTATGGCCAGAGTCTTCCGTCTCTTACCATCCACCCGTGCATTGAATACTGCTGCCATATCTGGTTGGGTGCTCCTGCTATCCACCTGGGCGTCCTTGACAAAATCAAATGGAGAATCTGTAATGTGATCAATCCCGACTTGGCACCTCAGAAATGACAGAACCACCCAACAAACAGAATGAACAAAGTTTGCAATAAACAATAATAAAAGAAAAAAACAGGGCAAAAAATAATAACTTGTCTGTTCTGAGAAACTTTGCTTATATACTCTTCAAAGGAGAATCCATAATGTGATAGATCCCGACATGGCAACTCAGATACAGTCACTTTCTCACTGGCGCAATGTGGCTTCCCTGTGTCTCTTCTACAAACACTTTCACGGCTTCTGATTATATAGAATCCATAGCTAAATCCGCTGCTAAGAAGGTCGATTCTTTGTGTAGGGCCAGGAAATTTTAACCATCTGAAACAAAGTAATGGCACCCTACTGCGGGATAATCTCCTGCCGAGTCAGTCAGATACATATAAAAATATACCATCAGCCTGTGCATTGAATACTGCAGCCATATCTGGTCGGGGGCTCCTGCTATCCATCTAGAGGTCCTTGACAAGATCCAACAAAGAATCTGTAATGAGATCAATCCTGACTTGGCAGCTGGGATGCAGTCACTTTCTCACCAGTGCAATGTGGATTCCCTGTATCTCTTCTACAAATACTTTCATGACTTCTGCTCCGATGAACTTAGCTCACTCGTGCCCGCTATATATGAATTTACTCGTGCCACAAGATTAGCAACTAGGTCCCACCCTTTTACTGTGAAACCAATAAATTGTAAATGCAAATTCTACTCCAGAAGCTCCTTTTCTTGCACTTCTCACCTGTGGAATTTCCTTCCATTTACTTGCTTCCCCAACAGCTACAATCTCCAAGAATTTGAATGTAATGTCAATCTCACTCACTTGCATCCTCTCTCTCATGCTCCTTTCTCCATCCACTCCACTCTCATCAGTATTCTCATCCTTCTCTTACCCACTTTCTGACGCCCCCTATAATCTGTCACTCTTTCTCATAACTTTCCTCCTATGTAACCCCTTGCACAACAGTGGCAGTAAAATGCCTTGCTTGGGGCGATATGATTATAAAAAAAAATGCAAGTACAGCCTAGAATAGTGAAATAGTAATTTTTCAGAAATACTTTTTTTTATACCAAATAGAAGTATTGTCTGGAATAGTCAGCCCAACGAGAATTTTTCAAAAATACTTTTTATATATGAAATACAAATACAGTCTAGAATAGTAATGCCAGTGGGAATTTTTCAAAAGTACGTTTTATGTACGAAATACAAATATTGTCTGAAATATTCATGCTAGTGTGAAATTTCTCATCATGTAAAATAAATGTGCCAATTCAAATAAACATTCCACTAACTATTTTAAAAAACTGTTGGCTCAGATAATATTCATTATCATCACCATCATTTAATGTCGGTTTCCATGCTAGTATGGGTTGGCTGGGGTTTTCTTGATGGCTCTGTAATTGAACCATCATGAAATATTAGAGCGAGTTTTGCAGCTGTATGCCCTTACTGACACCAATCAGTTCAGGTGACTGGAAATTCGGTGCTTTTATCGAGACACCATCTCTAGGAAGATTACCTACTAAGGTTAAAGAGTTCAACCTACCCTTTTCTAGACAGAGTAGATGTAGAGATTTTTATTTCAGAGATTTCCTTCTTTCAGACAATTTGCTATCCAAAAGCTAAAGACTCTTATCCAGCCTAAGCAGTTTAGCGTCATACTTACGACACCTTTTCTTGTTATGCACCCTAGAAATTTCAACACTTTCTGATGCTAAGTTTCCTCCATGTTGATCAGACAGTGTAGATCATTAATACACCCAGAAGATTAATGGTTGTTTTTTCAGGAGGTCTAAAAGAAGTAGCAATCAAAATGACAATATCGGTGGGGGGGGGGTTTAACTGAGCAAGGTCGAACATCTATGCAAAGCCAAATTGATATCCTGTTGCAAATTATTTTGTTTTGGCTGGTGAACTGAGCAAAAAAGGTCAAAAGGTCACTGAAATAGCATTTGAAAACAGAACTGAAAAGAAATGGCTATTAATTCATCAAATATTCAGTTGCTGAAATCCTTTGCTTTATAGAGATTTTTATTTCAGAGAATTGCCATCCAAAGTTAAAAACTCTTACCCAGCCCAACTTTTTCTTTTTCTCTTAAATGACCCTTGTTTTGTGGTAAGTATTTGCCCATAGCTTGGACCATAACAGGTGCTACCACACCGGGTCAGGGTGAACTTGGGAATAACAACAATTACAAGCTGGTTTCAATATCCTTTAAACCTCCCAATCAGAGGCCTTGCTGCCAGATGTAGTTCACCATTATACCCAGAACTATCCTAAAAGATGCTACCATCCTGGGTCAGGAAGGAACTGAGAACAACAGCAATTAAGAGGTGGTTTCAAGCTTCTCAAACTCCAATCTCCTGTTCAGAGACCTTGCTGTTGGATGTAGTTTATCATCAGACCCAGGTCAATAATGTCAAGAAATATTTAAAAAAATAATAAACATGTGATACTAAATAAGCCCATCTGAGGTAGAAAATCATAGATAATAATTTAATCATGTCAGCATTTGTACAATGATTTTTTTATCATCAGCAGGTAGGAAACTACAAGACCTCCTATGGAAGGTAGCTGAAAAAAACGGAAAGAAAGAACTAAATGTAAACTACAAGAAAACTGAATGCATGGTCATCAGTAAAAAGAGGAGCCCAAAGTGGGTGATACTAAAATCAAGCAGGTCCAGAAAATTAAATACCTGGGAAGTGTTCTAACAGAAAATGGAAAGTGCCACACTGAGATCTGAAGGTGAATAGGCATGGCCAAGGATGCATTCCAGAAGCAGAGTAGAGACAGGAAAATTTTGCTAAAAATAAAGAAAGTGCAGGATTGCGATGTCATGTCTGTTTTTCAATATGGCAGTGAATGCTGAACAATATCAGCAAAGATGAAGGAGAAACTTAAAGCAACTGAAATGTGGTTCTACAGAAGCATACTGGATATAAAGTGGGGGATCAGTTCCATATTACAATCAATATATAAACTGACCCCTCATTTTGTGGCCACAGCTGTTTCTATACATTTATATTCTTGAGATCTAAAAACATCAGGATGCATTCCAGGAGCTGAGAAGAGTATTAAGAAACAGGACAATTTTGCTAGAAACAAAGAAGAGAGAACTGGATTGCTATGTGATGTCAGTTCTTCAATATGGCAGTGAATGTTGGACAATATCATCAAAGATGAAGGAAAAACTTAAAGCAACTGAAATGTGGTTCTGCAGAATCATACTGGATATAAAGTGGGGGATCAGTTCCATATTACAATCAATATATAAACTGACCCTTCACTTAGTGGTCACAGTAGTTTCTATACATTTATATATATTTATATTCCTGAGATCCAAAAGCAAAAGAATGCATTCCAGGAACTGAGAAGAGTATTAAGAAACAGGATAATTTCACTAGAAACAAAGAAAAGAGTACTTGATCGCTATGTGAGGTCAGTTCTTCAATACGCAGAGTTAATGCTGGACAATATAATCGAAGATGACGAAAAACACTTGAAGCAACTGAAATGTGGTTCTGCAGAATCGTACTGGATATAAAGTGGGGGATCAGTTCCATATTACAATCAATATATAAACTGACTCCTCACTTTGTGGTCACAGCAGTTTCTATACATTTATATTCCTGAGATCCAAAGGCACACGGATGCATTCCAGGAGCTGAGAAGAGTATTAAGAAACAGGACAATTTCACTAGAAACAAAGAAAAGAGTACTGGATTGCTATGTGATATTGGTTCTTCAATATGGCAGTGAATGTGAGACAATATTTTCTAAGATGAAGTAAAAACTTGAAGCAACTGAAATGTGGTTCTACAGAAGAATGCTGTCGATATCATGGACTGAGCATGTGAGCAATGGATGAGGTTTTGAAGAGGATAGAACTGAGAAGGACACTAATATGGAACATAAAGAAAAGACAGCTAAAGTTCCTGGGACATATAATGAGGAAGTGGGGCTTGGAGAAGATGATAATCACAGGACAGATGAGGGAAAGAGAGACAGGGAAAGTAGCATGTGTCATACTTGACAGGCTTGAGCAAGTGGATGGCATAGCGAGGTTTGGGTGAGGTAACAGGAGTTTGTTTTTTTGGTTTTGTTTTACAGTGTATCACCTGATCTTGGGTCATTTAAACCCAAATCAAATTATTAAAAATCAAACAAAAAGTTAAAAAGATTTCAAGAAGTTTGTATATTTAACAAATTAATATATATAACAGACTTAGACAAATTCATACATCTAACAAATTTATATATTTAACAAATTTATATATTTAACAAATTTATATATTTAACAAATTTTAGATCAATAAAATATTTGATAAAAACGTATATATTTAATTTAGCTGTTTCAATTTTATGACATACTAACCATCACGGATTATCTGAAACCAAATCCAGCCTACATACATTATATGTATAAATATTACATATACGAGATTTGCAAACGCACATTCGGCAGAACCAAATTTTGGAATATATAGCAAGTTGGTAGAAATACATATATCTATGTGTGTGTGTGTGTGTGAGAGTATTCAACCAGTCATATTTTTTAGTACATTCCGAATTCTTTTAAGAATTCGAGTATCCTGCTTGGTCGTGTTTCCACAAATCATTTTTTCAAACTACTTGTTTGGTAATACTTCTTTCGCAATCTATTTAAGTTTATACACTCTAAAAGTATATGTTTGACACTTAATCTTTTTTGACAGCTGGTACATATTGGGGATTCTGTGCCCTCCACTAAATGATGGTGCATAATAAAGGTATGGCCTATGTGAAGGCGGGTCAGCAAAACCTGTTCTTTTCTATTTCTGTATTGGAGTAACAAGAGAAAGCATGCTAAGAGCCACTAGAGATAAGGAGATGATGAAGACCATGATCATCTATGTTTTGAAGGGACATAGCACATAGAAAAAGAAGAATTTTGGCTCAGCCTCATCATGTTGTATAACAGCAACATATTGTATAACCTGCAAACCAAAATGACGATCATCTTCGCTGAACAATGAACACGTAAATATAAAAATATAATCTTATATTTTTATTCTTTTCAGTGACGTTTTGTGTAGAGGAGTAGCTAGAGTTGTCTTCTCTTCCCTGCATTTTTTCTGAGTCCTCTTTGTTCTCTCTGATCTGGACCCAATCTTATATTAGCTGAAATATGTTAACTTCTACTTAATTACACCACCTTTGTCTAGGCCCTTTGTTTATCATTTTTGCATTATTATTATTTCCTTTGGCCAGCTGCCTTTGATGCCATTACATATCTCTGTTTAATATTTCCTGTTTGATTGAAATTATTCGGTGGGTCACAGATGCACCATCCTAATTCCTGTATTTCCATGATTTATATTTTCTGACTTTGACACAACACACATTGTTTGTCATTGTTCCTGATGTTAAATTCATATTTCTGTTTGTTCCCCAAAATACAATCACATTCTTTTAATGTAAACAACTTTTTGTTTTGCCACCCTGCATTCTTGCTGTTTACATTAAATAATATTTATTGAGTGAAATTATATCCTGTGGTCATAATTACTTATACTGCAGGTGAATTAATTCTTATTTCATTAAATACTAATCAAAGTTAAAAATTTTAGCTGTTTTCCTTAAGTTGTATTAAAAAAAATCTGAACCTTACGCAATTTCAAAAAAAAGATAGTGTTTTTGGTTCACAAGATTTATCACCCTCACCAGTCCCATGACTGGTTGTAAAAACCCACACAATGTAGTAAACCACCATCATTTCTTTTTATATTCCATTGGTGAGATGCAAGTTCTACTTAAGCAGCTATTTTCTGTGGAACTGACTCTGAAGAGGATGTCTTCCCTGATCACTACAATCTTGACCTGTTCAAGTCTAGGGTTAACTGCTACATTTTTCAGATATTTGCATAAACCATGCCTCTTATCCTGTAACCCTCTATTTTGGGTGGCTCCCGGGCTTTGTATAATGAACATCACTCTTAAAAAAGAAAAGGGTAGGATCTTGATTTTTGCTCCTAGGTAAGAATATCTTGGGTGATATAAATGTGTATCAGTTCAGGAGAGTGAGTTTGCAACAGTATTTAGTTACCTTTGATATATTCTATATCAGTTGAGAACTGTGATATATAGTCTTGGTAAATTTCTGGAGGTGTGTGCTTATTAGAGGGTAAAGACAAAGTGTGCATTAGTAGTTTGTGGTTGATTTAGATTATGAAGGCTTGAACCCACCCCCAAATTTGTCCATGAAGTATTTTATTGCAAGACAGATTTATAAGTGTTCTCTCAAAAAGGTTCTGCACTTTGATTGTGTGGGGCTAAATTTGGCAATGAAGAAAAATATGGGTACCTTACTGTTATCTATCTCCTGGATATGGGTGCTGTAACAGCACCCATGACTGACGTGCTTGCATCACTGGTTAAAATGGTTTCATTTGAAGTGACTTTTGGGAATGTGACCAATGCCCAAACCTAACTGTTGGACACATTTAATGCTTCAACATGAAGTAAGAAAGCCTGATTTTGCCTTCTTACTTTGTTTAATGGCATTACAACTCATGGGTCATTCAATGCCAAAATTTAATTTTCTTGGAAGCTTGAGTAATTTTTTGTTTTTAGAAAAATCTGTTGCTGGTATCTTTTATTTACTATGAAAATGTGTTTTATATTTTCATTTTATTTACCCCAGTTCTGGGCTTCACTCTTTTCCCATAGTTAGGACCCTAACAGGTGCTACCACAATAGTATGAACTCAGGAACAACAGCAATAAAGAGGTGGTTTCCCATTCCTTAAGTCCTAGGTATGATGGTAAATTGCATCTGGCAGCAAGGCCTCAGATTGGGAGGTTGTGAGGAGCATGGAACCACCTCTTGATTGCTGTTGTTCTCAGGTTCACCTTGGTCCGGAGTGGTAGTACCTGTTAGGGTCCTAGCTATGGGCAAATAGCTAACTCCCAAACTGCGGTCAAAATACTATGAAATTATAAAAATAGACTTTTATAGAAATGTATACACAAAAATAGACTTTTATAGAAAAGTATACATTTTAAAGGAAAAAATATTATAAACATAACACATTTTTGAAGGAAAAAAATAATTACCAACTATACATGTTTGAATACAAAACTAGAAGATATTATCAGTTTTCTAAAATAAAAATTAAAAACAAAATTTTTAAAAATCTAAATCTGACTAAATCAACCTTTTCACTATAACCAAAACATTAAAAAAATACCTTAAAATGCCACCTTTTTGAGGTCAGTCAGTCAGTCAGTTAAGTGCCATACGTGATACACGCTTTGGGCGATCATGTCTCGAAAGAGACATGACTGACTGGGCAGAAGATTATTCTGCAGTAGGTTGCCATTGCTTTCTGCGGTAGATTGGTTGCCAACCAAGGCTATAGAACCCAATTTGTCCTGTTAATCCATCTCTTCCTTCCAGTTATGGGTTAAATAACAGGACAGATTGGGTTCTATAGCCTTGGTCGGCAACCATTCTACCGCAGAAAGCAATGGCAACCTACTGCGGGATAATCTTCTGCCCAGTCAGTCATGTCTCTTTTGAGACATAATCACCAAAGTGTGTATACTACTTAACTGACTGACTGAATATAATAGTTGGAATTATGAGTAAGGCTTCTACTGGTCATAAAGTGGGGGATCGGTTTTCTATTGTTATCATGATCACCTAAAGTGTGTGTCACGTATGGCACGTAACTCACTGAATGTATTATACAAAAAATAAAATTAATAATAATAACAATAAATCTACACTTTAAACAAAATACTCCTGGCACTTATCGATATTAACTCGGAACGACAAATTGGGGTGCCGAGTTCGAATTTCAGTTGAATTCCTGACATTCACTTCTGCGCAAATAACCTTGAGAAAGGTATTAATCCATCTCTTTCCTCTAGTTATGGGTTAAATAACAAGACAGATTGGGTTCTATAGCCTTGGCTTGCAACCAGTCTACTGCAGAAAGCAATGGCAACCTACTGCGGGATAATCTTCTGCCCAGTCAGTCATGTTTCTTTCGGGACATGATCGCCCAAGCGTGTTTCATGTATGGCACTTAACTGACTGACTGACTTTGCTGGTAAGGGAGTAATTCCACTTTTGTTAATTTGATGGCCCAAGAATTACAACTGATCGGCACCAAATATGCACTTTTCTACATTTGGTCATGTTGTGATCATCTATGTAGGACTTCATTTAAGTGAGATTTGTATTTACTCTATGTTGTCTATCTGATGCTGGAATATTTGAGAAGCATTTCTCAGGCCAAAAGGTATTTGTCAGATTTCAAAAAGTCCAAAGATCAGAGTAAATGCATGTTGTAAACACACATATGGTAGCATGAAAGAACAAAGAAAACATCAAGTATTGCCAGTGGGGTGAGATTTTTTTTTTCTAATCGTATCACCCCGAGCAAGGCGGTAATGCCACTGATGTGCAGGGGGCTACATAAGAGCAAAAAGATTAGTGAAAAGAAAGTGAAGAGAAAGATGAACCAGTTAGAAGGGAGCAAAGAAGACAAAAATTTTTAACATAACATTCTTCACTAATACAGAGAATGTAAGTGGAATTTCTCTTTGTGGACAAAGGAAGCCATTTGAATGGAAGGGTCATGGAGTTGAAATATGTGATGGGTTTGTTCACTAAGGTCACTGGTGGAGGCTTTATTGAAGCTTGCCCAATAGGTTAGATTGTGTCTGTTGTTTATAAGCAGCATATTTAAATGCAAATTGGTGGCTCATAAACCTATATTTTTTTTTACTTCTTTTTTCCTTTGGCACAACATTTGTGAATGACTTCTTTTATATTGTATTTTATATTTTTTGAGGTGATTTGTTTTCTGAGTCATATGTGATGCTTGGAGCCCCTTGTTCAGAGGTTAATGAATTTATTTTTGGTTGGTTGGTTCATTTAACCAGCATATCAACCTTCATTAGGTCATTTAATGCTGAAAATCGTTTTGATTTGTTTTTTTAGTTTATTTGTTTTATTGTTTTTGTTTGTTTATATTTGGCGGGGATTGTCTTTTTTTTTTAAAAAGTTTTGTTGGTAACGTTTTTCATTCAAAAAAAGTTTTGTTGGTAACGTTTTTCATTCAAAAAAAAGTTTTGTTGAATACTTTTATAGCATTTTGACCCCAGTTTGGGGCTCAACTATTGACCCATAGCTAGGACCCTAACAATTGCTACCACTCCGGGTCAGGGTGGACCTGGGAACAACAGCAATTAAGAGGTGGTTCCATGCTCCTCACAACCTCCCAATCAGAGACCTTACTGCCGGATGCAGTTTACAGTCATACCCAAGACCTTTATTTCGGTTTTACTTTCTTAGTGTTCATGCATGAATCAGAAAGAGATCTAATTTGAAACACACTTAAAGATGCAGATTTTGGGATATCCTCATTGGCTACTGGTATCTGGCAATATGTTTCTGCCAGGTCCAGTTCAGAGATGACCATCATGTTTTGTAGTTTTGAGGTTAAATCATGGACATGACAGTATTCTGCTGCTGATATTACTAAGCTGCTAGTAGTCCACACATACGCAAAATGAGTTTGGGTCAGATTTAGGAACAGGATGAAAGGTTGAAGTATATCAACTGTCTAATGGATGAATAGTTCCAGTATTAAGTATCTGTTGGGATTCATCCTTAGCATATGCCAGAGATCACTAAATTTTTTCACAGAGGGTCAAGATAACTGAGAGAATGATGGGTGCAGGCTGGATAACCATTTTGTTCAATTCAATACACTAAATACAGAAAAAATTAAAGACAACAAACATATTTATCAAAAAAATATCAAAGACTGTGACATTTGCAATAAAATAGTTATATCACACCCAGTGCGCACATATCCGAATCTCACAAACTAAGCAACAACAAAAAAAGAAAAGGTTAGTGAGATTTGTGAAACTGGCATTTACCTTTTAAGATATAATCAATATTTGCTTTGGAATTGCTACATCTAAGAGAATTACTTTCAAATGTTCATCAGTGAACCTCCTTGCATGTGAAAATGCATTTTTGAAAATGCTTGCTCAAAGACATAAGTTATTCCAAACATTGATGCCATAACCAGAGGGAGATTTTTTCAACTTTGAAAGACTCATCATTAGTTTAATCAGTCAGTTAATATCCGCTTGGATGATCATGTCTCGAAAAAGACATGACTGACTGGGCAGAAGATTATCCCACAGTAGGTTGCCATTACTTTCTGTGGTAGACTGATTGCTAGCCAATGCTATAGAACCCAATCTGCCCTGTTATTTAACCCATAATTGGAAAGGAGAGATGGATCAATACCCTTCCCAAGGGTATTTGCAGGCAAGAGAATGCAAAGAATTCAGCTGGAATTTAAACTTAGCTCCCCGATTTCTCATTCTGAGCTGATATCCACTGTATCACAATGAACATCATAAATTAATCAGTGATAAAATTCAAGAAGTTTTACCAGAATGTCATCAAGGATACAATCAAATAGATTGAATCAATTTAAGTGCCAATTTAAACTTAGCTCCCTGATTTCTCATTCTGAGCTGATATCCACTGTACCACAATGGACATCATTAGTTAATCAGTGATAAAATTCCAGAAGTTTTACCAGAATGTCATCAAGGATAGAATCAAATAGATTCTGGAACAAGAAAATGTCACACTCAATTCTCTCGAGGTCTGAAAACTCTCCAAAAAGTACTTAAGTCATGAATAATATTCTTTAGAAACTCGAAGTTGACATCTTCTGTTGTTGTTAGTTGTTTTTGTTTTATGGCATATCAACCTCGGCGGGTCATTTATTGCCAACTAAATTTTATTCATTTATTGCTGGTAATACCTTTTTCTTTCAACAATTTTATTGTTGTTTATATAAGTTTTTGTGTCTACTAATACATTTTTCTTTTTGAGTATCAAGATTCATTGGGATTTGTTTTTAAGGGTAGGGTCCCCAAGTCCTACCCTTGTTATTTAACCCATAACTGGAGGGAAGGGACGGATTAATACCTTTCCCAAATGTACCAGTGCTTAAGTGAATGCAGAGTATTCAACTGGAATTTGAACTCGGCTCATCGATTTCTCTTTCCAAGCCGTTATCCAGGAGAGGAACAGATCGGAGGACTCTAATGTGATATCCACTGTACCACAATGGACATCATTAGTTAAGCAGTGATAAAATTCCAGAAGTTTTACCAGAACATCACCAAGGATACAATCAAATAGATTCTGGAACAAAAGAATGTCACTCTCAATTCTCTTGAGATCTGAAAGCTCTCCAAAAAGTACTTAAGTCATGAATAATCTTCTTTAGAAACTTGAAGTTGACATCTTCTGTGATTTCAGTGCAAAACTCTTTCAAACACTGAGAAGGAGAAAAATTTCTTCCTTTCAGTTCACTGATTTTCGTAAAACTTATATTACAATCAGATGCACAAATACATATTTACTTGTGTTTTTACTCGTACTACTAGATTGGCACTTAGGTTCCACCCTTTTACTGTTGAATTAGTTAAATGTAACCACCACTTCTACTCTAACAGTTTCTTTTCTAGCAATTTGTACCTGTTGAACTCTCTTCCATTTACTTTCTTCCCTGATAGTCACAATCTTTAAAAATTGATGATTATCTTCTATCTTCTTGAATTTCATTAATTTTTTTATTATTTATTCAATATTCCTGTATCCTGTCTTTTCTCTCACTGTAACTCCCTGCGCACCAGTGAGAGTCCTGCCTTGCTTGAGGTGAAATGATTAAAAAAAAAATCCCATGTAAATAATTATATTTTAGCTCATTTTTTGCAGTGCAAGAGTGGGCTGGATGGACTGACATTGTGAATGAAATCTGGCCCATGGATTGTAGCTTGGTGACCCCTGACATATGCATATTTTCAGTTGGTAATCAGCAAGGAGAGGAACAGGTTCAATAGCTCTAATGTGGTGTTTTGTCTCATGCTTACACACATCACCGTAATTATTATTGAAAGGACAGGTAAGTTCTGAGTAATTGTACAAAACATCAGTGTATTTAATGTCATATTGGGTAGCAGAGAAAATTGCCATTAAACTGGGTTTGTTTTCTTCTTACTTTGATGTTTGTCCAGTTATCTGAAAAGGTTTGGCTATGCATGTGTACAGACAAATTAGAGTAAATTAAACTAATCAGCTCCTTGGATAAGCATTTCCCCATTTACCTGCTTAAATGTCCTAATGAAACATTGGCATAGCTCAGAGGTTCGGATTAAATTCTTGTTTTCCATAAGTCTGGATTTTAGAACAATTTACTATTTGCATTTATGGACGCATGGATGAGTTGTTAGAATTTTCATTTTCTGACCATGCAGCCCAGGTTTGAATCTCACTCTGATTGACTTGTCAGGAAGGTGATTTCTTGATGTTATTGGTCTAGAAAATGCAATCACAGCACATTTCACCATTGGAAAGGGTCTGAAAACCATGCCATGGGTTGACCCAAGCCTTGTGAGGGAAACTGGGTAGACAGACCCTTTGGAAGCTGTTGATGGTTTTGCTAGCATGAAGTCACAAGTCATCATGAATGAGGGTTTGAGAATATTGGCATCATTCAGACTGTTTACACTAGATAACACGCCCTCTTCCAAAAACTGTAACTAAAATCTGCTCAGCAGACTTGCAGTATAAACCATATGTGGGCTCTGTGGGCATTAAACAAGCACAAATATGTCTGAGCAGTTGTCTTCAATGGGGATTAGCTAGCCACCCTAGGAGACACGCATTCTTGTATATGAGTGGCCAGGCATACTGTCTGCAGTTAAAATGTTGAAGTTAAATCTAGTTGGGGTTTGAATAATGCTCATTTCTGCTCAGGTGTCAAGAAAGAATGTATAGCTCCTGTTTTTGTTTATTATATAAAACAAAGGACCTTTTGTACTTGTTCTAGTTGCAATTACTAGCTCGAGCGAGGGCTAGTCCATAAAACTCCCCTTACTTGGGGAGCCCAAGCCTGATTGGTGGCCTCGAGCTGTGTTTTCTAACTTTTTATTATCAGCATTTGCTCTTTCTACCTAAATTTATATACATTAAAAATTAAATTAAGCATAACTGACTATTAAAAGATTTTAACATCAATATGAGATTTTTTTTTCTCATATCTATAAATTTGTTTTGCTGTAAATCTAAAAAAAAACGCTATATAAAATTCACCATTTTTCATCTATAATGCTGAATAAATGAATCCTACTTTTAACAATATCTTAAATTCATTTTAAAAATTACTGCAAATTATTATTAATTTAAGTTGAAATGATCAGTTATAACATGTCTTTAATTTGTATTTTGATACATTTTCAATTTTTCTAGTTGCATTGTTCACCTATATTGCATAGAGTCTGTCATTATACATAATTAAGTTACAATAAAATTTGTATTTTAAAATAAGGCTATCTTTTGGAAATTGAGATGTAGCAGACCTGAATGCCTTGCTGTTAAAATGAGGAGGTTGACATTAATATTAACTTCAGTAAGCATAGCAAAATATTGATAATGAAAATTCAATCACAAATATGTGCAGAATTATGGATGAAAAAATTATTACAGAAAATGTGAAAATAGGAGAAAAATTATTTCAATTTTTAACTCATTAGCCTTAAAATCTGAGGAAAGAAATCATCAAAAAAGAAAAAATCGGTAATCAATCATGACTGATCGTCAGGGAAGATATAAAGCAATTAGTCAATTAATCAATGAAAAAGAGTTTTTTTTTTAAAAAGATTCACTGAAAGACATTATGAATATATATTGATCTGAATTTCTGCAATGAGGAGCTGTCATTATTTACAGCATTTACATTCAGATTATTGTCCTCATCCTTGTTGTTATTATCAAGACTGTTGCAAAGGTCTTGTGCTTTTCTCCCCAGGTCCTGGGTATGACGGTAAACTGCATCCAGCAGCAAGGCCTCTGATTTGAAGGTTGTTAGGAGCATGGAACCACCTCTTAATTACTGTTGTTCTCATGTCCACCCTGACCTGGGGTGATAGCACCTGTTAAAGTTCCAGCCATGGGCAAATAGTTAACCCCCAAACTGGGATTAAAAAACTATGAAAGTATAAAAATAGACTTTTATTGATAAATAAACTTAAAAATAGATTTTATAAAAAAATATATATTTTTGAAGTAAAAATATTACCAACATTTTGACAAAATACAACAGAGAATCTGTAATGTGATTGATACCAACTTGGCTGACGTGACTTCCCTGTGCCTCTTCTATAAATATTTTCACGGCTTCTGCTTAGATGTATTTAGATCACTGGTGCCCCCGAGGGTACGAATTTGCATGAGATTCTAGATTAGCAACTAGGTCCCACCTTTTTACAGTGAACTGCAATTTCTACTCCAACAGCTTCTTTTCTTGCACTTCCCACCTGTGGAATTCTCTTCCACATACTTGCTTCTCCGACAGCTACAATCTCCAGGAGTTTAAATGTAATGTCAATAGATACCTCCTAACACATTAACTCGCATCCATTCTCTCAAACACTCTTCCCATCTACCGAACCCTCATCCTTGGTATCCTTACCTGTCTATCACTCTCCTTCTGACATTTCCTATATCTAACCACTCTTTCTCATCAGTTTCCCCTATATAACCCCCTGCACAATAGTGGCTTGTGGAATGCTTTGCTTGGGGTGAAATGATTAAAAAAAAAAAAACCTACATTTTTGAAGAAAAAGGCATTACATAACACATTTTTGAAGGAAAAAAAATTATTACCAGCAATATATTTTTTAATATAAAACCAGAATACATCTTCATTTTTTTAAAATAAAATTTTTTTTATCAAAATCTGACTAAATAAACCTTCTCACTATAACTGAATATTAAAAAAATAGAGTCTATGATATGAGAGCCACATATTCTAATACATCTCAATTTACAAATGGTAATCAGTAAATTGTCACACATGATATATGAACGAGAAATTGGGGGGGCCGAGTTCGAATTCCAGCCGAATTCATTGCATTCACTTACACGCAAATACCCTTGGGAAATGTATTAATCAGTCTATTCCTTCCAGTTATGGGTTAAATAACAGGACAGATTGGGTTTTATAGCCTTGGTCGGCAACCAGTCTACTGCAGAAAGCAATGGCAACCTACTGCGGGATAATCTTCTGCCCCCGTCAGTCATGTCTTTTTCGAGACATGATCGCCCAAACGTGTATCACATATGGCACTTAACTGACTGATATATGCTTGATTGATCATGTCTCTTTTGAGACATGACTAACTAGGCAGAAATTTTTCCAACAGTAGGTCATCATCAGTTTCGGCAGTAGACCAGTTGCTAACCAAGGCTATAGAACCAAATCTGTTCTGCTATTTAACCCATAGCTGGAGGGAGAAGAGATTAATTATTTGTGTGTAAGAGAGTGAAATGAATTCAACTGAAATTTGAACTCAGCTCACAGATTTCTCATTCCAAGCTGATATCCATTGTTGTTCTACATGCCATGTCCCTTCAGGACACAGGCAATTATGGCCCTCCACATCTCCCTACCCCTTCTCCTGTTATCCCTCTCAATTACCGCTCCACAATCCATTACACGACAATGCATAACTGGATAGTATTCATATAAAATACAAATTTTATTATAACCAAATTATGTTCAATAATGGATCATAGGCAATTTTTCGAACAATTTATCTAGAAAAAACTGAAAATAAATAAAATGTATCTAAATGCAAATTAGAAACATGTCATAATAGATCATTCCATCTTAAATAAATCAACAATATTTTGTGGCAATTTTAACATCAAGTTCTTGATGAAATTTAAAACATTCAACATTATGGATAAAAAAGTATGAATCTTATACATCTTTTTTTAACATGAGCAAAACACATTCATGGATTTGATAGCAAGAAACACAAAGCACTATTATATTTATAAATGTTCTGTCACAAACTGTGTGCTATCTCTTTCTGTAAATATGGCAAATTTAAATATCTAAACTTATAAATGGAACTTTGTATGTGTGCATGTGTCTGTTACCTATAGACTCCAAAACGGCTGAACTGATTTTCTTGAAAATTTACACAGGTGTACTATAAGCATCTGCGAGTGTTCTTAGCTAGGTTTTGTGTCGGGGTACCCCCGATAAATATAGAAAATCGATAATAAAAAAAATCGGGTTATAGAAGGAATAGTCCGATTTTAATCAAATTTGATACACTCATAGACAAAGACATAAGAAACAATATTCCGAAGTTTCAAGGTTGTAGTTCTTACAACAGTGCAGAAAATTGATTATATATATATATATATATATATATATAAAAGGCAAGATGTTTGTGTGTGTGTGTCTGTTTATCTGCTTGTATGTATTTTTTTCAGCCCTTTTATTTTAGTTTTTGCTTTGGGTTTGGCTCTAAGTAGGTATAATTATAGTTCTTAGTCTCAGCCATGATACCATTTACTCAGAGGACTTATTTAGCCTTCAAAATTCAGTTTACGACAAAAATAATTTATTTGATATCGATAACAGGAAATCAAAATTTGACTTACATCCATTAATTTTTCTTTCAGTCTACGGTTTCGCTTTAACTGGAAATAACTATTGCTTTTTAGTCTTTTGTGCCAATGTCCAAAGAGTCTGAATTCCAGGACCATGGATTAGTTTTAAAGCTTTGATTACACCCGAGCAACGCCGGGCTATACTGCTAGTGTATGTATATGAGGGGACAGTTACAAAGTTCAGTACATAGCAAATTCACCAGAAACAGAAGGGGCTGAATATTAATAAAATTAAAATATTTAGAAAAATAAAAAATCTCAAAAGGGAAGATGTAAAAAGACATTCCCAGTAGCACAAGTGAAGTAGGCAAGACACCTTAAATAAAGAATACTAACAGACACTAACAGAATACTAAAAAGACACCTCCAGTAGCACAAATGAAGTAGACAAGACACCTTAAATAAAGAATACTAACAGACACTAACAGAATACTAAAAAGACACCTCCAGTAGCACAAATGAAGTAGACAAGACACCTTAAATAAAGAATACTAACAGACACTAACAGAATACTAAAAAGACACCTCCAGTAGCACAAATGAAGTAGACAAGACACCTTAAATAAAGAATACTAACAGAATACTAAAAAGGCACCTCAAGTAGCACAAATGAAGTAGGTGAGACACCATAAAGAAAGAATACTAACAATTAACCCAGATCTGTCTTTGGGGAGAGAATGATTCAGTTAGGCTCGATCTCTGAACTGGGACTTGACATAAAAGAACAGACAAGCTCTCTGCTTTCAGGTAGAGATCGACTCAGTTGAGACTGAGAACAGAGACTGAGAAGATGAGACAGTCTTAGTGTATGATCCCACATATGTGGGACATGAGAAAATTTTGACATTGCATTACATCACATCCTGTCTCTACAAATATTTTTATGACAATTGTTCTGACAAGCTTTTTGCCCTGGTACCTTGGAAGCATTAATTTAAGCATTGGCATCTAGGCTTCACCTTTTTACTGTAAAAATAGTAAATGCAACCACTACTTCTACTCTAATAGCTTCTTTTCTTGCACTTCGCACCTATGGAACTCCCTTTTATTTACTTGCTTCCCCTATACCTACAATCTTCAAAAATTTAAATGCAATGTCAAGTTTGTTTGCTTGAGTTTCAGTTTTGTTTAATGGTATATCAACTTCTGTAAGTTATTTAATGCCAAAAGAGTGGGGGATTAAGGTATTTTTTAATGTTCGGTTATAGTGAGAAGGTTGATTTAATCAGATTTTAATGAAATTCTTTGTTTTTATTCTTTTTCATCTTAGAAAACTGAAAATGTTTTCTAATTTTGTAATAAAAAATGTTTTGTTGAGAATAATCTTTTTCTATTTTTATGTATATATTTCTATATAAGTCTATTTCTATGTATATATTTCTATATAAGTCCATTTTTATGTATATATTTCTATATAAGTCTATTTTTATGTATATATTTCTATATAAGTCTATTTTTATGTATATATTTCTATATAAGTCTATTTTTATGTATATATTTCTATATTAGTCTATTTCTATGTATATATTTCTATATAAGTCTATTTCTATGTATATATTTCTATATAAGTCTATTTCTATGTATATATTTCTATATAAGTCTATTTCTATGTATATATTTCTATATAAGTCTATTTCTATGTATATATTTCTATAAAAGTCTATTTTTATACTTTCATAGTGTTTTGACCCCAGTCTGGGGGTTAACTATTTGTCCATAGCTGGGACCCTAACAAGTGCTATCACTCCAGGTCAGGGTGTACCTGAGAACAACAGCAATTTAGAGGTGATTCTATGCTTCTCACCCCCCCCCCCCAATCAGAGGCCTTGCTGCTGGATACAGTTTACCGTCATGCCCACTCCAGGGCAAAATGCAATGTTAAATGCCATCTTCTAACAACTTGAATTTCATCTTTCTTCTCTCATTTTCTCAATGCCTCCTGTACCCAGTCTTTTCTCTTACTCTAACCCTCTGTACACTAGTGGCTGTCCCACCTTGCTTGGGGTGAAATGATTAAAAAAAAAATATTAAGAACAATATTGGAGAAACTGTATGACAAAAAGTAAAAAGTTTACTTGTGATGTATTTTATCCTTTAGGATTTAATCAGACTAAATTTGTTATGTTGGTATGACTACACATGAACAGGACAGAGGTGTGCTTGGGAGATTAGAAGTTTTTATCTAACCAAATTTATTTAGAGTCTTTATTTCTTTCTATCACTTTCCTAAGTTGGTATTCGACACTGTGACATTAGAAAATTTTAATATTCTCAGCACCCTTCTGCCATGTACATGTATAGTCATACCAACAACAAATTTAGTCTGATGAAGTCCTAAAGGACAAAATGAGTCACAAAAAAATATATATATACATATATAAGTAAAGAATATCTAGTGAGCCAGCCAGACCTACCTAGGTTTCACCGAAATGGATCATCAAGGAAAGCTGACGATCCGTTTAGGTGAAACCTACGTAGGTCTGTCTGGCTCACTAGGTATTCTTTACTTATTCCGCTCTACCTAAGTATTGAGCACTTTTTGTTAGCTGATTACTCGTGTCGGGGTTTTTTCTTTGGGCTAAGTACTGACTTGGTCCAAACTCTTTTGACTGATGTTCATGTACTTAGCTCTTTCTTTGTTTTAAAACCATCTTTTCCCTTCATAGATTTGTGGATGGTTTTTCGACATGAGTATGGTTATAATCTCTTTAAAGGTCATTTCGACATATAGGGTCTAAAATTTTTTATTATTCAGCTAGTGGCACATTCCAATGAAGGAAAAAAAATTTTTTTTTTTTTTTTTTAAGTCTATTACTCTTTGAATTCAGCCATTTTCTCCCCCATCCTTTATCTGATTACTGGACAATTGCATCTCTCTCTATCTCTCTCTCAACACACTCTGCTTATTTACTGGCAGCAACATGCCGAAATAACCTGGAAATCAGAGGAAATTGGTATGACTTTAGAAAATTTTCTCAACTTTCAGTGTTCTGCACATGGTAAGTTGAGATTGTTTTCTGCTAATTCATTCTACCATATTTGTTTTTTATTCATTTAATTTTGTTACTAAATTCTACTAAATTTTTGGAGGTTTAAAGGTTGTTTTGACTTTTACTAAGTTAAAACTTAGTAAAAAAAAACAAACCTTTTTTTATTTTTTTTTTAACTGGGATGTTAGCATCCCTGTAGGTAAAAAAAAAAAAAATGTAAACCTATAAAGGGCGGAAGAACTCCGAAGGAGTCAACAGCCAGATAACTAGAGGTGATGTCTCAATAAATCATCGTGGAGAAGGCAACGGGATACCACTCCACTATTTACCCCCGCTCAATCATGGTTAATTACGACAAATGTGTTAAAGCCAACAGCGTGAAGGGGGTTGCTTCCCAAGGAAACAACTCCTTGCTCGGTAAGGACTGGCATGGGCAACAGGTGACCGTCATCCGGTGACTGTTAGCACCAACGGCATAAAGGGCACATTTTACCCCAAAATTTGTCCCTCGCCCAGGAAAGAGCGACATGAGCAACAGGTGTCTCTGGACCATTACCCTGCGACTGTGCACATCAAAGACAAAATTACTATTGGAACATGGAATGTCAGGACACTCAACGGTGGATAACTAGAGAATGTCAAGCAGGAGATGGACAGACTGCACATAAACATCCTAAGCATATGCGAAACCAGATGGCCTAATAGTGGAGATTTCAGTAGCGACACCCACAGGATAATATATGCAGGAGGTAAAAAAAAACAAAAAAGGGGTCGGCTTAATACTGAACAAACAAGTGAAGGAATGTGTTCTTGGATACTGTCAGCTTTCAGAGAGAGTCCTCTTGGTTAGACTGCGGGGAAAGCCATTCAATATAGTAGTTTATGCACCGACAACTCAGAGTTCGGAGGACAAGATAGAAACTTTCTATTCAATACTGGACAATGCCAAGGCCCAATGCAAAAGCCAAGAAATTAGGATTATAATGGGTGACTTGAATGCCAAGGTAGGTAAAGATAGAGAAGGAGACACGAGCGGCAACTTTGGACTAGGGGAGCGCAAGAAAAATGGGTCCACTGGTGCTCAGCCAATGACCAGGTAATTACTAACACCTTGTTCCAAGAACACCCACAACGTTTATGGACATTGAGAAGCCCAGGAGGTGACATGAAGAACCAAATAGACTATATAACTATAAACAAGAGATTCAGGAATGCGGTGGTCCAATGCAAAACATACCAAGATGCCGACTGTGGAAGTGACCACGTCCCAGTCATCTGCAAACTAAGGGTGAAACTCCGAAGACTGAAGAAGCCCAGCACATCACATCAAGGCTACAATACGACACGCTAGAGAATGACCTCACCCTGCAGAAAGAATACAATAACAGTGTGAGAAAGAAATATGAAGAACAAATTGGAAAAGGGTACTCAAAATGGGAGTCACTAAAAGAAGCGATGGTGACCTCAGCGAATAACATAGCCCCAAAGGAAATTAGATGCAGAAGAAAAAAACGAGTGAATGACCGAAGAGATCCTCCACATGATGCAAAGGAAACAAAAAATAATGCCAAGACATGGAGCAGAGTACAAGAAACTCCACATGGAGATAAGGAACAAATGCAGACAAGCCAAAGAGGAATGGCTCAACAACAAATGCGAAGAAGTAGAGAGAATGAGCAGGACCAACAAAGCAGAGATGCATAAAGAGTTAAGAGAACTGACAGGACAAAAAAACCTGCTCCTCAACAAGATGCATAAAATCCAAGGATAGAACAATCATATTAGAGAAAGAGGAAATACTCCAGTGATGGGAAGAATATATAAAGGATCTTTTTTGCAACAAGCAAGAACAACCGAGAATACACAAGGAGATGGATGGACCGGAAATACTAAAATCCGAAGTGGAAGCTGCAATGGCCAAAATGAACAGAAACAAAGCAGCTGGTCCAGACAGCATAGTGATAGAGCTGCTGACAGCCTTAGAAGAATATGGCATAGAAAAAATTACCAACATAATAAACGAAATTTATAGCAGTGGAATAATACCAGACGACCTATGCAAGTCAATATTTATAGCACTGCCGAAGAAACCAGGTGCAAACGAGTGGGAACTACACAGAACTATCAGCTTAATGAGCCACATTACCAAACTGATGGCTAGAATCCTGATGAATAGAGCGAGAAGCAGAATCAGGCCAGAGATAGGGCAGGAACAGTGTGGGTTCGTCAAAGACACCGGAACAAGGAATGCCATATTCATGATTAGGATGCTCTCCAAAAGGGCAATACAAATGAACAAAGATTTGTACCTATGTTTCATTGACTATGCGAAGGCATTTGACAAGATACGACACAAAGAATTGATGGAGATGCTTGGCAGCCTCGATATTTTCGGCAAAGACATAAGAGGAATCAAGAATCTCTACTGCAGCAAACGGCCTGCATATGGACAGGTAAAGATCTCAGTAGATTTACAAAGATAGAAAGAGGCGTAAGACAAGGATGTCTCTTTTCACCGGATTTGTTCAACCTGTACAGCGAGAATATCTTGCGGACCCTAGATGACATGCCAGGATTTGTTGTTGGAGGACACAACTTGAACAACATAAAATATGCAGATGATAAAGTGCTGATTGCGGACACGGAAAGGAAACTACAAGACCTCATACAGAAGGTAGCGGTGGAGAGTGACAAAAAAGGACTACAAATAAACTTTAAGAAAACTGAGTGCATGGTCATCAGCAAAAGGTATAACCCAAAATGCCAAATAAATGTGGGAGATACCAGAATCAAGCAAGTACAAAAATTTAAATACCTAGGAAGTGTCCTAACTGAAGCTGGAAAGTGCGACACGGAGATCCGAAGGCAAATTGGCATGGCAAAAGACGCATTCCAGAAGCTGAGCAAAATACTAACACACAGGAAAATCTCAATGGAAACAAAGAAAAGAGTGCTAGACTGCTATGTGATGTCAGTTCTTCAATACAGCAGTGAATGCTGGACAATATCATCAAAAATGAGGACAAAACTGGAAGCAGCAGAAATGTGGTTCTACAGAAGGTTGCTGCGGATATTGTGGACTGAGCATGCAAGCAACGATGAGGTGTTGGAAAGAATGGCAACAAAGAGAAAATTGATACTGAGCATCAGGAAGAGACAACTGAAGTTCCTGGGCCACGCAATGAGGAAGGAGAGTCTGGAGAACCTGATACTGACTGGCCAGATAGAAGGAAAGAGAGACAGAGGAAGGCAGTGGATAACATATTTGCAGGGCCTGATCAGGTGGTTGACAGAACGGGGGCTGACAGCAGTAATGGGAGCAAACATACTAGGAGCCACAAGGGATAGGGAGACGTGGATAACCATGATCACCTACGTCCTGAAAGGACAGGGCACATAGAAGAAGAAGAAGAAGAAGAAAAAGAAGAATATATATATATATGTATATATATATATATATATTGTATATTTGGGCAGCAACCTCTCTTTTATGCAGGTTTCATTAAAAATGACAGACAAGGTGTGATGGTTAAGCTTTTTATGTAATTTTTCATGTGATTTTATGATTTTTTTTTTTTTACATAAATTATATAAAAATTGTTAAAATATTTTGTTTATTCAAACTTTTGGCTATACTTATAGCCATTTTTGTGGATGAATGTTATTTTACATGTAACAGAATGTAAGTGGTGTTATATATAATGTGGAATAGTTTTTTTGGTTTTTTTTTAATTGTGTCGCCCCAAGCAAGGCATTTTACTGTCACTGTTGTGCAGGAGGTTACATAGGAGGAATGTTATGAAGAGAGAGAGGTTGCAGGGGGTGTCAGGAAGAGAGTAGGAGAGGAAGGAGTGAGTGGGATGGATGTAGAAAAGCATGAGAGAGAGAGGATGTAAGTTAGTGTGACAGGAGATGACTATTGACTTTACATTTAAATTCTTGGAGATTGTAACTGTCAGGAAATTCATCAGAGCAGAAGCCATGAAAGTATTTGTAGAAGAGACACAGGGAAGCCACACTGTGTCGGTGATAAAGCGACTGTATCCTAGCTACCAAGTCGGGATCAATCACATTACAGATTCTCTGTTGGATTCGGTTGAACACACCTAAGTGGATAGCAGGAGCACCGGACCAGATATGGCAGCAATACTCAATGTACGGGCAGATGGTAGACTTGTATATGCATAGGATTATTTGGGACAGGAAAAACTTCCTGAACCTGCACAAAGAACTGACTTTCTTAGCAGCAGATTTAGCTATGGATTCTATATAGTCATTCCACTTGAGGTCTGGTGTGAGAGTTAACCCAAGGAGGCGCAGTGTTTTGCTTTAAGGGAGAGACGCCTGATCCATGTTAATGGGCCGGAGGAATGATTGTCTGTGGTGATTATTAGATAGCAGTTTCGTTTTGAATTAAAATTTACGAGCCATTTCTTACCCCGGTCCACCACAGATTGGAGGTCCTTTTCAAGCTCGGCAACGAGGTTTGCTTTTTCAGCCTCGGTAGATTTTTGATACTGAGTTGAGAGTAAACCGCTGTGTTATGTACCTAACATGGTAAGCATGTTGTTAGCGTGTTCGTAGTTGATGTTATTGACTGTTGGGTTTTTGGTTTTTATTAATAAGGCCTCCGTTATTTTTAGTTTTTTTTTTTGCATCCACATATATATGGCAACTGTTGATCTCAAGAGAGAATGGATTTGTGCTTAAAGAGTTATGCTCTATCTAGGATGCAGGCCTAGGCAGGGTTTTATGAAAGATTGGCAATTATCCATGTAGCATGTTTCCTCTCTTCAGGCCACTAACGTTATACAAAGGGAAAAGCAGAGGCCAATACAGCTTGGTACTAACATTGCCACAGGAGTTGTCAGAAAGAAATTGAACATGATATCAGACTGTTTTTGGGATTGTGTGTCTGCATTTAAATTCAGAGTTGTTCCCCTCCTTCTGGTCAGGTTGCCAACCTTTGCTACAGAACTCAGACTGCCCTATTATTTACAGATGGTTAGAAGTTTTGAATTCAGAGTTTTTCTTCTCCTAGACTGGTTACCACCCAAGGCTATAAAACGGGTATGTGATAGGTAAATTATCACCATTTTTTAGTTTTTAGTTTTTGTGCAACCATATCATCCCTTACATCTGATTGACTGCAACCACATGAGGTGCAGTTGTGCGAGAGACCAGCAAAACTTAAACGCCATAAATGATCTGAAGGCAAGGATTATGGCAGCATTCACCAATTTAAGGAGAGATTCAGAAAATTTAAGTCACCTGAAGGTCATGCTTGAAACCAATGGCAGTTTTATTGTGTAAATTTACTTTTTACTTTATCAAAGTATGTTTGTGTAACTTTGGTAAATATATTTGTTAAAATGAGATGTGAGTATTATTTTCATTTTCAGATAACAATTTATTTATTGCACTCTGTGTGTGTGTGTGTGTATATATATATATTTATCATTTCATCCCAAACAAGGCAGTACTGCCACTGGTGTGCAGGGGCTACATAAGAGGAGAGTGAAGAGAAAAAGGGGGTGTCAGAGAATGGTGAAGAAAAGGGTGAGAATACTGGTGTGAAGAGAGTGAAAAGGAAAAAGAACAAGATACAGGGGGTGTTAGGGAAACAATAAGAGAAGGATGGGAGTCGAGGAGATAAGAGATGGCAACTGACATTGCATTTAAACTTTTAGAGATTGTAACTATCAGGAAAGCAAGTATACAAAAGGGAGTTTCACTGTCAGGAAGTGCAAGAAAAGAAACTGAGGGAGTAGAAGTGACAAATGCATTTGGTTGTTTGACTGTAAAAAGGTGAGACCTTTATGCTTGAGTAAATTCTTGTAGAGGAGCACCAGGGAGCTAAGTTCATCAAAGTATAAGCCATGAAAATATTTGTAGAAGAGACAGAGGCAAGCCACATTCTGTCAGTGAGAAAGTGGCTGGAGTTGAGCTGCCTGGTTGGGATGTTGCAGATTTTCTTCTGGATCCTCTCGAGAACCCTGAAATGAATAGCAGAGGTGCCTGACCAGATATGACAGCAGTATAATTTCCTGAGGAGTGAATGTAAATTGTGTGAATCTCTTCATAAAGACAAGATAATTGAACAGTTAGTTTTATTTATTATTACTAAATATCTTAATATGCTCAACCATTTTTTTTTATGAAATAGGATCATTTTTATTTTTGTGTGTTTGTGTTCATGCACATGCATATAAAAGGTGCTGTAAATGAAGTAAGAAAAAAGTAGCAACAGTCCATTTCATGGTTGAATGCAATCTTCAGGCCATGTGTATTGTATTTTGGTTTTACTATTTATATTTACTGGTCAACAGTACATTATGACAGTAAGGCTTGTGGTGCTACTGAGCAAAAGCGAGGGACCGGATGTTTGCTCTATACCAACCAAAAAGCAAATGAACAAAAGTCATCTCTGTGCATGTGTATTCGTGCAGATGTTCCGGTTGAAAAATAAAAATTAATCAAATATCGAACTTATATTTCACAAGCCTACACAAATTTTATTTACCAGCCAATAGGAAGCCCAGAATCAAATACAAGTGTGAAATTCAAAATGAGCTTCTTTTGATCCAAAAAGCAGATATAAAAGGCGGATACAGACAAGACACCAGCAGACAGACAGGCAAGAGTAAGCAGTGTCTCTCCTTGATTTAAGTTGAGCGGCTACTATGTTTGCCTCTTTCCTTCTCCACTGTCTCAAAAGTACTTACTGACCTAAGGAGCGACTACTTCAAAGACATTCATCACATACCTCTGCTCCTGACATTCCTAAGCCTTGAATCTCTTTCAGCATTTTACTCGTCATGAATATTTTAACCTACATTGGACCTATATTCAAGTATTGCTTTAATTGTAAAACATTAATTGAAATGTGTATATATAAATGTTATTTTCAACTCAATTTACTTTTCTTGATTTTATAATCATTTTATGGCTTATAGTGGGTTATCTACCACAAGGCCAAATTCTGTTAACCTGCAACAGTATCCAATTACCCTTCACTAGAACGGACTCCCACTATTAACAGAAAAAGAATAGATAAGCAACCCACTATAGGCTATTGTATTATCCTGGTGGTTATTTGGTGGGCATCAACAAGTATGTTTCAACTTATTCTAAAAGCTATTAAGTCGAAAGTTTTAAGGTAAATAGAAACAAAAAAGACACTTACGTACTGAACATGTGAGCAATGATGAGGTGTTGGAGAGAATGGAAACAAAAAGGAAATTAATATTGAGCATCAGGAAGAGACAACTAAAGTTCCTGGGACACGCAATGAAGAAGAAAAGCTTGGAGAACCTGATACTAACAGGCAAGATAGAGGGAAAAAGAGACATATTTGAAGGGCCTGAGCAGGTGGATGACAGAACAGGGGTTGTGACATGTTACAGAAAATGTGCTAAGAGCTACCAGGTATAGGGAGATGTGGAAGGCCATGATCACCTACGTCCTGAAAGGACAAGGCACGAAGAAGATATTTAGAATTATAAAGAGACAACTGAAATTTCCCAGGTACATAATGAGGAAAGAGAGATTGGAGAATTTGACACTCATAGGACATACTGATTAGAAAAGGGGGTTGAGAGAAACAGCAAGTAAACTACCTAAAATGTTTGTGTAAATGTATGGTAGAATGGGCGGGGAGTGATGGTGAAATGATAAACTTTATAAAGAAGCTTAAATGATTGGAAGTTGTAAAGAACCATGATCGATTAAGTCTTGAAGAAACATGGCATATTAAAAAGAGGAGGAGAATACTTACTGGTTGGTTGATTCATTTTTATGGCTTAACCATTTGCAGGTTATTTAAAGCCAGAAAATATTTTTAGATTGTAAGAATTTTTTCCAATAATAATAGTTTAGTGATACAAGTCTTACTAATTAATCCATAGCTGGGGAGAGAAGAGATGGATTTCTACTTTTTCCAAGAGTATTTTGTGTGTCAGTCAGTTAAGTGCAATACATAATAAACATTTTGGGTGATCATGTCTCAAAAGAAACATGACTGACTGGGCAGAAGATTATCCTGCAGTAGGTGGCCATTGCTTTCTGCCGTAGACTGGTTGCCAGCCATGGCTATAGAACCCAATCTGTCCAGTTAGTTAACCCATAACTGGAGGGAAGAGATGGATTAATACCTTTCCCAAGGGTATTTGTGCATAAGTGAATGCAAGACATTCAATTGGAATTTGAACTTGGCTCCCCGATTTGTTGTTCCGAGTCAATATCCGCTGCACCACAATGCCCATTTTGCGTGTAAGTGAATATAATAAGCCCAACAGGAATTGGAACTCAGCTCTTTAATAATTCTTAGCTATTATCCATTACACCACCTACACATTCAAGCTTGTTGCACCTAATATTTCCAAGTGGTCACCCATCTACGTACTGACATTGCTTGACATTGCTTATTTTTAATGATCATATAGGAACTGATGTTTGAATAGAATATGGCTGTAAGGACTGTAAATCATGTTGCATTTGGGATAAAAAGCTGAGCTGATCCAATTTCAAAGAGGCTTCTCAGTTTTTTCTTGTACTATGTAAAATGTGTGAGTGGATACTTCTGCATCAACCTTATACAAAATGTCTTCAGGTGACTGAGAAAGACAGCATTCTTCATTGTGTGCAGAGATTGAATAAAGAATGTTCTGATGATGTGTTGAAACTACTTTTGAAACAGGTTTTACCCACAAAGAAAATGCTTTAAGCTGTGTTCAGCTATGCTTATGATAAAATAATTAAAACAAACTCTTCATCTCTTAAATGGTATAAAATCTTCTCTTTTCCTGGCAATGGCTGATATTCAGTTCTCTTAAGCATTCACATGGTGATGCTGGCATTATTGTCAATGGTCAAGGCTGCTACTTAAGACAAAATAACAAACAGAGCATTAATATTGTATTCTCACAAAGATACACATGGATGGTATGACTATATTGTAACTAAAGTGCTGATTCTAATGATCTTCTTTGCAAGAGAGCATGTCTGGGGATTGTGAAGGGTCATGAGAAACAATTTAACTCTATGAGACAAGTATTTCTTTGATATGGGTTGTAATTATTTATTAAAGACATGTGTTTAATGCTTTCTTATTTGTGCTGGTATCATTTCTGTCTCCTGCACATGGTGGCATGTTGTAGATTCTCTGAAGGAGATGTTGAGTATTAGACATTGCCGATTCAATCTTTCCTTGCTTGTGATCAAGAACGCAGCCCTCAATAAAACTTACATCTGTTCTAGTTACACAGCTGCTGGACAGTCTCTTTCTTTGAGTCGGCTTCAGGGTAAGCACAAAGTGGACAATGACAGAGCAAAAGAGAATATGTTTGTGTATGGAGACATAACTTCTCTTTGAAATGAAAGATAACTGAAAACGTAAATAGAGGAAAAAGAAAAAAAAATCTTTTACTCATCTTACAATCAACTTTAACCAATGCAAGTAGCATGTAAAATAAACCACAATTTTCATGGCAGACAATCAGTATTTTTTTTCACTCTAAGGAAGGTAATAAATCCACTAAGATGCAAGTGATTACTGAGTGTGAGAGAAGATGAGAAAAAAACCTTAAGAAGAGAGAATAATAAAAACAAAACAACACAGTAATTAAGAAGATAGAAAATGATGGCTGACATTGCATTTTAATTTTCCAAGATCTAGTTAACTGGAAAGCAAGAAGCCAGAAGAGAGTTCGGCTGGTGAGAAGTGTGAAACAGCAAGAAGCCAGAAGAGAGTTCGGCTGGTGAGAAGTGTGAAACAGCATTAAAATCTGGGAAAGATATGAATCCACCACCTCACTTTAATGTTCGGTTATAGTGAGAAGGTTGATTTAATCAGATGTTGATGAAAAAAAATTTTTATTTATTTATTTTAGAAAACTAATGATGTTTTTTAGTTTTGTATTAAAAAATGTATTGCTGGTAATAATTTTTTTCTTCATGAATGTATGGTAATGATTTTTCCTTAAAAAATGTATAATTTTCTATAAATGTCTATTTTTATGTATATATTTCTATATAAGTCTATTTTGATGTATATATTTCTATATAAGTCTATTTTGATGTATATATTTCTATATAAGTCTATTTTGATGTATATATTTCTATATAAGTCTATTTTGATGTATATATTTCTATATAAGTCTATTTTGATGTATATATTTCTATATAAGTCTATTTTGATGTATATATTTCTATATAAGTCTATTTTGATGTATATATTTCTATATAAGTCTATTTTGATGTATATATTTCTATATAAGTCTATTTTGATGTATATATTTCTATATAAGTCTATTTTTATGTATATATTTCTATATAAGTCTATTTTTATGTATATATTTCTATATAAGTCTATTTTTATGTATATATTTCTATATAAGTCTATTTTTATGTATATATTTCTATATAAGTCTATTTTTATGTATATATTTCTATATAAGTCTATTTCTATGTATATATTTCTATATAAGTCTATTTCTATGTATATATTTCTATATAAGTCTATTTCTATGTATATATTTCTATATAAGTCTATTTCTATGTATATATTTCTATATAAGTATTTTTATGTATATATTTCTATATAAGTCTATTTTTATGTATATATTTCTATAAAAGTCTATTTTTATATTTTCGTAGTGTTTTGACCCCAGTTTGGGGGTTAACTATTTGTCCATAGCTGGGATCCTAACAGGTGCTACCACCATGGGTCAAGGTAGACGTTCAAAGAACAGCAATTAAGAGGTGGTTCTATGATGCAGTTTATTGTCATATTCAGGGCCAAGCTGAAATTTCTAAGACTAGAGAATTCATTTTTAAGTTGCTTTTATTGTGACTTGAACATTTTGGTCAGTCTATTGAACATTCTGTTTATATTATTTACACTGTTGTTTTTATCTTTCTGGCCATATTCACAATGTTTCGGTTGTTGTACACTTCAACCTTCTTCAGATGATTGGGGATTTTGAACTGAACCCCTTTATTTCATTCACTGGGACAGATTGTTCTCATTCCATGAATCATGCTGCTTTCAGGTGTCTCAGTTATCTCCATTTAACTCTTTAGGTTTTTTTTTCTTTTCACCTCTGCTGTAGCCAGGTATTGAACTCACAACTCTTTGGGTGAAATCACTGAATCAAGCCAAAGCGTTTATCTACTAGGCAGCAGTCCAAATAATGTAAATAATTACAATACCTCATCTCAGAGGTATAGACAAATATCACATTCTTGTGTGCAATTCATCTGAAAAAAAGAGAGGTCTCGTTTGATATAAAAAGTTGAACAAAGGAAAAAATATCAATCTCACTAAGATGTAAGAGGTTACTGAGTGCTATAGAATATAAAAAAAACAACTGTTAAGGAGAAAGAACAATAAAAAAAAAACAAGAATTAAGAAGACAGATGATGATGATTAACATTGCATTTAAATTTTTGATGCTCAAAGTTAACTGAAAAACAAGGAGCCGGAAGAGAGTTCCACAAGTGAGAAGAGCAAGAGGAGAAACTTTTAACATATCACTGATGGTTACATCAAGCAATATCAACTCTAAAATAATGAGAACTCACTACCAATCTAGTACTGAGCTTAAATTCATGAAGTCTAGAAACTAAAGACGAAAGCTCATCAGTACAATTACCATCAAAATAGTTATAGAAAAGGCACAGGGAAGCTGTGTTACAGCAGTTGTAAAAAATGACAAGCTGAGATAACATGTTAGTGCCAATAATATTGCAGATTCTTCTTTGTGTTTTATCAGGAATCTTGGAATACATATCGGAAGCACCAGAGTAGGATGTCATGAGGAAAAACTGAATTTCACTTTCTTATTTGTAATATATATTACTATAAAAAATGTGTGTGTGTGTGTGTGTGTGTGTATATATATATATATATATAAAAGCTTGCAGTGTGGGTATAGAAGAATCAAAAGGAGTATCCTGTACATACAGTGGCAAAGTAACTCTCTAAGAGAGCTCTAAATATATATGTATTTATATACATACAGAGAAAATATAAGAAAAATTAAGGCCTATACTTCTGATTTACTATTTTTCTTTTATATATATATGTATATATAGGCAGCATATTCCTCTTTATCAAGAATTATATCACACATGGCAGATTCAAGATCTACTGCACAATATTTAAAGAAAAATTCCTGTCCACAATCACAATTTAGAGAAATATTAATCAACAATATGTCATGAAAAGTCCCTTTCTATGTTATGTCTGTTTTTCATAAGTGCCTTTTTCATGGTATCTCTATTTCATGATGTCACTTTTCCATAAGTTTTTTGCCTCGATAACCTCCTTTCCCCCACCCCAGATAAGTCAACATTGCATAAGTCTTTGTCTTGATAAGCCCCTTTTCCCCAATAAGTCTGTATTTCATAAGTCTTTGTCTTGATAAGCCCCTTTTCCCCAATAAGTCTGTATTTCATAAGTCTTTGTCTTGATAAGCCCCTTTTCCCCGATAAGTCTGTATTTCATAAGTCTTTGTCTTGATAAGCCCCTTTTCCCCGATAAGTCTGTATTTCATAAGTCTTTGTCTTGATAAGCCCCTTTTCCCCGATTTAAGTCTTGTATTTCAATAAGTCCCCTTTTGTCCCCTTGATAAGCCCCTTTTCCCCATAAGTCTCCATTTCATAAGTCTTTGTCTTGATAAGTCTCTATTTCATAAGACTTTGTCTTGTTAAGTTCTCCCCCCCACCGCTTGATAAGTCTCTTTTTATGATGTTCCTATTTCATAAATCTCTTTGTCTAGATAAGCCTCTTTTCCCTGATAATTCTCTATGTCTTGATATGCCCCTTTCCTCTGATGAGTCTCTTTTATGATGTCACTTTTTCATGTATCTCTTTGTCTTGATAAGCCCTTTTCCACCCCACCCCCGATAAGTCTCTTTTTAAGATGTTCCTGTTTCATAAGTCTCTTTGTCTAGATAAGCCTCTTTTTCCCTGATGAGTCTCCTTTTCATGATAACCCTTTTTCATAAGTTTCTTTTTTTTCATGATAAGTGAACTATTGCCCGGTTCACACTCCAGCCACGTCTATTGAACAGGTGTAGAGGCTCATCTCTTGTTCCCTGTTTAGGATGTGGTTTCCGGCTTTCTCTTTTCCAATCTTTTTCACTTTTCCTTTTTGTTTATTTTTTTTTTCAATTGGAGTAGATAGACTGAACTATCGCCCGGTTCACACTCCACCCATGTCTATTGAACAGGTGGAGAGGCTCATCCCTTGTTCCCTGTTTAGGATGTTTTCCAGCTTTCTCTTTTCCAATCTTTTCACTCTTACGTAGCCCCTTGCACACCAGTGGCCTTACCGCCTTGCCCGGGGTGATATGATTAAAAAAAGTCTTTTTCATTATAATTCCCCTCTCATGATCAGCCTCTTTTCAAGTACTAATGAACTATGCGATGCTGGGATGTTCAGCTCCCTGTTTTATTCTATATTCTACGTACCTGTAAATACATTTCTCTCCACTATCTATTCAAGGAGAATTATGCATTGTCTTACCGATAATATTAAATTCAGTATTATAATAATGGAATAATTTGTGGAATTGTGGGAAGGCATATTAGATACTTATTACTTTCATAAAAGCCATTGTTAATGATACTTGCATTGGGAATTAGAGTTTCATAAAAATTACCTACCAGTTTCTCAAATAATTTCACAGAGACATTCATTAAACTTACTGATTTTTGTGATATGTTATTTTTAATTATTTGTTAGTGGTAACAGGCATATAAATCATAATTAGGCTATAGCTAGTTCCCATATATGGCAGGGTGTGTCCATGTTATTGAATTTTTGTTTTGTTTATTGGAAAGGGTGTGGCAAATTTAGGTCATGCAAAGCAGTTTGGGAAATGTAACCAAAAAATTAAAATAATTCAGAACTGAAAAGATCTTGGGAATTTTCAATTTAAATGAATAAAATTTGTGAGACAACAAAAGCAAAACATGATTTGATAAATATTTTGATAATATTAAAGCATTATACTTTTTGGTGTTAATTTTAATATTATTGCTGTGGAAACATACGTGGATTTAATGCAATATTTGGATACATATATATATATATATATATATATATATATATATATATATATAAAATGAAGTTAGTAACCTATAAGGTACCCATCATAAAATCTCACATGTTTATAATGTTTCCTTCCACTTTTCAAAAAAAGCTGCCCAACCTTATGGCAACAATAGGGGCTTAATTTTGACCAATGAACAGATGGCTTCTAATTACTGTGTTCTAAAACTAAGGGACATAACTCCTGTTTTTTCTAGATCTGTGTCCTTTTGATTGTAAATCATTTTATTTTGATCATTCATACTGCACATTTTGAATCAGCAACAACTTTTCTTTCTACATGTCATGCCCCTTCAGGACACTGACTATCAAGGATCTCCGCAATTTTCTATCCTTTGTAGCTCATAATAAGGTTTAACTTCTTGTTATCTCTCCTAAACCTTGTTTCACCAGCCATTTACTCAAGCTTGCTAGGTAGGTTATGCATTGTTTTTCTCTAACCTCTTACCTTCAATATATCTTGTGAGTGTCAGATTCACCGATCCCTTTTTCCTTGTTACGTGCTCAAAACATTTTAAGTGTCATATCCTGATATATGCTCATTTTGTTTCCATTTTCTCCAGAACTTTGATGTTGCTTCCATGGTATTCTCAGTATTTTTCTGCAGAAACAAATTTCTGTTGTTTCAAGTCTCTTCTTCATCTGCGAAGATGAGAAGATTGTCCAGCATTCACTGTCGTATAGGAGAACTGATATTGCATAATAGTTTAGAATTCTTGTCTTTCTTTCAAGTCTCTTCATCTATGAGGAAATTGCCTAGCATTCACTGTCATATAGAAGAACTGATATTACATAATAGTTTAGAATTCTTGTCTTTCTTTCAAGTCTCTTCATCTATGAGGAAATTGCCTAGCATTCACTGTCATATAGAAGAACTGATATTGCATAATAGTTTAGAATTCTTGTCTTTCTTTCAAGTCTCTTCATCTATGAGGAAATTGCCTAGCATTCACTGTCATATAGAAGAACTGATATTAAATAATACTTCAGTATTTGTTTCTTTGTAATTAAATCATATTGAGACTAAAAGCATGGTCAGAGAATCAGACAAAAAGATATGCAGAAATATTTCATAGAACATGTCAAATTCTACTTAAAAGCCTATTAAGAGAAGAGAATACAATTTGTAAAATCTTACTAATGATACACACGTAAAGGCATGTATAGTTATTGCAGATTCATCATTCGATAAAGGTTTTCAGTTCTGTGCAATTTTTAATGTTCACCATGAAACAAAGTTTATCTTAAATTAGTATTCACCCAGTAGTACTCTTATACTTTCTGCATGAATTTCTAGCAAAGATGACAATAGTGCATAGAGTAAATAGCAATATCTTTCTCCCAGAAACTTTGACAGAAATCATCATCATCTCACATATAACATTATTAAACCAAGCAATCAATCACGGATTGGTCAAGTGAAAGAGGCATCCCAAAAGCTAAGCAAGAGGCTGAGAAATGGAAAAGTTCTCTAAAAAAACAAAGAAAAGAGGGCTGGATTGCTATGTGATATGGATCCTACTATATGGCACAGAATAAATGTGATTCTACAGAAGGATATTGAGAATTTCATGAACAAAGCGAGTAAGCAATAAGGAAGTTTTAAAAAAAATGGTAACAGGAAGAACACTTCTCAGAATCAGGAAAAGAGTGCTAAAATTTGTTAGAAATGTAATGAGGAAGAATGGCTTGAAAAACTTAATCCTTACAGGGGGGGTCAAAGAGAGATAAGAAAATGCAGTAATCCATTTACCTGGTAAGTTTGCGCAAATGGATAGAGGAACAGGGGACAGGGGCAAAGGAAGAAAAACTGTTAAGTATGATGTGAGAAGATTGTGAAGAGCCATTATCTCCCATGTTCTGAAGTAAAAAGCAAGGAAAATTGCTCACTGTAAAATGTTAAATCAAAAAATTATAATGAAAAAAATTCAAGAATGATAACCATGTCTAATGCTTCACTTATCATTTGAGAACAAGATAAATATGATAGAAAAATTATTACTAGAGAACCATTACTATGCATTACTGACAAGAAGACCTTGCTATCATTTATGTTTTGGCCTCACTTGAGCTCTGGTGAGCAAAGAACAGTAACAAGTTAGCTACTTACTTAATTTTTTGTTATGATCTTTCGATTTGTCATTTTATGGTAAGTTTTTTCTATTTTCCTGATTTTGTAAACGTTTTGACTATTTTCTTGACTTTTTTTTATATTTCTGAGTATTTTTTCTACTATTTATATTTCTGACTATTTTTCTACATTTTTCATAGTTCTGACTATTTTTTCGATTTTTTTCATATTTTTTACTATTTTCCCAACATTGTAATACATATTTCGCAGACTGACCTTGACGAGCAGTAAGGTCAGCCTGTGAAATACATATTACCCATGAAATTGTAGAATATCTAAATTTTTTTCTAAATTATACTACTCTGCTAAATTAAATAAATAAATTTAACATTGAGTTCTTTTGAGTTCATCTCCATCAAAATTTACCTGACTAATATACCAAGTATTCTACGTTTTATATTATATATATATATATATATATATATGGATGTAAATAAGTATACATATGTGTATACATGCTGGTACATATCCATATATAAGTATTTATCTGGTGCAAATAGAACAATGCTCAATGTACTATAACAGAACTGTAAAGTATATCTTAATAAATATACATATTATCCTAAAGCATGACTAGGAGTTTCATGCACTATGCCATCATCAGGTGCATATCATAATATGCACATGATGATTGCATAGGACATGAAACTCCTTGCCATGCTTGGAACATAGGATTAATATATATATATATATATATATATATATATATATATATAAGATTAATGTGAAAAAGTCTGTCGTTTAACTGAGCAGAGTCATGTCAAAGTGACAGACTTCTCCATATTAATCCTATTTCTTGATATCAAGCACTTTATGACAAAAACCTGCTTGCCAAAATATCTTTTTTTATCAGTAAAATACTGAAAAAAAAAAAAATAACTCAACTCTCTCTCTCTCTCTCTCTCTATATATATATATAAAATAAACCTGACAATTTAATAAAACAAAATTTTCTCCTAGATTCTATCAATTACATGTTTTCATAACCAGAGGTTTTAATAAATTACTATTATTTTTCAGGTGAAAGCCAAAAATGACAGGTTAGTTTATTTATTTTTTTATTTTAAATAATAAAAAAATCTTGATGTTTAAAAATGTTTTCTCTTTCCACTACTTTTCTATCATAAAATTTTGAAAGTTATTAAAAAAACAACTAAATATTGCTATTAAAACAACAACCAACAAAAAAAAAAAACACATACACACATTGTGGTTTCTTTCCCTCTACCTCAAGTTCAAAGGTTGTTTATTTGCCCTGCTGGGCTTGGTCAGAAGTAATTCAGATAAAATCATTTTTTTTTTTTTTCACTTTATGGGAGGGCCAATGTTTGTAGATTTAAGGCTGCAATTATTTTTACATATTTTTTATAACTGAAAATGTTATTTGTGCTATTTAATGTTCATAAGAGGATAAATAAGAGATGAAAAGATTACTTCTAAAAAATAATAAAAATGGATGGACACATTTTCCCCAGAAAGATAAAGATACTAATTTTTTATAACAGGAAACAGACCAGACTGCTCCCATATGAATGAAAATTAAAAAAAAAATTAAGAATTGGTTTATATATATATATAATACAATATACATTTTAAGAAAAAAAGAGGGCTCATAATAAAAAGAAGTTTCACAACATTTAAAATTTGCTAGGTACCTTTTAACTGACCTTTCTTTAGAACAAAAATCATTGCTAGAAAATATGAGGTAATGGTAATTTATATATATATGTATGTATATATATATATATATATATATATGTGTGTGTGTGTGTGTGGTAAATATTTTTATTGCAAGTTTATAGTAAAATCATAGTTCCTGCAACACAAGATCCTTTCCACCACTTTTATTGTTTGGATTTGGTAAAAGTTATGTTGTTTTTAAGATTCTATAATGATTCCTAACAGAAAAAAATATTTCACTTCCTGATGAGTTGCTAATGAGATAATACTGAAACACAACGGCTTTTGTGTTGCAGTAAACTATGTTTTTATTATAAATTTATAATAAAAACATTACCATATATAATGCTCTACTAAGTATCCAGCAGTCTTAATAAAGCAAATCACTACAGGCAGGGGACTGCTAACCCATTAGTTTGTGCTACTTCGCGTTTCAATCCTGGATAAAAAATAATCGGATGTCTAACCGTACTGATGAACTGTGATACAGCGAAACAGATCTGTCTGCAGATGACTATATATATATATATATATATAAAGGATGCGATGAATAAATTGTCGTTGAACTTATGAACAAATAAAAATGACAAATATCTTATTTTATCAGATATATTTACCAAAATTACACAAAAATATTTTTAAATACTAAAGAGTAAATGTCTTCAATAAAATTGCCATTAGCTTCAACCATGTCCTCCAGACAATTTCGAAATCTTCACTAACTCTTCTGAATGGTCTCCTTTTTTAAGTTGGTGAATACTGCTATATCCCTCACCTTCAGTTCATCTTTGGTATTGCAAGAAGTTTTGTTGGTCTCTTGCTCATTTGCATCCCAAACATAATAATCAAGGACGTTACATTCTTGGGAGTTGAGTGGCCAGATGTAAGGTGTGATGTGGTTGTAGAAATTGTCTGACAGTCATGACTGGGTTCTCCTGCTTGTGCTGTAGGGTGCAGAGTCCTGTTACCAGACATAGGGTTTTCCAGCTGCCACCCTCTTGACCCAGGGCAAAACTACCTCCTCAAGGCATTTCATGTAGGCTTTCAAGTTGAGTCTGAGGCCATCAACAACAAATTCAGGAGATCTTTTCTTATCAGAACAATCAAAGTCATCCCCCATTAGCCTCATCCAGCTCTTTCCGAATCCTCTGCACTCTCATCAGACTGACACCCAAACACTCTGAAATATTTGTATTGAAGCTTCTGGCATGAATGCCAAACAGTACAGCATGCTATTTCCAAATTACTGGTGAAGTGAATTGCATCATAGTGCTTTTTTTTATCTCACAGACTGTGCCCAACTGACTACTATATTGTGCAGTTGAGAAAAATCAAAAGCAAACAATGCACATGTATGAAATTAAAAATTTAAAATAGTGACAATTTACTCATAAAAATTTACTGTCTCCATATACAGGGTGTGATGTGTAAATTACTGCCATTTATGTAGATGTCCTATTAAATAAATTGCAAACATTACATCTGCTTATTTTTAATAAAATCCACTCATATTCACTATAGAATAGGTGTGTTTTACCATAACACATTGACAGGTGCTATTATAATATGTGAAAGATTATCTATGAGTATGAATGGATTTTATTAAAAATAAGCAGATGCAATATTTGCAATTTATTTAATGACATGTCTAAAAGAAAATTTGCTGCCTAAATACGCAAATTTATATATATATATATATATATATATAATGGTTAACTTTTGAAGTAATTTTTTATGCGATTTTATGATTTTTTTTTTCTCTTTTGAGGACGAGCTCTGTTCTGAGTGATGCAACGTCAGCCTTCATATCAGTTTTGTAGTTGTGTGGCCAATATAATTATTACTAATTTGGGTTGATCAAGAACACAATTCTTCAAAGTACATGTCAATTTGTAAATAATATTGGTTTGCTGTAGTTTAGATCTTGCAGTTGAAATGTCAATTATAAAATACCAGAGCTATAAATTGATAATAAATACACATTTTTCCTCATCTCATAAGTTTCATTCCTAACACAATGCTCAGGTGTTGAGTTTAAACTGGCCATTACATAATTTAAGTTTTGGTATACATATACCATAATAATATATTCAAAATTGATGTAATGAATATGTATACACCTTGGTTCCCCCTTACAGCAATGTGATTGGCTGGTGTCAGCCACAAATACAGACAAAGGCAAGGATGCATACAGGTCTACTACTACTAGAGGTCTCTTGGTCTACCACTATAGGTCTACAGGCCTATGTCTGTTGATGATGCCTATGTCTCAGGATAATGTATCGATGAGTACCGTCCATTATGTCTACTTGCTAGATTGTCCTACCCGGTTACATTTGGTAAAACCACTTAGCTACCTCAAATCAGAAATATATCCCTTATCAAAAATAAACATAAATAAATGGATAAATTGTGTAAGAAACGCACATTCACACAACTTATATGCTTCAAGCTACGAAGGTAAAAGATATAATTTAAATATAAACATGCTCATCTAAGTAAAAGTAAAAATAATACACAAATATCATGGCATCACAATGTACAATACAATATTCAAGTGAAAAAGGGAAGACAAAATAATATATATATATATATTAAATATTATCTGTTTAATAGCGTTTTAGTTTATTCCACACTAAGTCACTTGCAGTACTTGATAAGTGGTACACCGTTACACATGACGTAGTGGAGTGCTGACAATTATCGACTGAGCACTTAATACAACTCAGCTGATTTGGATAGGATACCACCCTTTCTGTGTTCATTCCTGATTTTTTACGGATGTGCATTGTGGTGCAGTGGATATCAACTCGGAATGACAAATCTGGGAGCCGAGTTCAAATTCCAGTTGAATTCCTTGCATTCACTTACGCACAAATACCCTTGGGAAAAATATTAATCTGTATCTTCCATCCAGTTATGGGTTAGATAATAGAACAGATTGGGTTCTATAGCCTTGGTCGAAAACCAGTTTACCGCAGAAAGCAATGGCAACCTACTGTGGGATAATCTTCTGCCCAGTCAGTCATGTCCCTTTCCAGACATATATCATGTATAGCACTTAACTGACTGACTGACTGAGGAAGCTGGAGTTGATTTTATTCTATGTATGTTATATATATATATATATATATATATATTTATGTATAATTACTTTATTATTTGTGTGTAAATGAGTGCTTTTTGTGTATATGTATGAGGTTTGTTTATGTGTTTATATGTTTGTGTATATTTGTGTGTAGATGTGTGTGTGAATATATTGATAAGTTAATATGTTTGTGTATATATATATATATATATATATCATTAAATACGCTCTCCCGTAGACTTACATGTCATCTTTCTGATCAGAGTACAATTAAACAACATTTCTCTGAAAAGCATAAACATGTAAGTAATATCAGACAGATTTTGCTCAACAATACGGTGATCCTTACTCATACACACAGTAAGAGGAACCTTCAGATATTGGAGGCCATGTACATCAAATCTAAACAACCAACACTCAATAAAATCACCTTTAAATCCTGACATAACATGTTACATTGCATTTGAATACATGGTTTTGTTGTCATTTTGCGCTATCACGTGGTGTGACATCATACAACCGCATTGCAAATTTGAGAACTGCGTTTGTTATTTTGGTAACTATCACCATTGCCTAGCGGAGTTTTATGTCAACTCAAAATAAAATCGTTGGTGATGGTGGATGTTATTGTATTACCGTCTAAATAACCTCTCTGAAGATGGCTCATGTGAGCTGAAAGCTTAGAAACAAATTAATAGAAAATTATCCAAATGTTGGAGGGTTTTTGTATTTATTTTCAACTGAAATTAAAGCCAAAATATGACGTTCAGAATGGCTCATGATTAAACATAATAGACATTCATTTCATAATATAAAGCCATAATAATAGGAACGGAAACAACAAAGACATAAATATGTGTATTACTTAAAAAGTCATGTATGACTAGCAATTAAATTTTTATTGAATAAAGATTAAGGTGTAATGCATAAATACAAAGTTACAAAAATTTACATCACAATTGTTTTTTAAATAAAGATTAAATAGAACAAAGAAAATAAGCTACTGGACAAATGTTAAGGTACAATCTTTTTAAGTAATACACATATTTGTCTTTGTCGTTTCTGTTCCTTATATTATGGCTGTTACTGTGTGTGTGTGTGTGTGTGTGTGTGTGTGTGTGTATATATATATAGTCATCCGCAGACAAATCTGTTTTGCTGTATCACAGCTCATCAGTACGATTAGACTCCGATTGCTTTTAAGCCAGGATTGAAACCCGACCAAATTGGCGTCAGTCGGCGACTCTACCTCTGGGCTATGGATGTTTGGTAGAAGAAGGCAGACTTTTAAGTGTGTATATTGTCATTTTACCCGCCCAATAGCCAGAGTTCTCTAATCCATTACTAAATGAATGATGTATACATGCCAGAGTAGCTACTGTTTTTCAAAGTCTACCTTTCTTCCAGAGTGGTCAATCTGGGTGTGAGAGTGTAAATATATATATATATATATATATACATAGTATAGACTATAGTATTTACACTCTCACACCCTGATTGAGCACTCTGGAAGAGTGGGAGACTTTGTAAACAGTAGCTACTCTGGCATATACTCATCACTCATTCAATAATGAATTGGAGCGCACTAGCTATTGGGCGTGTTTATATGCGCTAAAAAGCCTGCCTTCTTCTACTGGACGCTCGTGGCCTAGGGGTAAAATTGCCGACTGACGCCGATTCGGTCGGGTTTCAATCCTAGATTAGCAAGTGAATGGAGTCTAAGCCGTACTGATGAGCTGTGATACAGCAAAACAGATCTGTCTGCGGATGACTATATATATATATATATATATGTGTGTGTGTTTGTGTGTGTGAATGTGTAGGTTATGTACTTTGTCTTTCTGGTGATATGTCCCATCCATTGCTGTATTTTGTCAAGGTATAGTTTCTTTTTTACCTTTTTAAGGTAACATCTTAAAAAATTATTTTCTGGGTCATACCACTTGTCTTCCTGTTTTTTAAATGTTCTGATAAAATTAAACCATTTGTACTTTTGTGGTCTGAAAGATGGGTGCTAAAAACTTACCCATTGAAAAAAAATTATAGTTTATAAATGCTTTAGATGATGTGATGATTTTTTCTTTAGCTATATCATATTGCTCTGGATAATATCCATTGAGCTCTCTATACAACTTATACCACTTAATATTTTATATCAAATAAATCTTTTTGGATTATCCTCTCCATTTTTTTCACAGCAAAGATTATTCTTGACGTCTTTTTCTCTATAAGGCTATAATTCTTCTTAGCTAATAAAAGTGTTTTTGATGCATGTGTTATTGCTTTCCCAGAACCATCATTGTGCTTATACAAAATTATGGCACCAATACTGTAGTTACTAGCATTGCCCACCACTTATTTCTAATTTTGGATCAAAATGTGAGAGAAACAAGTTTGATGTTAGAATTTTTAAACTTTTTTTGTAATGCTTTTTGTCATTCAGCTATCGAAATCCATTTTGGGTCATTTTTTTTAGTCAAATATTTAAGGGTTCTTGAAAAATGCTTGTTTGGAATAAAAGCATAATAATTTATGAAACCTAAAAATGCTTGTAAAGCTGACACATTTATTGGAGGAGAGCATATTTTTAATCGCACTTTCTCTAGTTGGGTCAGGTTTTTTACAGTTTTCATTGATGATTTGGCCCAAATATCTAATTTTCACTAAAGTATGTAGGGATAATGATGAGGAAACATGTTATTTTTAACAAAACAAGATAAGGAATGTATTTGCAAATTTAAAGTTTCCATAGCTTAATTCAAGACAAGTAGTCAAACATTAAAGATTCATAGTTTCGATGAATTGTCAAGAAGAGAAAATGTTCATTTTAAATCATTGAACACAAAGTAATATTCCAAAATGTTTAAAACAAACTGAGTGAGTTTGTTTCTCAAATAAAATTATCCAGTATTCAACATGAATAAAAATATATATTTTAAAGTGCTTAGCTTAGGAGTTGAATAGAGTTCTTTGAAATTCTTCTGTTCTCATGAGAGGATGTTAATGTATCAGTGTGTAATTTGACACTGGCGTTATTGAGATGCAAAGGACTCTGCCTTTCTCTCTCTCCTACTTGATTAAACTTTTTCTGTTTATTTATATCAAAAAGCGATTTGAAATCAGCTTGTTACTTTATCTCAGTTTGTAAGCTGCTCCCTTTTCATTGTCCAAAGTAAATTTTCATGTCAACTCATTAAAATTTGCCTTGGTTTTTTCTTCAGTCCAGAGCCAATTTCTTTTTCTATTGGTCAAAATAAATTTTTGCACAGGCTCATGAATATGAAAAGAGAGTTATTTTTAACTAGCAGTATAGTCCGGCGTTGCTCGAGTGTAATGAAAGCTTTAAAATTAATCCATGGTCCTGGAGCTCAGACTAAAGAATATTTGTGTGAAGTTTGGTGAGAATTGGATAAAAATTGTGGATTTGTATAAAGGACATACAGACAGATAAACAGACACACACAAACATCTTGCCTTTTATATATATATATATATATATATATATATAATCAATTTTCTGCACTATTGTAAGAACTGCAACCTTGAAACTTCTGAATATCATTTCTTATGCCTTTGTCTATGAGTGTATCAAATTTGATTAAAATTGGACCAATCCTTCTATAACCCAATTTTTTCGATTATCAACTTTCGATATTTATTGGAGGTACCTCGACACAAAACCTAGCTAAGAACACTTGCAGATGCTTATAGTACAACTGTGTAAATTTTCAAGAAAATCGGTTCAGCCGTTTTGGAGTCTACAGGTAACGGATACACAGACAAATTTTTATTTATAAATAAGTTTAGATAGATTTGTGTTCACCACATCACCATGAAAAATTTCCATTTCTCATCACTCAATTTAAACCTGTATTCATTTATTTTTCTGAATACCTTATTTACAGACTGAATATGCTGCTCTCAATGTTCACTTTTAGTAAAATCTCATCTAAGTAGTCGATAAAGTTTAGATCACTCAACATTGTGTCCATTACTTGATAAAAAATTTTAGGTGTTACCTTAGGTTTGAAAGGTAATCCATTAATCTTGGATAATCCCTTGTTGGTATGGATTGTTAATAGCTTAGAATGTTCTTCGTCAACCTTGATTTGCAAATATGCATCTGACAAGTCCAATTTTAAAAAGTAGTTTCTGCCATTTAAATTTGCAGAAAATTCTTCTGGGCATGACAGGGGGTAATTGTAGGCTTGCAGGCAATCATTCAGCCTTGTGGAGAAATCAGCACAAACACAGATTTTGTTATTTATTTATTTTTTTCACACAGAAGGTCGGGGAGACCCAATTGCTATAATCCTCTTTGTAGGTCTCACCAAGATCTTCTTAGCAATCTGACTCTTTGTTTATTATATCCGAAGCTGAAAAAGGCATATTTCTCTTTGGTCTAAAAATTGGTACCGCTTTTTGTTTTTAGGTGGAAATTAGCATTAGTTCTTGTGCATCATCCTAACCCTTCAGAAAAAAAAAAAAATTCTGGAAATTGATTTTTCAACCCTTTTTTTTTTTTTTTAACCTTTCAGATTTATGATAAATCCTATAAACTGAACAGCTGCATCTAATCTATTTCAAGCAAGTTATAAGTTCCATCACAAATGCTTTAGCATTTACCATTTTCCCATAAATTGATACATCTGATGTGAATTTATCTTTAAATTTAAATTTCTGCCAGTAATTCCCTGAGTAAATTTTTTTGGTAATGTTAATATTGGTTTACCAATTCTTTCCCATGTTTCTTTGTTTATGTTATGACCGAAGGGCCATAGAAAGGTAACACGGACTCTGATATAAGGCTGAATAGTATATTCTCGGGAAATGTAGTACAAAGGTAAACGTGTACTTGAGAGTATTTCCTCTCGCAGGTGTCCTGGCTCACTCATTCACTCACTCTGTGGCTACTACTCAGTGACTCCCCTCAGAGTTGGTAGCCAATTATTAAGGTGTGGATGAGTCCATTTGTAGGTAGGTCCCCACAATAGTTTATAACAGTCAAATCTGACCCTGTCTCTAGCTGAAACTTTATATTTCTTATAATTATTTTCTTTGTTATTAATTTTCTTTTTTAACCCTTGTTTGCATTGTCTGTTGTTGATACGATGTATACAGTACTCTTGAATTTTGATATTTTTTTTTTTAACTTTACAATGTCAATTTTTGTCCCACAGTCAAAATATTTTTGTTCTTCAAAGGGTAGTTCATTGCATCTGAAACAGATATGTTTTGTAAAGTATTTCATTTTCCTATATGCTTTAGAACAAAACGAATTTATTTCAGATACATCTCTTTCCTACAATCTAGATATATCGTGTCATAAGTTCACTATTCTTTGATGCTTTTTAGCTACAGCTTGCAAGGTCAATTTTGAATCCCATTTAATCAAAATTCTAGAATGGATTTCTGCATTCTTATTTGCTGTAAACCTTTGTACAAAGATCAAACATGAAACCATGTCAGGTGTTAGTTTGCTTAACTTGAACTTTTCACATTCCCTGTGTACAATACTAGCACAAGTGCAATAATCATCAAATTCTTTTTTTTACATGTCTCCATCTATCACTTCCCAGTTCGGTTAGCTACCTTTTCTTCCTTTACCACTCCTCCTCCTCTCCCAACTGCTCTCTTCTAGACAACATTTCCAGGATGTTTTTTTCACATGAAACCATCCTGAATATATACAAACCAACCATTCATCTGTGCACGGAGTACTGCTGCTATATATGGTCAGGTGCCCCCACCGTTCATCTCTGTGTTCTTGACAGGCTCCAAAGGAGAATCAGTAATGTAATAGGTACCAACTTGGCAGCTTGACTCCACCCACTTTCCCACCAATGGGATGTGGCTTCTCTTTGTTCTATAAATACTTTCATGACTTTCATGACTTCTGCTCCAACAAACTTAAGTCACTGGTGCCTCTGCAACAGGTGTTTACTTGTACAACCAGGAGTCAGGTACTTTCTGTAACAGTACATGAAACCAACCATTTTCTTACACCCTTAGCAGTTGATCATATGCATAAATTCCAAATTCCACTTGAGGTCTGAGCTGTGCTTAAAGCCTAATAGTCACTCAAAGCATGTCATCTCCCCGAGGGAGCCTTCTTTCATCTTAGCTGACGGTAATGCAGAGCTTGATCAATGATGTTGGAATGCAACTAGTTTGGTTTTCAAGGCTTTAAATGTAACTAGCTAGTTCCTCCACCACTAAGAACTTGCTCAGAGTACAGATCAGCTTCCAAACTCTGGTCATCTCAAGTTTTGGAGGTTTACCCACATATCATCAATGGGTATTCAAAAATGATGAGAGTACTATCATATTTGGACAGAAGTAGCCCACTCCTCGCTTTCCAGTCTTGAAAGAGTCCAAAAGTGTGTTTGTGTCCTGGTGGGGAGGTGACATTTTCCCTCCCTCACAACCCTTCTCTCAAAGTTGAGATGTAGCAAGCTTCTCACAGCTTTGCTGCTACTTCCATAGAAAGTGATCAGATGAACTCCATTCGTTAGTCCCACTAAGTCTGACCTTGACAGCTAAGACTTATCATGTTATGTGCCTTGCAGCAAACTATTGCCCTACAGAACTGCCAAGATGTTTCTCAATCACTACAACCTTAAACAGTCTATGGTTAAACGTTATCTTTCCCATATATCCACACAAAACTGTTCATATTGCTCTGTAACTCATCTATCTTAAGTCACTCTTGTGCCTTCTGAAAAAATAAAGAAGTTCAATCCATTCTCAATTTAGAATTTTTTTTATAATCATTTCACCACAGGCAACACAGAAATGCCACTCGTACAGGAGACATTGAAGAAAAGATAAGAGATGGATTGGAATCAAGTAAATAAAAAATGGCACTTGACATTGCATTTAAGCTTTTGAAGATTGTAACTATCAGGAAAGCAAGCAAATGGTAGAGCGTTCCATAAATGGGAAATATGAGAAAAAAAACTGTTAGAGTAGAAGAGATTCTTACATTTGACTATTTCGATGGTAAAAGGTTGGGACCTTGACACCAAATAGCATAAGGAAATACATGTGGTTGAGATACCAAGGAAAAAAGCTTGTCAGAGCAGTTTCCATGAAAATACTTGTAGAAGAGGCAGAGGAAAGTTATAAAAGACAGTGTCTGCTAGGCCAAGTTTGTACTAAGAAGTCAGTCAGTTAAGTGCCATATGTGATACACACTTTGGGTGATCATGTCTCAAAAGAGACATGACTGACTTGGTAGAAGACTGCAGTAGACTGGTTGCCAGCCAAGGCTATAGAACCCAATCAGTTCTGTATAACTAGAAGGAAGAGACAGATTAATACCTTTCCCCAAGGGTATTTGTGCATAAGTGAATGTGAGATATTCAACTGGAATTCCAACTCAGCACCCCGATCTCTTGTTCCGACTCATTATTCACTGCACCATAACGCACATCTCTGTACTAAGAAAGTTGAACAAGAAGAAATTTAGGTTTCAGCTGCAGAGGATCTGACTGTGTTGAGGGAGACAAAACTTATAACAGGTGACAAACTGTAGGTTCATGGCTCAGATTTTGCAGTGGAAAATTCCAACCACTCTCAGACCAAAATAGCATGAATGAAATGAAGCAATGTGAAGAAAACGTCAACAATGTTGAACGATGCACTTGTAAGTACAAGTGCATTATTCATCATGAGTATGCTCCACCTGGTCAGAAGGTAAAGATTACTAACGTGACATATTACAGTATTTGCAAGATGCTGTTTGTCAAAAAAAAAAGGACAGGATTTCATGTGTGTGGTGAGTGGCAACTCCACCATGAAAACACAGTTACCCATTCAATGCAGCTTGGCAACACTTTTTGGTCGAAGACAACATTCCTCAGCTTTCATCATCTTGCAACTTTTTCCTCTTTCCAAATATCAAATCTCACTTGAAATGAACTAGATTTCAAGACACCGAAGAAATCCAAGAAAATGTTGGATAAATGCTGGATAAAGTGTGTGGTTTTAGAAGAAGGATACTTTGAAGGAGATTAAATGCTGAATTGATATGCATTGTTGTTTTCTTTTTATAGCATTAAGTTGTTTAATCACAGATCTACATTCAAAATAGAAAACTTAAAAACTGTACAAAATTGGCTATCCACATGTGGAAATTAAAATCAAAATATGGAAAAAACCAAGACACAATGTGGAGTATTGTAAAAACAGCCAAGCCTTACAACGATGGCAAAATATGTAGACTGTGCCAAGAAGAAAAGTTAGAGATTATGCTATTCCCAAACAAAAATGAACTGTTGAATGAAAGAACGGAAATTATGACTAAGTGTAACCATACTAAGAAATACCTCTTAGGTTCATACAAGCATGGGTGAAAATGCAATAATTCGTTTTAATTTTAAAAATTGTACGTTCAAAAGTTCCCTGCCACGTGATCATTAAAAAAAAAACACCATTATGTGAGTGCTCTTAAAAAGAAAAATGGTAAAATCAGTTATTAAAAATTGCCTGAAGACACTACACATGGTAGAAACCTAGGTCACATAATAACACGTTTACAAATTGAAAATATATATATTTTTTTTTAGGGATACACTTTCCAATAAGATAAATGGATTTTAAACATCCTTGTTCTCATATACAAGATTTGACTTTTCCCATTCTCCTCAGTGTTCTCAACAGGCTCCAAAGGAGAGTCTGTAATGTGATAGGTACTGATCTGGCGGCTCGACTGCAGCCACTTCCCCACTGATGAAATGTGGTCTCCCTTTGTCTGTTCTATAAATACTTTCATGGCTTCAACTCGGATGAACTTAAGTCACTGGTGCCTCCTCAACAGGTGTTTACTCGTGCAACCAGACTGGCAACTGGAGCCCACCCATTCACAGTTCGGTTAGCCAAATGTAAACGACAATTCTACTCCTGCAGCTTCTTCTCTCGCGCTTCCCGCCTGTGGAACTTGCTCCCATATTCTTGCTTTCCTGATGGCTACAACCTCCAGAAATTTAAATGCAATGTCAATATTCATCTATTAAACACTGGACTCTAGCTCTCTCCCCACCCCTGTATAACCTTCCCTTTCTCTCCACCTATGTATCTGTCATCACGCCTGCATTCTCATCTTTCTATTGCTCCTTTCTAACTAGTTTGTACTCCTCATTCTTTTCTAATTAATCTTTTTACAGTTATGTAGCCCCCCCCCCTCATCTGTGGCATTTTCGCCTTGCTCGGAGTGAAATGATTAAAAAAAAAAAAGAAAAAAAAAGTGGACCTGTCCTTCTAATGAACTGAGCCAATGTGGCCTTGCTATTGTCTCTCTAATGAACTGAGTTGACACTGCCTTGCTATTGTCTCTTTCTCTTCATGAGAGTGACAGGAGGAAAATATATATATATATATATATATATATATAATAATGTAAGGTCAATAGACACCTCCTAACACACTAACCCTCCCATTCTCTCCAACTCTTCCCCTATGTACATCCTAACTCGTCTATCGCCCTGTGTAACCCCCTGCACTATAGTGGCAGTGGAATGCCTTGCTTGGGGTGACATGATTAAAAAAAAAACAACATATAAATAAAACCACATTTCAAACGAGTCGCAATACATTACATTGCATCTAGACACATGATTCCGTTTTAATATTTCCGTCTCTTACATGGCATGATTTCATAGAACTGCATCACTAATTTATGACCTGCATTTGCTATTCCATGACTATTATCCTCACATTTATATCAACATAATGAAATATTATCTTTGATGATAAATATCATTGTGTTAATGTCCATACAACAACTCTGAAGATGGCTCATGTGAGCTGAAAGCTTAGATCAAGGACCAGTGTAATAAAAAATACCCCAATGTTGTAAAATTTTTGTTTTTATTTTCACCAGAAATTAAAGCCAAAATACGATGTTTAGAATAGCTCATGATTAAACATAATAGACATTCATTGTCTGTTATATTTAACAATATATGTTTAAATAATTATCAGCTGCCTAAATGTACTAAATATATATATATATATATATATATATATATATATATATATATATATATATACTAGCAGTATAGCCCAGCATTGCTAGGGTGTAATGAAAGCTTTAAAACTAATCCATGGTCCTGAAGCTCAGACTCAGCCTAAAGAATATTTGTGTAAAGTTTGGTGAGAATCGGATAAAAATTGTGGATTTGTATAAAGGACATACAGACAGATAAACAGACACACACACACAAACATCTTGCCTTTTATATATATATATATATATATATATATATATTTAGCGCGGAGGATAAATTCCAGGTTGGTGTCTGGCGCGCAATAACTCACCTTATGGGCAGGTAGTTGCTCTTTAGCCTTGGATGGTAGTCTACCTAGAGATGGAAAACTCGTATATGGAAAGCCTGAGGTCTGTTGTTCACATAATCTGTGGCAAACATTTGCACCGACTTTTGTGCTATCAGCGGTTCCAAAAAGTGTGGATGGCTCTACACAAACCTTCACCACTCTAATCAAATCATTTGTGTGGGTTTCTGGCAGCTTACCAGGGTTCATCTGTGGATCAAACCTCGCGCACAAACAAGCACACACACAATTACAACAAGAAGTCCATTGGCGATAGGGTAAAGGCGACGGGGACAGGTAAAGGATATTGCTGGAAGTCCTTAGCTGGAGCCTTACACAATGGCGGCCAATGGGTGATGGCCGTTCTGCGCTAACACGTGAGCAATGGCGCAGTCCGTGTCCTCCAAATAGTGACAAAGCAGCCCTATTTAGGGATAGCACTGCTTTTCCCATGCCGGGGAGGGGGCGGTAAAAGGAGCCCTAAATATTGCATGCTCACATCAACCTTGGCAGCCAACTGCAGTTGTCTGGGTATCCAATCACGCAGTCAAAATACTACACGCCAAAATAACCGCAAACGGAAATTTGCTTTTGGAAGCTGGAATGTTCGTACTCTCCAGGATACTAATTCTGCACCTGAGCGTAAAACCGCTCTTGTTTCCCTTGAGTTACAGAAATACAACATTGATATAGCTGCCTTATCTGAAACTCACCTTGCTGGAATTTCCCAGCTACGAGAAGAAAAGGGTGGATATGACTTCTTTTGGTCTGGAAAAGGTGAAAACGAATCTCGGCAATTTGGAGTTGGATTTGCCATTAAATCAGAACTGGCTAAGTCTCTATCTTCGTTGCCTAAGGGTATTTCGGATCGAATCATAACCCTTTCTTTGGAGTTGGGTGGAAATACCTGGCTGACGATCATCAGTTGTTATGCTCCAACATTGGCTGGCTCAGAACAGGAGAAAGAAGAATTTTACGATCTCCTTCGTGATGTCATCCTCAAGGTGCACCACAAGGATAAGCTTATTCTTGCTGGGGACTTTAATGCTCGCGTTGGAAATGATGGCCAATCTTGGACTGGTGTACTAGGTGGTCATGGTGTAGGCAAGGTAAATGAAAACGGTTTGAGGCTTCTCACTATCTGTAGGGAGTTTGGCCATAGCATTACAAATACCTTGTTCCAACAAGCAAACCACCACAAAACCACCTGGATGCATCCTCGGTCTAAGGATTGGCATCTCATAGACTATATCATCACAAAACGAAGAGACATCAGTGACTTCAACATCACTCGCTCATTTCACACATCCTGCTACCTTTCAGATCATGCTCTCTTGCGAAGTAGACTCTCATTGAGTTTATACAAGCGTAGGGTGGCTAGGTCAACAGCTCCGAAACGGATTGATGTCCTTCCCCTGAAATTAGCAGACAAGAAATATGAAATCTTTGTTAAGCTTGAGGCTGCCTTGGACTCAGTGAATATCACTGATGATATAGAATGTTCTTGGAAAGCATTGCAGAAGGCAACTCATTCAACAGCAGTAGAAGTTCTTGGAATTCCGCGTAGAAAGCACCAGGACTGGTTTGATGAAAACAACGAGGATGCAAAAAAGCTCATTAACAAGATGCACACTACACACAAAGCCTGGATAGAGGACAAGAATTCGTCTGCCAAGCAGATGTCTTACAGGAATTGCAAAGGTGAGGTGCAAAGGGCTCTCAGAGCCATGAAGGAACAGTGGTGGTATAAGAAAGCAATTGAGCTCCAAGAAGCTTCTGACAGTAAAAACACCAAAGCATTCTATAATGGTCTTAAAGAAATATTTGGGCCTGAAACGAATGGTGCCTCACCTGTATGTACAACGGACGGGGAAACGCTGCTCACTGATAAGTCAGATATTCTAAAGAGATGGAAGGAACACTTTGAGACAGTTCTAAACACATCATCTGAAGTCGACAATGATGTCATCTCGTCCCTTCCACAATGTGCTGAAATTCCTGAATTGTCATTTGAACCAGCTTATCAAGAGGTACTTGAATCTATCAAACAGATTGCCTCCGGTAAATCCCCGTCACCTGATGATTCCATCCCTCCTGAAGTGTACAAATGTGGCGGACATGCTTTAGTAAAGAAGCTACATGCTCTTTTTGTGGAAATATGGAAAGCCGGGCGTGTTCTGCAAGATTATAAGGATGCATGTATTAAGCACTTGTACAAGAATAAAGGAGCAAAGAATCTCTGCGACAATCATCGGGGAATATCACTTCTTTCCATTGCTGGAAAAATTCTGGCCAGACTAATTCTGAACCGAATTACCACACATCTTGTTGATAAAATCTACCCTGAGTCACAGTGTGGCTTCCGATCTGGTCGTGGCACCATTGACATGATATTTTCGCTCCGACAAGTTGCAGAAAAGGTACGAGAGAAGAACCAGGAACTGTACATGGTGTTTGTCGATTTGACAAAAGCCTTTGATTCAGTGAACCGTGACGCTCTCTGGAAAGTTCTGCGCAAGCTTGGCATACCTGAAAATATGCTTAAGGTGATCATCTCTTTTCATGAAGGAATGAAGGCTAAAGTTGTGTCTGACGGAATGATGTCAGACGCCTTCGACGTCACAAATGGGACAAAACAGGGGTGTGTGATGGCTCCTGTACTTTTTGCTCTTTATTTTTCCCTGATGCTGAAATATGCCTTTGGTGATATTGATACTGGCGTGAAATTTCAGTTCCGTTCTTCTGGTGGTTTATTCAACCATCAGAGGTTTAAAGCCAAGACCCTTGTTCGAACTGAAATAATCCGAGATTTGCTCTTTGCAGATGATGCTGCTCTTGTAGCAACAGTTTTTGCTCGATCGTTTCGCAACTGCATGTACGGCTTTTGGGTTTACAATCAGCATTAAAAAGACAGAGGTGGTGCATCAACCATATATACCTCCAAAGCAAGTCGCGGGAGTGAGGACAGAGCCACCTGAATATCGTTTTCCAGAAAGACAACTGAAGGTGGATGGTCAAGCCGTTAAGTATACAAAGTGTTTTCCCTACTTGGGCAGCAAGGTGAATCATGATGGTTCATTGGATGACGAAATTGTCAACAGGATTGCGAGGGCTACACATGCCTTTGGGAAGTTGCACCATCACCTGTGGGATGAACGTGGTATCCGATTGGATACGAAAATTGTGGTTTATTGAGCTGTTATTCTCTCCATCCTCCTGTATGGCTCTGAGTCTTGGACTCCTTATAGACTTCACATCCGTCAGCTGGATGTATTTCACAAACACTGTTTGCGGTCAATCTGTGGTCTTAGCATTCGAGACAAGATGCCCAACGTTGACCTCTTCAGAAAATGTAATATTTCTGGAATAGAGCCATTCCTCATTCAGTTCCAACTACGTTGGACTGGACACGTATTGAGGATGACCGAGGAAAGGATACCAAAAATCATGATGTACAGTCAATTGGAGAGCGGTAGGAGAAATGTTGGACGGCCTTTACTGAGGTACAAGGATAAGATCAGGAGTAATTTGATTTCTCTCAATCTGCCTCACAACATTCTTGAGAGCAGAGTCTCTGATCGAATGGAGTGGAAGGCATGTTGTTTTGATGGTCTTCAGCGATTCAAATCTGACAGTCTGAATCATATGAGTCAGAAATGAGAGAGAGTCAAGCGGGCTGTATTGGTACCTGCAAGTGCATCCCATAACCAGCACACTTGCACTCTGTGTGGATTGATTTGTAAGTCCCTTGCTGGACTTAGATGTCATCAGAGGCTGAAGCATGGATGAAGTCGGAGTTGTCGGAACCTCATACGTCGAGATCGACGGGAGAGTCCATCATATATATATATATATAAAATCAATTTTCTGCCATATTGTAAGAACTGCAACCTTGAAACTTCTGAATATCATTTCTTATGCCTTTGTCTATGAGTGTATCAAATTTGATTAAAATTGGACCAATCCTTCTATAACCCAATTTTTTCGATTATCAACTTTCGATATTTATTGGAGGTACCTCAACACAAAACCTAGCTAAGAACACTCGCAGATGCTTATAGTACAACTGTGTAAATTTCCAAGAAAATTGGTTCAGCCATTTCGTAGTCTATAGGTAACAGACACATACAGAGTTCTATTTATAAATAAGTTTATATATATATATATATATATATACATACACAAATGCACAACAGTTTTATGAAGAGGATTATTATTGGTTACTAAGTTTGAAACTTTTTGTAATAGATAATAAATCCTGATTTAGTAGTAGACATTCTAAAATGTATTTAAATTCTCAGAATCCATACAATGTCATGTTAATATAATGACAAATAGTTTTTGAAGAAGCTAACTTCAATACAGATTTTAAATTTCATTGAATTTCTTTCTTTCTTGATAATGACTGAAGCCAGCTCAAAGTACAGAAGCTTGACAAAAACTAAAATAGACGGGGAAACAGTTCTTTGACACCTTCAACAACAAGATACAGAAACTAATCAAAACCAATACGATACCTTCTTATCTGTTGCCATTTTCTTTAAATCAAAGTTGTGCTTCTACTTATTTTTGTGTGACTAATACATTTTATGTAGTGTTTCAAATCCTTTTTGTATTCATATATACACAAGAGTTATCAAATGCATTATTCATACACTAGCAGTAAAGCCCAGCGTTGCTCGGGTGTAATGAAAGCTTTAAAACTAATCTATAGTCCTGAAGCTCAGACTCTTTGGACATTGGCATGAAAAACTAAAAAGCAATAGTTGTTTCCAGTTAAAGCGAAACCGTAGACTGAAAGAAAAACAAATGGATGTAAGTCAAATTTTGATTTCCTGGTATCGATATCAAATATGTTTTTTTCATTGTAAACTGAATTTTGAAGGCTAAATAAGTCCTCTGAGTAAATGGTATCATGACTGAGACTAAGAACTTCAATTATACCTACTTAGAGCCAAACCCAAAGCAAAAACTAAAATAAAAGGGCTGAAAAAATAGAGACATATAGGCAGATAAACAGACACACACACAAACATCTTACCTTATATATATATATATATATATATATGTGTGTGTATATATATATATATATATATAATCAATTTTCTGCACTGTTTATTGATTTTCTGCATTATTGTAAGAACTGCAACCTTGTAATTTCTGAATAACGTTTCTTATGTCTTTGTCTATGAGTGTATCAAATTTGATTAAAATCGAACCACTCCTTCTATAACCTGATTTTTTCGATTATCGATTTTTGATATTTATTGGGGGAACCTCAGCACAAACCCTAGCTAAGAACACTCGCAGATGCTTATAGTACAACTGTGTAAATTTTCAAGAAAATCGGTTCAGCCGTTTCAGAGTCTATAGGTAACGGACACACACAGACAGACAAAGTTCCATTTATAAATAAGTTTAGATACAAATAAAGAATGCCATACTTATTAAAAGAGAATGTAACTTACTTAAAGGGAAAACTCTTGAAAGTGCTATTATTGGATCTTATCAAAATATAAATCTGTACACCAAAATTTTTAGTTCTGTCTATAAGTACTTGTTGCCAAAAAAAAAAAAATCTTTCCATTTGCCTTGATAAAGTCAATCAGAGGATGAAATATATCAGCTAAGATAAATTATTTCATTTTTATTCCTAGTCTTTTTACAGATATATATCTAAATTTTCACATTTATAACCTAAAACATGAGATATGCTGTAAAACAACACTTTAAATGCCCTGGTAGTTCACTGTAATATATCTGATGATTATGCAAACAGTGTTTGAAAACAATTATTTAAAAAAACATTTTTTCAAATTGTAAATCTAAATCTAAACTTATTTATAAATGAAACTTTGTTTGTGTGTGTGTGTCCATTACCTATAGACTCCGAAACGGCTGAACCAATTTTCTTGAAAATTTACACAGTTGTACTATAAGCGTTTGCAAGTGTTCTTAGCTAGGTTTTGTGTCAAGGTACACCCGATAAATATCGAAAATTGATAATCGAAAAAAATCGGGTTTTAGAAGGAGTGGTTCAATTTTAATCAAATTTGATGCACTCCTAAACAAAGACATAGAAAACGATATTCAGAAGTTTCAAGGTTGCAGTTCTTACGATTATTGATATTTATTGGGGGTACCTCGACACAAAACCTAGCTAAGAACACTCGCAGATGCTTATAGTACAACAGTGTAAATTTTCAAAAAAATCGGTTCAGCCTTTCGGAGTCTATAGGTAATGGACACACACACACACACACATACAGACAAAATTCCATTTATAAATATGTTTAGATACACACACACACACACATATATATATATATATATATATATATATATATAAACAGAGTCTGCCAAAAATGTATATATACTTCAGGAAATTAAAAGATAATTTTTGGGAGTTTTATTGACCTGAGATAACACTTTTTTATTTGACATGTGGCATTAAATTGGCAGCTCTGAGACAAATTTGAAAATCTGTATGCAGCAATCCTACTGGACACTTTGTCCAATGTTGTCCAATTTCTAGGTGTTCAAGGTCACAATTTGCAATGTTGTACATGTGGGCATTTGACTAGAAAAATGAATTCCACGCTGGTACATAGATAAAAAAAACAATAGTTGCTCTGAGGAAAATGATTACTGAACAAATTGTTTTATTTACAGAGAGTAAATTTTGACCAGAATCAAAAAAATGGTTATGTGTGGTTATGTTCCATATGTTATGGACACCAAGTTTTCCACTTCTGTGATGATATTAGGACCAGTGAGTATTTAAAGACATGTCATAGTGTTAGGGCACTCTCCACCCTTTTAATGATAAATGAACTATTCAATGCACTACAAGTAGTGGTAGTGTCAAAGACCTCAGTGTTGTTGGCGGTAATGTCACAATAGCGATATACCAGTGCTAGAGTGATTGGAACTGTGCTAACAAGTCAGTTAGATACTTCCGGTAGTCAACCGGAAGTGATTATAATCGGACTCTACATCGTACGAAGAGACGTACAATTAATACTTTGTTTCCTGTATGATTACTAACCCCACTTTGTAAATACTATTTCTTCTGTAATACATTTATTCAATATAATTTTCTGTTGTTCGTATTTATTACCGCACAACTCAACACATAGCACCCCAACTTCAAATACTGTGGCTTACGGCCATATCACATTGAATGCACCGGTTCTCGCTTGATCACCGTAGTTAAGCAACGCTGAGCCTGGTCAGTACTTAGATGGGTGAAATCGTTTAGTGACGGATGTGCATTGTGGTGCAGTGGATATCGGCTTGGAAAGAGAAATCGGTGAGCTGAGTTTGAATTTCAGTTGAATACCTTGCATTCACTTAAGTACTGGTATCCTTGGGAAAGGTATTACTCCATCCCTTCCCTTCTCTCCAGTTATGGGTTAAATAACAAGAGTAGGACTAGGGGACTCTACCCTTAAAAACAAATCCCAATGAATCTTGGTACTTGAAAAGAGAAAAGTATTACTAGACAAAACACTTATATAAAAAAACAACAATAAATTGTTGAAAGAAAAAGTTATTACCAGCAATAAATAAATAAAATTTAGTTGGCAATAAATGACCCGCTGAGGTTGATATGACATAAAACAAAAATGATCAATCAAATACTGTTCAAGTCAGGAACAAGTATGAAGCTGTAAAATAAGTCAGGAGCTCAAAATAGAAATCTTTAAGTGAAAATGACAAAAGAAGGATAGAAAAAAAGAAAAAGAAGTGAAATACTTAATGTAAGAGAAGAGATACAGCAGATGTTATGAAATTAGACAAAATCATAAGAAATGAATGCAAGCAAGCAAAACAGGAATGACTCAAGGAGAAATGTTTAGAAATGAAAAAAAATCTGCGGAACAGATACCGCAGGCATGCATTAAATGATAAATGCTATGCTAGACAATTTTTTCTCTCCAGAATCTATCTTACATATTTATGACTCTACCATTCACATACAAATTTATAGGTCTACCATTCACCCTTGCTTTGGATATTGCTGCCACATCTGGTCTGGTGCTTCTGCTATATGTTTGGAGAATCTTGATAAAATCCAAGGAAGAATTTGAAACATTATTGGTCCTGACCATGAAAAACAGTTTTTCTCTCCAGAATCTATCTTACATATTTATAACTCTACCATTCATTCTTGCTTTGAATACATCTGGTCTGGTGCTTCAGCTAAATGTTTGAAGAATTTGATACCTTAATAATTCTGACTCCACTAGACAATCTTTTTCTCTAGAATCTGACATATTTCTAAATCTACCATTCATCCTGGCTTTGAATATTGCTGCCACACCTTGTCTTCCTCTTGCTATATATTTAGTCATTCTTGATAAAATCCAAAAGCATCTGCAATGTTATTGGTTCTGATCTGGCATCTCAGTTCCAGTCCAATTTCCACTAATATAACATAGCTTTTGTGTGCTTTTTTTTATGAATATGTCTATAGAAACTTGTGCAATGAACTTTCCTCTATGGTACCTAAACTTTATAAATTTAACTGCCGTACTAGCTTGGCAGCAAAGTCTCATGATGTTATTTTTGGAATTGCTCTAAGTTCTATGCTAGCAATTTATTTCACAGTTCTTGCTTCCCAGTCAATTTTGATCTCTGTCTACTCAGTGAAGAAAAGTGTGGCTTGAGTAGCCCTGAGTACTTAGTCAATGAATACCAAATGTTTCTTTATAAAAAAATGACTAATATCACCATTAGAGATTATAAGAACAGATACTACACTTTGATCTTAACCTGATGGTCATCGAGTCAAGAAAAGTGTAACTTATTTGGCTGCTCAGTCATGGAATATTGCTTTATAAAGAAATGGCTTAAATGACTGTTCTTGGCAGGAAGTAAGGAAACAGAATCACCTTTCAGCTATTGTTCCAAAATAGATGCGTGGTGTAACAGGAGAAAGCGTGCTAAGAGTCACCAGGGATAGGGAGACATGGAAAGCCACGATCGCCTATGTCCTGAAAGGATAAGGCATATAGAAGAAGAAAAAGAATGGTTATGAAAATTACTATCAGAGATGATGAGAACAGTTACTACACTTTGATACCAGCCTGATGGCCAATGAGTGAAGTTAAGCAGAACTTGATTTGCTGTTCGGTCAATGAATAATGTTGCACTTACTTCATCTTTAAGTAAGTTCTATCCTCAGAGTGGTATTTTTGACCCAAACAATGTCATATCATCTTGCTGGTGGTTCATAAATAACAAAAACAAATAAAGCTTTAGGATGCAATGAATCGAATAAGTTGAAATAAGATGTCACTAATGAGCAAACAATATACTTCAATTTAAAAAAAATAAATAAAATGCAGTGTGAACTTCTGGCAACACCGGAACCTCATTAATGATTATCATCTGAGTTTCTTGAAGAATTCTTTCCCCAACAAATCAATAAAGTCATTCAGCAAATAATTACTTACCATGTAACACTAAATATTATATATATTTACATATATATATATATATATATATATATAGTAGAGGTTGAACCTGTCCCCAAATCACCCATAATTTTCTTTGGTTTGTTCCAGATAACAGTCTGGAATCTGAACATGAACTGAAAGAAAGAAATCACATTCCTCAATATATGATGAATGTTTACGAAGGCCAAACAATTTATATGAGCACAGCTATGTCATAGGAATATATAGCAAAACATATTTCAGGTGCATTTGTACTGATGTTAACCCACAAAATGAGAAGCACCTTGAACATGTGTTATATCCATACCTATGAATGTTAATAGGTTTGTCCCAATCCTCATACATCAATTGGAGTAGATAGACTAAACTATCGCTCGGTTTACACTCCACCCACGTCTATTGAACAGGTGAAGAGGCTCATCCCTTGTTTCCTGTTTAGGATGTGGTTTCCAGTTTTTCTCTTTTCCAATCTTTTTCACTCTTACGTAGCCCTCTGTGCATCAGTGGCATTTTCGCCTTGCTTGGGGCGATATGATTAAAAAAACAAAAAACAAAAAAATATATGTTGGACACTATTATGAGGTGGGAATATTGCTGTCTAGCAGTTCACCACTAGCAGAGGTTATCTACTTCATGCAGCTGGTGAGTAATATACTTTATTGATGTTATAAAGATTACTATTTCATTTTCCAACCTCCATTTTGGTTATATCTCATTCAGTAGCCTTTTTAGGTAACAACATGCATACCTAATTTTAGGGAGTGCGTGTTTTGGAGCTGAAAATTTTCTCCATACAATGGTGTTATTATGTTCCCTTTATATTTTAGCTTCTTTGGAAATAAGTAATGACATTTTTAATTATTCCATATTGAAGAAATGCATTGATTAATAGTCATAATTTTTTTTTTGTAATCGTTTCACCCCAAGCAAGGCATTCCACTGCCACTATTGCGCTTGGGGCTACATCGGAGAAGGTCAATAGAAAGAGTGGTTAGATATAGGAAATGTCAGAAAGGGGGTGATAGATAGTTGGGAGGATGGGAAGAGTGTTTGAAAGAATGGAAGCGAGTTAGTGTGTTAAGAGTTGTCTATTGACCTTACATTTAAACTCCTGGAGATTGTAGCCGTCAGGGAAGCAGTCATGTGGAAAGGAATTCCACAGTTGGGAAGTATGAGAAAAGAAACTGTTGGAGTAGAAGTTGCGGTTGCATTTTATCGGTTTCACTGTAAAAGGGTGGGATCTAGTTGCTGAATATTTATGAAGACCAAACAATGATCACAATTAGGCCAGTAGATAAAGTTGTTTCAGCAGTAGACACAGAAATGTGTGCAACTGTGATCAAAACGACAGTTTGGTTTACATAAATATTCAGCATGCATTTATAACAATTAATCAATGCATTCATTTCATATGGAATAATTAAAAAATGTGTTTAATTACTTCTACAGCTGTCAACATCTGGTTTGGTGCTTCTGCTATATACTTAGAGATTCTTGGTAAAATCCAAATAATAATCTGGTCTTGACCAAACATCTTGACTTTAGTCATTTTTCAAGAACTCTAACATAGCTTTCCTCTGCTTTTTCTATATTTTCATGGTAATTTTTCTAATGAACTTTTCTCTATGGTAACCAGACATTATGAATTTAAGCACAATACTAGATTGGTTGAATTCCTTTAATTCACTTATGTGAAAATACTCTTGAAAAAGGTATTAATCCATCACTCCCCTCCAGTTATAGATTAAATAACAGGACAGATTAGATTTTATAACATTGACTGGCAACCATTCTACCAAAGAAAGTAACGGCAATCTACAGCAGGATTATATTCTGCCTAGTCAGTCATGACTCTTTCAAGACATGATCACCCAAGTGTGTATCATGTAGAAGAGCCAGAAACAATCAAGTACTAAATATAAAATAAAAGTTACTAAATAGGAAATAAAAATCCTGAAGCAGCTTCAGTGCTTTATAGGAGAATCAAATATTATATTTTCCTCTAAGTGCCACAATTCCTAGAATTCATCAATAAAATAATTTTATGAAATCACCAAGATCTAAATGAAAGTAAGCTACATATTGTATGAGTCACAATTGAAAAGAATGCACGTAGCGATTGAGTCACAATTGAAAAAGAATGCACGTATGATTAGTCACAATTGAAAAGAATGCCGCATCGCGATTGAGTCACAATTGAAAAGAATGCCGCGATAACGATTGAGTCACAATTGAAAAGAATGCACGTAACGATTAGTCACAATTGAAAAGAATGCGCGTAGCGATTGAGTCACAATTGAAAAGAATCGCAATAGCGATTGAGTCACAACTGAAAAGAATGCAAGTAACTTGATTGGTCACAACTGAAAAGAGATACGCATGCTTGATTAGTCACAACTGAAAAGAATGCCGCGTAAACGATTGATCACAACTGAAAAGAATGCATGCTTGATTGAGTCACAACTGAAAAGAATGCATGTGATTGAGTCACAACTGAAAAGAATGCACGTAGATTGAGTCACAACTGAAAAGAATGCGTAGCGATTGAGTCACAACTGAAAAGAATGCGCGTGGCGATTGAGTCACAACTGAAAAGAATGCAAGTAACGATTGAGTCACAACTGAAAAGAATGCCGCATGTGATTGAGTCACAACTGAAAGAGATACGCGTAGCGATTGAGTCACAACTGAAAGAATGCTGCGTACTTGATTGAGTCACAACTGAAAAGAATGCCGCATCTAGCGATTGAGTCACAACTGAAAAAGAATGCCGCATTAACGATTGAGTCACAACTGAAAAGAATGCAATGTGATTGAGTCACAACTGAAAGAATACGCGTAGCGATTGAGTCACAACTGAAAAGAATGCCGCATGTGATTGAGTCACAACTGAAAAGAATACGCGTAGATTGAGTCACAACTGAAAAGAATGCCGCGTATGGAATTGAGTCACAACTGAAAAGAATGCCGCATCCCAACGATTGAGTCACAACTGAAAAGAATACGCGTCAACGATTGAGTCACAACTGAAAAGAATGCGTAGCGATTGAGTCACAACTGAAAAGAATGCTGCGTAGCGATTGAGTCACAACTGAAAAGAATGCGTAAACGATTGAGTCACAACTGAAAAGAATGCACGCGATAACGATTGAGTCACAACTGAAAAAGAGATACCGCAGCAGCGATTGAGTCACAACTGAAAAGAATGCAGAAATACTTGATTGAGTCACAACTGAAAAGAATGCACGTAACGATTGAGTCACAACTGAAGAATACGCATCTTGATTAGTCTGTATGAAAAAGAATGCACGTAACGATTGAGTCACAACTGAAAAGAATGCAGCAGCGATTGAGTCACAACTGAAAAAGAATGCGATAACGATTGAGTCACAACTGAAAAGAATGCGCGTCGCGATTGAGTCACAACTGAAAAGAATGCACGTAGCGATTGAGTCACAACTGAAAAAGATACGCGTAAACGATTAGTCACAACTGAAAAAGAATGCATGTGATTGAGTCACAACTGAAAAGAATGCTGCTGACGATTGAACCACAACTGGAAAAGAATGCACGTGTGATTGAGTCACAGCGAAAAGAATACGCATTAACGATTGAGTCACAACTGAAAAAGATACACGTAAACGATTGAGTCACAACTGAAAAGAATGCAGTAACGATTGAGTCACAACTGAAAAGAATGCCGCGACAACGATTGAGTCACAACTGAAAAGAAGATACGCATGCTTGGAATTGAGTCACAACTGAAAAGAATGCACGTAATGATTGAGTCTTAATTGCAAAGAACTGATGTAATAACTGAGTCTTAATTGCAAAGAACTGATGTCATAACTGAGTCTTAATTGCAAAGAACTGATGTCATAACTGAGTCTTAATTGCAAAGAACTGATGTCATAACTGAGTCTTAATTGCAAAGAACTGATGTCATAACTGAGTCTTAATTGCAAAGAACTGATGTCATAACTGACTCTTAATTGAAAACGTTGATGTCATAACTGAGTCTTAATTGATAACGTTGATGTAATAACTGAGTCTTAATTGAAAAGAACTGATGTAATAACTGAGTCTTAACTGCAAAGAACTGATGTCATAACTGAGTCTTAATTGCAAAGAACTGATGTCATAACTGAGTCTTAATTGCAAAGAACTGATGTCATAACTGAGTCTTAATTGCAAAGAACTGATGTCATAACTGACTCTTAATTGCAAAGAACTGATGTCATAACTGACTCTTAATTGCAAAGAACTGATGTCATAACTGACTCTTAATTGAAAACGTTGATGTCATTAACTTGATGTCATAACTTGACTAATTGAAAACGATGTCATAACTGACTCTTAATTGAAAACGTTGATGTCATAACTGACTCTTAATTGAAAACGTTGATGTCATAACTGACTCTTAATTGAAAACGTTGATGTCATAACTGACTCTTAATTGAAAACGTTGATGTCATAACTGACTCTTAATTGAAAACGTTGATGTCATAACTGAGTCTTAATTGAAAACGTTGATGTCATAACTGAGTCTTAATTGATAACGTTGATGTAATAACTGAGTCTTAATTGATAACGTTGATGTAATAACTGAGTCTTAATTGAAAAGAATTGATGTAATAACTGAGCCTTAATTGAAAAGAATTCATATATTATTTGAGTCAGAATTAAAAAGAATTAACGTAATGATTGAGCCTTAATTGACAACAACTGAAGTAATGATTGAGTCACAACTAAAAAGAATTTTCATAATGGATGAATCCTAGTTCAAAAGAATTACATAATGGCTGAGTCATAACTGAAAAGAATTTATGCAATATCTGAATAATGATTGAAAAAAAAATTATGTAATGAATGAGCTGTAAGTGAAAGAATTCATGTAATGATTTAGTCACAATTGAAAAGAATTTACACAATGGTTGAACCATCATTGAAAAGAAAACTTTCATGATGCTTGAACCATAATTCAAAGTATTTATGTTATGGCCGCCTCATAAAGGAATTTCTAAAGAAAATTTTCAGTTGACAATTTTTCTATGTGCATCAGTGTGAAATGGACAAAAATATCTCAACTATTTTTCATGTTGAAAATGATTTAGTCAATTCTGAACATCTAAAAAATTAAAATAAATTGAGTGAAACAATTAAAATTTGCACTAGTTGATTTCATTAGTGTACATAGCTCTCTATTTTACCCCTTTTCAGTAATGAATAAAGTTAAAAATTAATGATAAATATAATTAATAACAAATATTTGAAACTATACACGTCACATGAATGAGGTAATACTGTCAAAGTGAATTACTGGTTCAATGGATTTGATTAAAGTTTTTTAAGTAGCTTCTGATTTTTCTCTTCCTTCATCAGTTACATCCCCTTTTTCTCTATTTTTTCACATATTTTCTTACCTCTTTCTTTGTTTTTTTTAATCATATCACCCCAAGGAAGGCAATAACGCCACTGATGCACAGGGGGCTACATAAGAGTGAAAAGACTGGAAAAGAGAAAAACCGGAAACCACATCCTAAACAGGAAACAAGGGATGAGCCTCTTCACCTGTTCAATAGACGTGGGTGGAGTGTGAACCGGGCTATAGTTTAGTCTATCTACTCCAACTGAAAAAAAATAAAATAAAAGAGAGTGAAAAGATTGGAAAAGAGAAAACCAGAAACCACATCCTAAACAGGAAACAAGGGATGAGCCTCTTCACCTGTTCAATAGACGTGGGTGGAGTGTGAACCGGGCTATAGTTTAGTCTATCTACTCCAACTGAAAAAAAATAAAATAAAAGAGAGTGAAAAGATTGGAAAAGAGAAAACCAGAAACCACATCCTAAACAGGAAACAAGGGATGAGCCTCTTCACCTGTTCAATAGACGTGGGTGGAGTGTGAACCGGGCGATAGTTTAGTCTATCTACTCCAGTTCCTTTTATGCCATCATTTCTCATTTATCTCGTTTCTTCTTTCATTCTTTTATGTTCATTTTTTTTATTCCTATTTTTTTTCACACCTTTCATTCTTTTTTTATTAATTTACCATCTACATAAACTGTTTACATCCATTTTTTCTTCATTCACTACCTTCATTTTCTTCCTCCCTCTCAAGCTTCTCTTTTTGACACTTTTCTTTAAACTCTTTTCCACTATATTTCTTTTCCTTTATCACACATTGTTCTTTTTTCCTTCTTTCAATTTTTCTTCACTTTCTTTTCTACACTATTTCCTTTTTTTTCACCCACGCCCCTTTAATTCAATTCCACCATTTTTATTAACGATCTTTTACACACTCTCAAAGACATTTTCCTTCTATTTTATTCACATCCCCCGACTTCTACATTTCTATTTTTCTTTCTCTTTTTTCAATTTTTTTAACTGTCTTTTCATCTTGATTTCTTTCACTTTTTATTTTATACACTTTCTTTCTTTCATTCACCTCCCCTTCTACATTAGTTCTTCTCTTTCACCACACTTTCTTTTTTTTCTCTTATTTTTTTTTTACTGCTTTTTTATCTACCTTTCTTTTGCTACCCGGCTCTCTCTTTATAACAATTTATTTTCTTTCTTTCAGTTTTATTTTCTACACTCTCCTTCATCCTTTCATTCACCTCTCCTTCTACATACCTATTTTTCTTTTCACTACACTTCCTTCTTTTCTTTCATTTTTTTAATGTCTTTTCATCTTTTTTTCCTATTGTAACCTTTCTCCCTCTTTATCACACTTCATTTTCTTTCTTTTCATTCACCTCTCCTTCTACACACTTATTTTTCTCCTTCCTTTTCTTATCTACTTCATATTCCTCCTTCCTATGCATGTCACTACCTTTTCTTTTCACTACATGAAATTCCACAAACTTGATTATTGCTTTGGTCTCATTTCTTATGTATGCATTATATTAGTTTGTATAATATTTTACCGAATGCCTTTTTGAGATGACAGTTATTTCCTGATCAGATAATTTACTCAAATTCTCTTTTTTTTTTGCCTTTGCATATTATTATTATTATTATTATTATTATTATTATTAGTAGTAGTAGTAATAAAAAATGTCTTCTCTTTTTGTATGTTTCCATACCTCAGATTTTTATTGATTTCCTCTTGCTATACATTCTGTTCATATACATTTTCCCTTCACAATGTGGTCGATCATGGCTCTTCACAACTTCCTGTTCATTGTAGCTCTTAGTAACATTTATCTCCCAGTTTTTGTTCTAATATCAATTTACTGGCTTACAGACAAATCATGTCGGAAAAACTGATTAAGCAATACTGAGCCTGGTCAATACTTAAATGGGCAAATGCTTGGAAATGCCAGGTGCTGCAAGCTTAGATTCGTGGGTGGTGTAATGGATTATGGCTTAGAATTGGCAAGCATAGAGAAGGGTTCCAATTCCAGCCAAGTTTGTTAAATTCACTTATGTGCAAATACCGGCAGGAAAATGAACCCACCTCTTCTCCACCCTACCAAGCTTTGGGTTAATAAGCAGAACTTGTATCAGTAAATCATTACTATACCCAAAAAGTTCTTTGAATTTATAAATATTTTCTGGCTTTACATATTCTGCAAAAGGTTGATAACCCATAAAATACATAAATCAATTTATACATGCTCATTAGGTAAGCTACTAAAAATTTCCTCTGACCATTTTGCTTTTGATAAGTCTTTTGAGTATCTAATTCTCCAAGCTTCCTTTCCTCATTATGTTTCACAGAAATTTCATTTGATTCTTTCTGATTCTAAGTGTAAGTGTCCTTTTTATTGCCATATTTTTAAAAGCTTCCTTGTTGCTCACATGCTCCAGCCATGGTATTTTTATCAACTTTCTGTAGAATCACATCTTTATTGTTTCAAGTCTCTGCTTCATCTGCAAGGAGACTGTTCAGCATTCACTGCCATATAGTAGGATTGATAGTATATAACAGTTCAGTACCCTTTTATTTAATACTGTTGCTTCAAATTTTTTCTTTAACTGTGAGAAGATTGTCTTGTATTCACTGTCATATATGAGGACTGAAGAAAGGAGTAAACAGAAAATACAAGAAAACTAAATAATCATCCAAAAAAAAAAAAAAAAAAAAAAAAAAAAAAAAAAAAAAAAAGGATCCCACAATGCCAACTACAGGTTGGGGATACTAAGATTAAGCAAGTACAGAAATTTAAATACCTAGGAAGATTGGCATGGCTAAGATACATTCTAAAAGCTAAGCAGAGTATTGAGAGACAGGAAAATTTCATTGAAAACAAATAGAGTACTGAATTGGTATCTGATGCCTGCCCTTCGATATGCGAATGTTGGACAATCTAGTTAAAGATGAAAGAAAGACTTAAACTAACTGAATTGTGGTTTTACAGAAGGATGCTGAAGATACCATGGACCAAACATCTGAGCAATGATGAGGTTTCGGGGAGGATGGAAATGAAAAAGAAACTTATACTTAACATCAGGAAAGGACAGCACAGGTTTCTGGGACATGTAATGAGGAAGGAGGGCTTGGAAAATCTAATACTCACAGGACAGATAGAGGCAAAGAATGGTAGGAGAAAGCAACGCATGACATACTTGACCAGATAAATAGCGGAGTGAGGTTTAAATGGTATAACAAAAATAGATTGTTAAAGAACGACAAAAGATGGGGATTTGTGGAGAGCCATGATTGTCTATGTTAAAATATTTTTGTAGATTTTTGGTAAATATATCTGTTAAAATGAGATATCACTTATTTTAATTTTTGTGTAATTTAGACGACAATTTATCCAACGCATTCTCTATACTGTGTTATAGACAGATATATTAATTGATTGTTTAATACTTACTTTTTGGTCATAATAGAGTTAGACCAGTGCACAATTGTATTAAAAAGTGTTCAATACAATTATATTGTAGAACTTTTGAATACTTTCCATTTTAAACGAGTTATTACACGACCTAAGTTTCTACCATGAGTGCTATCTTTCAGGAAATTTTTAATAACTGATTTTACTGTTTTTCTTTTTAAGAACGCTCTTGTAACAGTGTTTTATTTGAACACTCACGTGGCAGGGAATTTTTTAATGCACAAATTTTAAACTAAAAAATGAATTATGGTGTTTTTATATTTGGTTGTATACTCATATATGTATATTCTGTTTTATATATATGTATATCTAATCTAAACTTATTTATAAATAGAACTTTGTCTGTGTGTGTCCGTTACCTATAGACTCCGAAATGGCTGAAGCGATTTTCTTGAAGATTTACACAGTTGTACTCTAAGCATGTGCGAGTGTTTTAAGCTAGGTTTTGTGTTGAGATACCCTCAATAAATATCGAAAATCAATAATCGAAAAAATCGGGTTATAGAAGGAGTGGTCCGATTTTAATCAAATTTGATACACTCATAGACAAAGACATAAGAAATGATATTCAGAAGTTTCAAAGTTGCAGTTCTTACAATAGTGCAGAAAATCGATAATATATATATATATATATATATATATATATATATATATATATATTTAAATCGATACCAGGAAATGAAAATTTGACTTACATCCATTCATTTTTCTTTCAGTCTCTGGTTTCGTTTTAACTGGAAACTTTTTAGTCTTTTGTGTCAATGTCCAAAGAGTCTGAACTCCAGAACCATGGATTAGTTTTAAAGCTTTCATTACACCCGAGCAACACCGAGCTATACTGCTAGTTAGCTCATATTTATATCTAAGTATTGGAGTTCAAATTCCAGTTGCCTTCACTTATGCACAACTATCCTTGGGAAAGGTATTAATCTGTCTCTTTCCCCAGTTATGGGTTAAATAATACAACAGACTGGGTTCTATAGCCTTGGCTGGCAACCAGTATACCACAAAAAGCAATGGCAACCTCCTGCAGGATAATCTTCTGCCCAGTCAGTCATGTCTTTTTCAAGACATGATTGCCCAAGTGTGTATCATGTATGGCACTTAACTGACTGATTGAATATGAAGGAAAAAAAGTGTTCAAAATTTCTGCTAATTTTCTTGTCTTTTAATTGGTCCAAAAATTGAACATTGCATCCTTTTAGTTTTCTAAGACATCAGCATTAAAGTTAGCCAAATGTTAATTGAAAAAAAGGATTTGTTACTGGTTGATTTGAACGGTTGTGGGTGTACGAAAAAGTTGGATTTTCTGAGCACTCAGAGTTTGAAAATCCAACAATACTTTTCATAAAAGTGAATATAGCAAACCTAATTGAAACTTGACTGATTAATAATTTGTTTGCAGTAAGGTTCACCTGTACAAGTCCTGGGAGCCATTCAATGTAGAGGGTTATGTTAATGGGTAGTTTATAGGGAGAGAAGAGGAAGATAACAATAAGTTCTAAATTTGAACAGGTTTAAATTGTAGTAATTTGGGAAACATTCTCTTTGGAGTATGCTTTACAGAGCAGTGATTCACAGGAAAATGCTGTATGAATAGATCTTACTTCTCACCTATGCAATATGGAGGAAATGTGAATAGTTTGCTAAAATGTAAGTGATATGGTAGGTCCTAACTATGAAGGTTAGGCCAGGTGGAACCAAGGAATGTAGTTCGTATGAACACTTTCCATAAAAGTAGCAATAGAACAGTGAGAAACTCCCCATGACCCATCTGTGAAAGAGAGGTTGGAGGGTGAAAAATAGTTCTCCTTGAAGGTCTTAGTGATGCTTTTGAATTCTATCAAGACTTGAAAGTGAAATTTGAACAGTTCCCACCAAAATATGACAATAGTACTCCATTTGTGGTGGAGTGGATATCGGCTTAGTACGAGCAATCTGGGAACCAAGTTCGAATTCCAGTTGAATTCCTTCCATTTACTTTTGTGCAAATACACATGGGAAAGATATTAATCCATCACTTCCCCTGAGTTATGGGTCAAATAACACGACAGATTGGGTTTTATAGCTTTGGCTGGCAACCAGTCTACCATAGAAAGTAATGGCAACCTACTGCAGGAAAATCTTCTGCCCAGTCAGTCATGTCTCTTGTGAGACTTGATCACCCAGGGGTGTATCATATATGGCACTTAACTGACTGATTCCATTTTTAGCATGATCTGGCTCTTAAAAAGGTAGAGGATAGCATGAGGAATTGGGTACTTACTGGAACTGGCTTACAGCTTATCACGTTGAATACACTGGTTCTCACTCAATCACCGAAGTTACGCAACATTGAGCCTGGTCAGTACTTAGATGGGTGACTGCTTGGGAATACCAGGTGCTGTAAGCGTTTAGTGACAGATGTGCATGCTTATGGCCATATCATGTTGAATACACTGGTTCTCACTCAATCACCAAAGTTAAGCAATGTTGAGCATGATCAGTACTTAGATGGGTGACTGCTTGGGAATACCAGGTGCTGTAAGCGTCTAGTGACAGATGTGTGTTGTGGTGCAGTGGATATTGGCTTGGAAAGAGAAATCGGTGAGCCGAGTTCAAATTCCAGTTGAATACCCTGCATTCACTTAAACACTGGTACCCTTGGGAAAGGTATTAATCCATCCCTTCCCTCCAGTTATGGGTTAAATAACAAGGGTAGGACTTGGGGGCCCTGCACTTAAAAACAAATCTCAATGAATCTTGATACTTGAAGAAGAAAGAAGTATTACTCGACATAAAACTTATATAAAAAAAAAACAACAATAAATTGTTGAAACTAAAAAAGTATTACCAGCAATAAAGAAATAAAAAATTTAGTTGGCAATAATTGTTTCTAAAAGTACTAAGGATTACGAAACAGGAACATCTAGTTAGAAACAATATCAGTTTTTCTATATGGCAGTGAATGCTGAAGATGCTTTCTAAAAGCTAACAAAGTATTACGAAACAGGAACATCTCGTTAGAAACAATATCAGTTTTTCTATATGGCAGTGAATGCTGAAGATGCTTTCTAAAAGCTAACAAAGTATTAAGAAACAGGAAAATCTCATTAGAAACAAGGAAAAGGGTACTGAACGGTTATGTAATATCAGTACTCCTCTATGGCAGTAGATTTGAACAATCTTACCACAGATGAAGAAGTGACTTTAGGCAGCATCCATTTATAGAACCACATTTCCGCTAAGAAAGCCAGGGACTGAATATATGAGTAATAATGAAGATTTAAGAAAAATGAAAACCAAAAAGAGGCTGAAATTTAGATCATCAAAGCAAAACCAAAATTTCTTCAAGATATAATAAGAAAAGAGAACTTGGAGAATATGACACTTACAGGATATAATGAGTGCAGGAGGAACAGAGGAAAGCAGCAAATAAACTTCCAAAGAAACTTGTGTAAATAGATGTCAAAACATGAATTACAAGAGATAGAAAAAAGCTAGCCATAAATGACCTGTTGTTAACTGGGGCAAGGAATGGCTTGTTAATTTTAATGTCTCTAAAAGAAATCTCTCTCTTTTGATGATTCACCTAAAGGACCTCTTCCTGTCTCCTAACAGTATGGCTGGTGCTAACTTCCTTGTTCAACTGACGTGAAGGGGAAAGATTATTTTCTCCACTGAATCTATTTCATATATTTATGAGTCTACAATTCATCTTTGTTCTGAATATTGTTGTCCATTGCTCCTGCTATATGTTTAGAGATTCTTGATCAAATCTAAGGAAATGTCTACAATATTATTGGTCGTGACATAGCATCTTGGTTTTAGTGACTTTTCAGGAACCATAATGTAGCTTCCCTGTGTCTTTTCTATAAATACTTTCATGATAATAGTTTAGATGAGTTTTTCATGATGGTACCTGGATGTGCATTGTGGTGCAGTGGATATCGATTCAGAACGAGAAATTGGGGAGCCGAGTTTGAATTCCAGTTGAATACATTGCATTCACTTACTTTCAAATACCATTGGGAAAGGTATTAATCCGTCTCTTCCCTCCAGTTATGGGTTAAACAACAGGACAGATTGGGTTCTATAGCCTTGGCTGGTAACCAGTCTACCACAGAAAGCAATGGCAACCTACTGTGGGATAATCTTCTGCCCAGTCAGTCATGTCTCTTGCAAGACATGATCGCCTAAGCATGTTTCACGTATAGCAACTTAACTGACTGACTTAGACCTTATGAATTTGAACACAGTATTAGAATTAGACCTGTGGCAAGGTCTTTTCAATTTGCAGTAGAATTGGCTAGATGTTACTGTAAGATCTCTGCTGTTTCTTTTCTCAGACTTCTTGCATGTAGAACTTTCTTTTGGCTTCTTGATTTCCAGTTAACTTTGATTTTCAAAAATTTAAAATACAATGCCAATCATTATTTTCTGTCTTCTTGTTTCCTGTTCTTTTATTGTAGTCTTTCTCTAATGATTTTCCTTCTCATATCAGTCCTATGTTGAGAGTTTCTTCTCTCACTTGTGGAACTCTTCTCTAGCTTCCCTGTCAGCTTTTATCTTCTGTCTTCTTGATTAGCCTTTTATTCTTCTTGTTGCTCCTTAATAATGCCTCTCTTTTATTCTTATTTAAAAAAAAAATTTTTTAATCATTTCACCCCAAGCATTTTACAGGGGATTACATAGGGGAAAGTGATGAGAAAGAGTGGTTAGATATAGGAAATGTCAGAAGGAGGGTGATAGACGGGTAAGGATACCAAGGATGAGGGTTCGGTAGATGGGAAGAGTGTTTGAGAGAATGGAAGCGAGTTAATGTGTTAGGAGGTATCTATTGACCTTACGCTTAAACTCCTGGAGATTGTAGCCATCAGGAAAGCAAGTATACGGAAGGGAAATTCCACAGGTGGGAAGTGTGAGAAAAGAAGCTGTTGGAGTAGAAATTGTGGTTACATTTTATCGGTTTCACTGTAAAAGAGTCGGGCCTAGTTGCCAATCTAGTATCTCGTACAAATTTGCACCTAGGTTGCACCAGTGATCTAAGTTCATCGGAGCAGAAGCCATGAAATATTTATAGAAGAGGCACAGGGAAGCCACATCATGAAGGTGAGAGAATGACTGCAGCCGATCTGCTAAGTCAGTATTGATCACATTACAGACTCTCCGTTGTTTTTTGTCAAGAACCCTGAGGAGAATAGCAGGGGCAAAATTCTTTCACATTCAGTAAATCCTTGTGTCTTAGTGGCTTTACTGCCTTGCATGGGGTGATATGATTAAAAGAAAAAAGTTACCAAAATAGGAAAGGACACAGCATGCTCAAGATAAACTTCTATAACTTCAAACGAGGAAAAAAAAGAATATTGTAGTCTTCTTTTGTTGCTAATAGTATTTTTTTTTGTTTTTTTTTTTTACCATCTTCAACAAATAATGAAAAATGTTGTCTGAGAATTTTAGAAGAAAACCTGATGCTTTTCCCTAAAAATGTTTGAAAATTTATCAAAATTATTTCTTTCAAGAAGACAGTAATCTTAGGCATACTTGAAAATTTGTGCCAAGCTGGCAAGATCAGAACATTTTTTTTTCGGCTGAGCATCACAATGTCCTGAACAGAAACCCATAAAAAATATGCCGAAGTTAAAGCACAGGGAACCCTCCAGGAAACCTGCCATTTTCATTGATTTACTAGCATTTTGTAAGAAATTATTGTCAAAAATACCTCCTAAATTTTGTAAAAAAGCTGATTGTAAATAATGAGAATGATAAAGTGGCTGTTCATAGTGAAATGCAACCAAATATTAGATTGGAAAATGAAAAACTTTGACCTTCCCTACTATTGTTTTATGATACTGTAAAAACCTTGAGTAAGTCATATTGACTAATTTTTGGTCTGGTATTACATCACTATTATTTTTTTTAAAATAATCATGTCGCCTCAAGCAAGGCATTTTACTGCCACTGTTGTGCAGGGGTTTACATAGTAGGAAAGTTATGAAAAAGAGTGACAGGTTATGGGGGTGTCAGGAAATGGGTAAGAGAAGGATGAATGTGGTCATCAAGTGAGGGATCAGTTTATATGTTGATTGTAATGTAGAATTGATCCCCCACTTTATACCCACATTATAATAGTATAGAGTTTTTTTTATAATCATATCATCCTAAGCCAGGTATTTTATTGCCACTGTTTTGCTGGGGGTTACATAGGAGGAAAGATATGAGAAAGTGATAGGTTATAGGGCATGTCAGGAAGTGGGTAAGAGAAGGATGTAAATACTAATGAAAGTGGAGTGGACAGAGAAAGGAGCATGAGAGAGAGAGGATACAGGTTAGTGAGATAGGAGATGACTATTGACTTTACATTTAAATTCTTGGAGATTATAGCTGTTGAGAAAGCAAGTATACGGAAGGGATTTCCACAGGTGAGAAGTGCAAGAAAAGAAGCTGCTGGAGTAGAATTTGCATTTACAATTTATTGGTTTCACAGTAAAATGGGTGGGACCTAGTTGCTAATCTTGTGGCTTGAGGAAATTCATCTATGTAGGGGGTACCAGTGAACTAAGTTCATCAGAGCAGAAGCTGTGAAAGTATTTGTAGAAGGGACACAGGGAAGCCACACTGCGTCAGTAGGAAAGCGACTGTATCCTAGCTGCCAAGTCAGGATCGATTACATTACAGATTCTCCATTGGATTTGGTCGAGGACACCTAAGTGGATACTATTCTGGAATTGGAGCCAAGTTCGAATTCCAATTGAATTTGTTGCATTCACTTATGCACAAATACCCTTGGGAAAGGTATAAATCCATCTTTTCTCCCTCTAGCTATGTGTTAAATAACAGGACAGATTGGTTTCTATATCTTGGTTGGCAATCAGTCTACTGCAGAAAGTAATGGCAAACTACAGTGGGAAAATCTTCTGCCTAGTCCGTCATTGATTGAACGAGACAGCATTACCTTATCCTGTATCACATATGAGACTTAACTTACTGATAGCTATTCTACATAATTTGTTGTATACATTTTTATGCTTGGTTTGGATAGATAGATATTTCAATGTATCTTAGCAGAATTCTTGAAGACAGTATAAAATATTTAGTAACTATTTTTGTATAATTTTATGTTTACATTTTTCATATTTTTATCTAAGTTGCTATAACAACGCATAGAGTTGTTTCAGATTTAGTCAAATTTGAGTCCAGAATGGTCCAGTGGATATCAGCTCGGAACGAGAAATCGGGGAGCCGAGTTCAAATTCCAGTTGAATTCATTGCATTCACTTGCGCGCAAATACCCTTGGGAAAGGTATTAATCCGTCTATTCCTTCCAGTTATGGGTTAAATAATACAACAGATTGGGTTCTATAGCCTTGGCTGACAACCAGTCTACTGCAGAAAGCAATGGCAACCTACTGCGGGATAATGTTCTGCCCAGTCAGTCATGTCACTTTTGAGACATGATTGCCCAAGCGTGTTTCACGTATGGCACTTAACTGACTGACTGTTACAAATCTAAACTTCTATAATAAATGGAACTTTGTCTTTGTGTGTGTGTGTGTCCATTACCTATAGACTCCGAAATAGCTGAACCGATTTTCTTGAAAATTTACACAGTTGTACTACAAGTGTCTGCGAGTGTTCTTAGCTAGGTTTTGTGTTAAGGTACCCCCGATAAATATCAAAAATCAATAATAAAAAAAAAAATAGGGTTATAGAAGGAATGGTTTGATTTTAATAAAATTTGATACACTCATAGACAAAGACATAAGAAATGATATTCAGAAGTTTCAAGGTTACAGTTTTTACAATAGTGCAAAAAATCGACTAAAAGGCAAGATGTTTGTGTGTGTGTCTGTTTATCTGCCTGTATGTCCCTATTTTTTTCAGCCCTTTTATTTTACTTTTTGCTTTGGGTTTGTCTCTGATTATGTACAATTGTAGTTCTTAGTCTCAGCCATGATACCATTTACTCAGAGGACTTATTTAGCCTTCAAAATTCAGTTTACGATGAAAGAAACTTATTTGATATCGATACCAGGAAATCAAAATTTGATTTACATCCATTCATTTTTCTTTCAGTCTACGGTTTCGCTTTAAGTGGAAACAACTATTGCTTTTTAGTCTTTCATGCCAACATCCAAAGAGTCTGAGCTCCAGGACCATGGATTAGTTTTAAAGCTTTTATTCGACCCGAGCAACGCTGGGCTATCCTGCTAGTTTGTTTATAAAAAGAAATTATGTGTTGTAAAAGTTAAGCCAACAATATTTGAACATTTTTGTGAGTAATTAAGTGACAGAATGTGAAAGAATTGGCAAAGTTTAATTTTTGTGCCCTCTCACCTGAGGAAACGGTGTGTCAGGACATTTATTCCCTTGACACCACTATTACTATTCCATTAAAAATTAATAAATAAAAATTAATTATACTGTCACAAATAATGATATTAAAATAATTATAACAATTACGCTTATCATGAATAAAACATATTTTGTTGCAGCTCAGATCAGATATGATGTTGGTTGACAGGGTGCTGTTCCTTTCAGTCAAACACTTGTGGCTTAAAAATTACCCTTCAACGAAATTGTTACCCATGAATTAGAAACAAAACAGTTTCTAGCAGTAAACCAGATCTTATTCTTGAGTTGTAACCTACTGCTAAAAGTATGCAAAGTTGAGATGACTTAGCTGGGAGGTACACAGTTTAACAACTGTCTTCCCTGTTTGTTTTCCGAGGCTTGCTTCATCTTCTCTGTGTGCCTTTTTTGTGGATACTCTGTATTTTAGAGAATTCTTTTTGTTCTGTCATCTTCATTTAAAAAAAGTAATTTACCTTTATTCTATGACTTTCTCCCTGGTTGAGTCTCTTGATTTGTTCTTTGAAGCTGAATTCACTTACTCATATCCATTGCTCAAAAGTAAATGTTTTGTATCCATTTCTGTGACAGGTCCAGTTGTTATCAATTTAATGAAAGAGTTGGCCCATATTCCTACAAATTCACCCTTACTAAACCAATTAGCATCAACCCCACTCCCCTCTTCAAAGTTTAATGCCTTACACAATCATCAAGTGCACACACACAGACACACACGTGTATATATATATATATATATATATCTCGGCAGTAAAATTCCGAGAAGGATTGGTAAAATCCGGGATAAGGTTGGTAAATAATCCAGGAGGATCCTAGTAATATTTTTAAAATATTAAAACTGATCCCATAGAGAGCTCCATGCAAACCAATTCAATTTACAGAGAGGATATTTCTTTATCTGTAAATCAGGTAAAACTTAGAGGGGAAATAGCCATTTTCAACGTGTCGTTATAAGGGAGTCAAAGAATGCATACCTTAAAATGATATGTTGAAAATGGCAATTGCCCCACTAAGTTTTATCTGAATTTACAGATAAAGATAAATATATCACCCTATCAGTCTTCTACCGATATTCAGGAAAGTATTCGAGGCTATAATCAATGCTGAAATAGTTCATAATCTCACTGCCCACAAACTGTTCTCTGACAGGCCAATATGGATTCTGCTTTGCCAGGTCCACGGCCGACCTGCTAACAACCGTAATGGAGTACATGCTACAGGTCCTTGATGAGTCTGACGAGGCTCGTGCGGTTGCTCTGGACATCTCCAAGGCTTTCGACAGGGTTTGGCACTCTGGCCTCCTATGCAAACTACACGGTTATGGTATTACCGGTCGCCTGCTTGACCTAATCCAATCTTTCTTAAATAACCGCAAAATGAAGGTTGTCCTGAATGGGCGTGCCTCTTCGTCCTACAGCATGAATGCTGGTGTCCCACAGGGCTCTATCCTGGGCCCAACGCTCTTCCTTATTTTCATCAACGACCTCCCAGATGAGATCAAGTCCCAAGTAGGCATCTACGCAGATGACACTACAATATACTCCCGCTCCAGTAAGAAACCTGTTGTGGCGGACAGACATAATCTCGCTGCTGACCTTGAGCGGGATCTACACTCTGTGGTGAACTGGGGCAAGAAGTGGCTTGTCAACTTCAATTCATCTAAGACCAAGCTGTTGTCTGTCAACTATTACAGGCAACCTCTCCTGCCTCCCATAAGCATGGACCAAGTGATTCTCCCCGAGAGTAACACACTACACCTCCTCGGACTTACCCTGTCCTCAGACCTCAAAGTGAACCACTATATTGAATCCATAGCAAAATCTACTGCTAAGAAGGTTGGGTCACTATGTCGATCCAGGATGTTTTTTCCACCTGAATCCATCCTGCATATATACAAGTCAACCATCCATCCGTGCATGGAGTACTGCTGCCATTTATGGTCAGGTGCCCCTGCCGTTCTCCTCAGTGTTCTTGACAAGCTCCAAAGGAGAGTCTGTAATGTGATAGGTACTGATCTGGCAACTCGACTGCAGCCACTTCCCCATCGTCGAAATGTGGCCTCCCTTTGTCTGTTCTATAAATACTTTCATGGCTTCTGCTCGGACGAGCTTAAGTCACTGATGCCTCCTCAACAGGTGTTTACTCATGCAGCCAGACTGGCAACTGGGTCCCACCCATTCACAGTCAGGTTAGCCAAATGCAGACAACAATTCTATCCCTGCAGCTTCTTCTCTCGCACTTCCCGCCTGCCGAACTCGCTCCCGTATTCTTGCTTTCCTGATGGCTACAACCTCCAGAAATTTAAATGCAAAGTCAATACTCATCTACTAACCACTGGACTCTAGCTCTCTCCCCACCCCTGTATAACCTTCCCTTTCTCTCAACCTATGTATCTGTCATCGCACCTGCTTTCTATTGTTCCTTTCTAACTAGTTTGTACTCCTCACTCTTTTCTAATTAATCTTTTTACATTTATGTAACCCCCTGCACATCAGTGGCATTTCCACCTTGCTCGAGGTGAAATGATTAAAAAATATATATATATATATATATATATATAGAGAGAGAGAGAGAGAGAGAGAAAGAGAGAGTGAGAGAGAGAAAGAGAGTGAGAGAGAGAGTAGTGCCAACAACATAGGATAATATGTATATTATTAACTAGCAGTATAGTGTAATGAAAGCTTTAAAACTAATCCATGGTACTGGAGCTCAGACTCTTTGGATGTTGGCATGAAAGACTAAAAAGCAATAGTTGTTTCCACTTAAAGCGAAACCGTACACTGAAAGAAAAATGAATGGATGTAAATCAAAATTTTGATTTCCTGGTATCGATATCAAATAAGTTTCTTTCATCGTAAACTGAAATTTGAAGGCTAAATAAGTCCTCTGAGTAAATGGTGTTATGGCTGAGACTAAGAACTACAATTATACCTACTTGGAGCCAAACCCAAAGCAAAAACTAAAATAAAAGGGCTAAAAAAAATACAGACAGGCAGATAACCACATACAAACATCTTGACTTTCATTTTTTTAATCGTTTCACCCCAAGAAAGGCATTCCACTGCCACTATTGCACTTGGGGCTACATAGTGGAAGGTAAATAGAAAGAGTGGTTACATATAGGAAATGTCAGAAGTGGGGTGATAGATAGTTTGGAGGATGGGAAAGAGTGTTTGAAAGAATGGAAGCGAGTTATTGTGTTAGGAGGTGTCTATTGACCTTACATTTAAACTCCTGGAGATTGTAGCTATTGAGGAAGCAGTCATGTGGAAGGGAATTTCACAGTCGGGAAGTACAGTTGCATTTTATCGGTTTCACTGTAAAAGGGTGGGATCTAGTGGCTAATCTAGTATCTCGTGCAAATTCGAACCTAGGGGTCACCAGTGAGCTAAGTTCATTGGAGCAGAAGCCATGGAAGTATTTATAGAAGGGACACAGGTTATATATATATATATATGATCGATTTTCTGCACTAGTGTAAGAACTGCAACCTTCAAACTTCTGAATATTGTTTCTTATATCTTTGTCTATGAGTGTATCAAATTTGATTAAAATCGGACCACTTCTTCTATAACCCGATTTTTTCGATTATCGATATATTTATTGGGTGTACCTCGACACAAAACCTAGCTAAGAACACTTGCAGACACATAGCACAACTGTGTAAATTTTCAAGAAAATCGGTTCAGCCGTTTTGGAGTCTATAGGTAATCGACACAGACACACACAGACAAAAAGTTTAGATTTAGATTAGATATAATTAATAGCTTTGCTTATACTACACTGAGCACTGTTTTATTAACACCTAAATAATATTTTTTTATACATGTGTGTATTCCCATATATATTTATTAATTTAATTTATATATATTATTTTTCATGTGTTGTGCCCCTTCAAGATGTAGGCAATCATGGACTTTCACTTGGTTCTATCTTTTGCTGCTCTCAGTATTTTTCCTTAGTATCTCTCCCGAACCATGCTCTATCATCCATTTGCTCAGGTATGTCTTGCACTGCTTTCTTCTGTGTTTGTTTCCTTCTATCTGTCCTGTGAGTATTAAATTCTCTAGGCCCTTTTTCTTCATTAAATGTCTCAGGAAGCACATCTGTCTCTTCCTGATGATAGTATGAGTTTCCTTCCTGTTTCTATCGTCTCCAACACCTCATTGATGTTCACATGCTCAGTTCATGGTATCCTCAGTATCCTTCTGTAGAACCACATTTCTGCTGTCTGAAGCTTTTCCTTCATCTTTGATGAGATCATCCAACATTCACTTCTATACCAAAGGACAAATATCACATCGCAGTCCAGCATTCTTTTCTTTATTTTCAATGAGGTTTTCCTGTTTCTCAGTACTCTGCTTAGCTTTTGAAATGAGTCATTGGCCATGCCAATGTATCTTTGGGTCTCAATCTTGCACTTTCCATCCTCTTTCAGAACAAATCCCAGGTAGTTAAATTTCTTTATTTGATTTATTTTAGTTTTTCCAATCTGTAGTTGGCATTTTAGAGTTCGTTTTTTTTGCTCAAGACCATACATTTAGTTTTTGTGATTTTTAGGCTCAGTCCTTTGTTCTTGCTTTCTTTTACTACCTTCTGTAGAATGTCCTGCCTTTTCCTGTCTGTGTCTGCTACCAGCAGTGTGTCATCTATGTATCTAACATTGTTGAAAGAGTGACTGCCAATGATGAATCCTGGCAAGGATTTTATTTCTCTCTGTTCTTGTCCTATGTCTGAGCCGATTCTACTTCATGCTCTGTTCATCAGAATATATATGTTTAGGTCCTCTGGTATATTGCCACTATCATAGATTTTGTTTATTATTTCCGTGAGATTCCTCATTCTGGCATCTTTAACAAAGCCACTCTGTTCTTGTCCTATGTCTGAGCCGATTCTACTTCATGCTCTGTTCATCAGAATATATATGTTTAGGTCCTCTGGTATATTGCCACTATCATAGATTTTGTTTATTATTTCCGTGAGATTCCTCATTCTGGCATCTTTAACAAAGCCACTCTGTTCTTGTCCTATGTCTGAGCCGATTCTACTTCATGCTCTGTTCATCAGAATATATATGTTTAGGTCCTCTGGTATATTGCCACTATCATAGATTTTGTTTATTATTTCCGTGAGATTGTCTGCACCAAAGCCAGCAAAACCTCCAAACATCTTTATTACAATCCCATCAGGTCCTGCTGCGTTGTTTCTGTTCAATTTGGCAATTGCTGATTCCACTTCGGTTATTAATATTTCTGATTCATCCATGTTTTTGTGTAATGTAGGTTGCTCTCTCTAATCTTGCAAGAGATCACCAATATACTCATCCCATCTCTGAAGTATTTTTTTCTTTCTCTAGCAGGAGTTTACTCTTCGTTATATATCCTGTTCCTGAGTAGGTCTTTTGTCCTGTTCCTTTATTTTTTATGCCTATCACCATTACTTGACATGTTTAGTCTTTCTACTTTGGTGCGGATGTGCGTTGGATATCGGCTTGGAACGAGAAATCGAGGAGCTGAGTTTGAATTCTAGCCGAATTCATTGCATTCACTTATGCATAAATACCCTCTATTCCTTCCAGTTATGGGTTAAATAACAGGACATATTGGGTTCTATAGCCTTGGTCGGCAACCAGTCTACCACAGAAAGCAATGGCAACCTACTGCGGGATAATCTTCTGTCCAGTCAGTCATGTCTCTTTCGAGACATGATTGCCCAAGCATGTATCACGTATGGCACATAACTGATTGACTGACTTTGGTGCATTTGCCATTGAGCCATCTTTGTTTAGCCTGTTTGCATTTGCTTCTTATTTCCTTGTGTAGTTTCTTGTATTCCGTCCAAATCTTGGCTTTATTTTCTGCTTCTTTTGCATCATCTTAAAAATCTCTTCAGTGATCCACTTGTTTTTTTTTTCATGTGCTTTTTCCTTTTCGTTCACTGATGTCACTAGAGCTACTCTTATTGCATCCCATTTTGAACTTGCATTTCTAATTTTTCCTTTGTGTTTCTTTTTCACGCTCTTCCTATACATTTTCTGTCGGTTTGGTTCATTCAGGAGTACAATTGAGTATCATTGAATATACTCAATTGTATACTCAATGATACTTAATTGAGTACAATTGAGTATCATTGTATTGCAGTTTTAGGGCTGAGTTTGGTTTCTTTAATATCTTTAGTTTTATTCTTAGTTTGTGTTAGGATGAATAAAACATATTCCAAGGGAATTAACCCTTTCCTGTTCCCAAACAGAGTACCTCCCTTTTCACCTTAGCAAGTGGGTACACACGAGTCATGTGATCAACAGCACATTCAGACGTGGGACACATGAGGGAACAGACTTGGAATATGGCTGTCAATGGTTAAAGAACACATGTATGTTTTTCTGCCCTAATGGTTGTGACACACAACCCGATAACTTGAGACTGACACAGCATGTACATATTTTGTAATGTTCTCCATGTAAAATAAATTTATCTTCCAGTCAACTGTGAGTAAATATCTACTTTTCTTTTGTTCCATGCATTTTCTCCACATGCTGCACACACACATATTCGTCCACGGACCATGAATCATATGATAAATTAAGGCATTTTAGTTATGAGACAACACCCAGTTCATAACAGTTTGCATACAACTGGTAGGTGATTACTTTCGCAGTCAGCACCTGGGTAGTCTCTTCATTGAAAGACTGCATTTCTAAATATCTTGTTGATAGTAATGTAGTCAATTTCGTACTTAATTTCTCATTCTGGGCTCCTCCATATGCATTGTCTTCTTCAGAGCTCTTGGAACTATATATATATATATATATATATATATATATATATATATATATATATAAGACAAGCAAGAATGAGGGTAATCAGATGTGAAGGGTAGGAAGACACATATACCTTCAACTGGGTTCATACAAACCCAAGAGACACATTCTTTGCATGCATGTATTCTATTATTACCTCAGAATTCTCATTCAATAAATTCTCCTGGTCTGGGTATGTCATAGTAGCCAGTTTCTTCTCCTGGATAACTATATATATATATATGAGAGAGAGGTGGGGGAGGAAGTTAAAAGTAGAGTTTCAAAAATGGAGAAAGGCCATAAAATAGCATAATAGTTCCAGAGTATGCAAATGAGAGAAAAAAAAAGTTAGAAATCTTCAAGAAATAATGATGAGTAATGAAGGAGGAAAAATTTATTCCAATGTACAAAGGAGGCAGAAAAGTCTTGAAACTTTGCAGGAAAGAAGACAGCTGTCAAAAGAGCTTTGTAGAACGAACCAGATTTAGAGGAATTAAATGAAATTCTAGCCTTCTATGCTGACCTGAGCATCTGCTGGAATCTAGATCTGAGAAACACTGTAATGACATTTCTATGAAGGAAATGGGAGTCCAAACAGACATTTAGTGAGTTTAGAGGAGAGAAAATTTAGAAGAACTGAATCAGAGTGGGTAAATAACTGGGATTCATTTTTGAAGTCTCTAACCCAAAGTTGCTTTAAACTTCCAAGAAGAATTACTGTATAAAATCATTGGAAAGTGAAAACTTTGGAATAGTTTTGAATTCTTATGGTGATTAGAGATAACTAAAGAGTAAGAAATAAAATAAGAAACATGCTATTTTGTTAAGAGGAGGTAAAAAATATTCCGACTTGGAACGCAGTGAAAAAAGTCATCAAAATCATGTGAAAAACATCATTGAATTTTAAACAACCATTAAAAGGGTGTCAAAAAAGCATCAAATTGGATTGTAAAAATCCATTAAAATGGTGGCAAAAAATTAATTCAAGTAGTTAAAAGAAATAATCAAAATGTTGTTAAAAGAAACCATCAAAATTGTATTAAAATAAGCTATTAAAATGGTGTCAAAAGAAGACATCAAACGGATACAGAAGAAACCATCAAAATGAATTTAAACAAACACATTAAATTGGCCTTGAAAAAAAGCCATTAAAATGGATTAATATTGCTTAGTGCTTTTTTAACTGATAAGTTTCCTCATTCATTGTCACATAATTTTTTGGCCCTAAACAGTTTTACCTGAAATTTGCTATGCACCAGTCAAAGGTTTTTAGTCTAGAATCATGTCTGATGCTTATACTGAGATGTTCAAATTTTCTAGTGCCTGTTGAACATTAACCACTTTCTTTGATTTCAAAAAAAGTACACTAATGTACAAATTAAACATTACACATCTCCCTGTGAAACATAATGTTGTGCCCAACTGCACCTCCCAGTAGATCCCAGCAGTGGACTTGTTCCCAAATATCATCTGCACATGTGCAACAGAAGCGTAGATCTTTATTCTACACAATGACTAAAATTGATGCAGTCAAACTAAACTACAACAAATTCAAAGCTGCATTTATGTCCATATACGAGCATGATCCCAGGGCCATCACATAATATAATATTGTTACCGTGGCAACAAGTGATGAAGAATGTCAGATTCCTATGAAATATATGCAGACTGGTTTCCCCAAATCACACTATGATTTCCATTGGTCATCTCTCGGTTTTGGCCAGTGTCCAAGAAATTGTACTACATCAAAGAAGTACCGACAAAGGAAAATAAAATCCTTATACCTCAACAGTTTTGTGCAGAAGTACTTGATGGCTACAACCTCCAGGAGTTTAAATGCAATATCAATAACCATCTCTTAACCACTTGACTCCAGTCCTTTCTACATCACCCATATATCTTTTCCTTTCTTTTGCAACTGTCTTCACACCTGTATTCCTATCCTTCTCTTGCTCTTTCTCTGACATCCCCTCTAACTGGTTTGTCTTTCTCTTCAGTCTCCTTCTGTCTAAATTTTTACTCTTATATAGCCTCCTGCGCATCATTGGCTGTAAAATAGCAGGAATGATTAGTTTCTATAACCTTGGTTGGCAACCAGTCTACTGCAGAAACTAATGGCAACTGATTGCATGAAAATCTTCTGCCTAGTCAGTCATGTCTCTTTTGAGACATGATTGCTCAATTGTATATCACATATGGCACTTAACAGACTGAGTGATTTGAGAGTTTGGAAGTCATCATTTGATAGTAGTTGTAGTCAAATTTAGAAAGGGATTGGTGTCAATCTGCTGTATTTTTCTTGGTCATAAGAATGCCAGACATATGATAAGCAGATGACCTTTTAACTACTTCTTTATGCGTCATGCATGGCTGGTTACTCCTCAGTAGTGTCTTTTGTTCTATCCACACCTGCTGTTCTCCTCCTAGTTCAGAAGTGTCAGTTTATATACTAGTGTTGACCAGGCTCTGAGATTCTAGGAGGAACGTTAATTTCAGCTAGCATCAAAGTGTCTATGTATAGATTTTATTTTTGATTGGCCAAAATTATTTCCCCAGCATTACATTCTTTCTTTCTAATTCTATTTTTAAAGCACATGAGGACAAAACTGGAAGCGGCCGAAATGTGGTTCTACAGAAGGATGCTACGGATATCGTGGACTGAGCATACGAGCAATGACAAGGTGTTAGAAAGAATGGCAACAAAAAGGAAATTGATGCTGAGCATCAGGAAGAGACAACTGAAGTTCCTGGGACATGCAATGAGGAAGGAGAGCCTGGAGAACCTGATACTGACTGGACAGATAGAAGGAAGGAGAGACAGAGGAAGGCAGCGGATAACATATTTGCAGGGCCTGATCAGGTGGATGATGGAACGGGGGTTGCCAGGAGCAACAGGAGCAAACATACTAAGAGCCACAAGGGATAGGGAGACGTGGAGAGCCATGATCGCCTACGTCCTGAAGGGACAGGGCACATAGAAGAAGAAGAAGCATGAAGCCTAGAATTGCAGAAAGAGAATTTGGTTGCTTGATTTTGTTGAGCAGTGCATCAATATCTGTGATTTATTTAATGCTGAAATCTAAGTATTCTTAATTGCATTCAAAATATATTGAACTGGAGCTATAGCTTCAGTTCAATATATTTTGAATACAATTGTGTACCTCCAATTACCAATAAAATGTATTGTTATTAATTTTGCTTCAAATATGTATAATTCGGACTTTTATTATAAATATATATTGTTAATTTTACTATAAATGGGTACTGTTGGTTGATTTTGTTTAGCCACATATCAACTTTATATGTTGGTTATTTAATGCTGCAATTCTAAATATTTTGCACATAATTTTATGCTTTCAACTACAGGTATTTGATACAAAATTTTATACTTTCGGAGTAAAAATGTTTTGTTTATAGTCTGGAGATTATATAATGTATTATTAGTAATTTTTTTAGTGTTACATTGATGGTTATTTTGCTATAAAAATGTATTATCATTTTATTGTACTACTGATTGTTATTTGATCGTTTACTATTTACCCTTAACTGGGACCCAAACAGGAACCTGAGTCAGAGTGTACCTGAGAACAACAGCAATTAAGTAGTAGTTCCGTACTCATCAAAACCTTTAACTCTCAGTCACAAGCCTTGTTGTTGGGTGTAGTTTATCGTCATGCCCAGGACACTAGAAAGAGAAGGATAGAAAAACAGAAAGAAAGAGATTGAAAACATAAAGTGCGTGTTCCTTTCAGATGTCATGGGTCACCACTGAAGCCATTGGGTGTGTGTTTCTTGAACATCGGGGGTCACCAGTGAAGCCATAGGGGAGACGGTTAATGTTTCTTTGATTCGGCCTTGTATCAGACATAACCAAACTCCCTACAGCTTACAAGTTTTATCCAGCATTGTTTTCATCAGAAGGTTGAAGCTGGTTGGAATGTGTGAATTAGTGTAGGGTTAGGGTTAGTGTAGAAGAGTGGAATAATAAAATATTACATTTTGCATTTTAAAATAGAAATTCATTAAAAGAATAGAATAACAAAAATTCGTATAATTTAATATTCAATGAGAAAGTTAAAGGTATCAAGATATGTAGACAATGTTTGTAGTAGTAATTGTTGAAAGAGTATATGTGTATGTATGTATGTATGTGTTTGTTTGATAGGAATGTCTTTGAATGGAGAAGAAGAAGTAAAAGAAAACAGTACACGAGAAGGAAAGAGAAAGAACAAATATTCTGGTCATTTGAAGCTTCTCCTGTTACATTTTAGCTTGTCATCTTTGCTGCTTCTATCCCTGACTCTGGGATTGACCTGTGGGGTCTTTTACAGTATTCAGATTTTTGCACTGACTCAAGTTTTGAATTTCACTCCCAATGGTCAAAAATCAATTTAACACCTATTTACAAAATCTGGTTTTGACTTTTTCTTTAAGCACATGGTCAATGCTTTTTCTGTTTGGGAAAAACCAGGATTTCACACGCCATTGTAAAATTTTGTAAATGTGAAGAAGAAGGTTGATTTCAATTCTTTATTTTTTATCCCACTTCAAGATAAGAGTTCTAAAGAATAACAATTGTCTTATGTAAAATCTTTTTATTTCTGTTAATATATTTTATTTGTATATCTTATTTTTTACTGGGAGTCAATACAACATATTCAGAAATTAAAAGCTAAGAAAAATTGAATTGAGGTAGTTTATCCGAAACAATTTTTTATTGCACGAACTTAAACTTATTTTGTTTTCTACTTAAATATTTTTTCTGGAAGTAATGATTTCTTTCAAAACATTTGTTATAACCAGTAATTTTTGTCGCATTTTGGAAATAATATTTCAACTTTGATCGTAATTATTTTCAAATACTCACAATTAAAAAAAAAATAAGAAAAACAAACTTGATGAGACAAATTTCTGTCAAGTTCCGTGTCAATCAGTTGTATAATTGACTTCTATCATTCATTTTAATTTTAAGTAGAAAAACAAAATTTTATATCTTGTAGTCTAAATGTCGGTTGCTACATAAAAAAAAAAAAAAAGATGGCACTCAGAAAGCTGGTTTTCCTTTTCAACTGTGAAGAAGAAGAAATGTTTCAAGGCGCCATCTTTTTTGCTGACTATACGCTAAAACTTATTTTGTATATTCATAGTTATCTATTTCGTTTTAAAAATATCAAACTATCGAACAAAAAATAAATATCATTTTCGCAACATGCATTAATAACTTTGAACTTTGTATACTTTCACTGAGCCTCAAGCAAAATTCAAATTCAGATTGATTTTTTTTTTCATTTCGGAACTTTATTGAAATGTGTTTACTATTTCAATATGTACATTTTAAAAATAATTTGTACATTACTGTCAAATAAAATTTTTGCTAAATTATTTATTTATTATATTTTCTTTACTTTTCGTCTCTTGTGCTATTCCCTTGGACATTTTTACTTGAAGACACTGCTTGTGTTTATAAATGTTATATCCATTAAGTTTAAAGTTGAAGTATTTTCTGCTTGTATTATCTTTTAGTTGCAGTCAAGTCAGTAAATACTTTTCATTCATAAAGTACAAACACTTAAATCTTATAAATTGTTTCAGAAACGAGAGTTATAACAGGAAAGAGTGAGGGAAGGAAGGTTTATTCTCCCATATTTATTTTTCCTATTATTGAATGCTTTATTCTCAGACAGACTTTCATATCATTACGACATACACAAAACAATATATACATGTAAACCTTGCTGCTGTCCTTGAAAAGGACCTTTTATTTGTGACAATTGTTGGTTGGTTGGTTCGTTGTTTTGTTTTTATAGCAAATCAACTTTGGCGGGTCATTTATTGCCAACTAAATTTTATTTATTTATTGCTGGCAATACCTTTTTCTTTCAACAATTTATTGTTGTTTTTTTTATATAAGTTTTTGCATCTAGTAATACATTTTTCTTTTCAATTATTGAGATTCATTGGGATTTGTTTTTAAGGGCACTGTCCCCAAGTCCTACCCTTGTTATTTAACCCATAACTGGAGGGAAGGGATGGATTAATATCTTTCCCAAGGGTACCAGTGCTTAAGTGAATGCAGGGTATTCTACTGAAATTCGAACTCGGCTCACTGATTTCTCTTTCTGAGCCAATATCCACTGCACCACAATGCACATCCATCACTATACACTTACAGCACCTGGCATTTCCAAGTGGTCACCCATCTAAGTACTGACCAGGCTCAACGTTGCTTAACTTCGGTGATTGAGTGAGAACCAGTGTATTCAACGTGATATGGCTGTAAGCACGCATATCCGTCACAATACGCTTATGTCACCTGGTATTCCCAAGCGGTTGCCCATCTAAGTACTGACCAGGCTCAATGTTGCTTAACTTTGGTGATTGAGCGAGAACTGGTGTATTCAATGTGATAGGCTGTAAGCCTTTTATTTGTAATGAATCAGGGTAAAAAATGGCTCAAAAATTTGAATGCTTCAAAAACAAAGCTGCTGTCTTTTAACTCCCCATAGAGTAACTTTCCTACTTTTGATCTGTGTGAATTATGTTATGTGAACAATGCTGAATTCATTGCCTTCACTTACATACAAATACCCTTGGGAAAGGTATTAATCCGTCTCTTCCTTCCAGTTATGGGTTAAATAACAGGACAGATTGGGTTCTATAGCCTTGGTTGGCAACCAGTCTACCGCAGAAAGCAATGGCAACCTACTGTGGGATAATCTTCTGCCCAGTCAGTCATGTCTCTTTCGAGACATGATCGCCCAAGCGTGTATCACGTATGGCACTTAACTGACTGACTGACTGACTGAATTATGCTAATCCCCCAGAAAACAGCACACTGTGCCTCTGTGGCCTCACTCTCTCAACTGACCTCAAGTGGAACCATTACATCTAATAATAGCTACATCTACCACTAAGAAGATTGGGTCACTATATCAGGCCAGGAAGTTTTTTTCATCAGAATCTATTTTGTACATTTATAAATCGACCATTCATCTGTGCATTGAATAATATTGCCATATCTGGTTGAGTGCTCCTGCTATTCATCTCGAGGCTCTCGACAAAATCAAAAAATGGGCCCGCAATGTAATCTATCACAATTTAGCAGCTTGACTTCAATCACTTTCTCACCACCGGATTTGGCTTCCCTCTGTCTTTTCTACAAATATTCTCATGGCAACTGCTTCAACAAACTTTCTTCCCGGTTATCCAAACAATGTGAATTTAATCATGCTACTCTATTGGCATCTAGATCTCATTAAATGTAACCACCACTTCTACTTCAACAGTTTATTTTCTTGCAATTCCTGCAAACGGAACTAACTTGCATTTACTTGCTTCCCTAATAGTGACAATCTCCAAACATTTAAATGCAACATCAATTGCCATCTTCTATCCTCTTGAATCCTGTTCGTCTTTTATCCTTTCTGCAATTCCCTCTTTACTCAGTTTTTTGTCACTGTAACCCTCTGCGCATTAATGATGGTTCCGATTTACTTTGGGTGAAATGAATAATATATATATATATATATATATATATATATATTTAGTGTATTGAGGCAGCAAACAATTTTCTGAACATATACTGTTAAATATAAGAGACAATGAATGTCTATTATGTTTAATCATGAGCCATTCTAGACATCGTATTTTGGCTTTAATTTCAGTTGAAAATAAAGACAAAAATTCTCCAACATTTGGATAATTTGGTTCTAAGCTCTCTGAAGATGGCTCATGTGAGCTGAAAGCTTCGAACCAAATTAATTAAAAATTATCCAAATGTTGGAGAATTTTTATCTTTATTTTCAACTGAAATTAAAGCCAAAATACGACGTTTAGAATGGCTCATGATTAAACATAACAGACATTCATTGTCTCTTATATTTAACAGGATATGTTTAGAAAATATACTAGCAGTATAGCCCAGCGTTGCTTGGGTGTAATGAAAGCTTTAAAACTAATCCATGGGCCTGGAGCTCAGACTCTTTGGACGTTGGCACAAATGACTAAAAAGCAATAGTTGTTTCCAGTTAAAGTGAAACCGTAGACTGAAAGAAAAATGAATGGATGTAAGTCAAAATTTCGAAGTTTGGTGAGAATCGGATAAAAATTGTGGATTTTTATAAAGGACATACAGACAGATAAACAGACATACACACAAACATCTTGCCATATATATATATATATATATATACACTCCTGATTAAAAATTTAAGACCACTTAAAAATCTTTAAAAAGAAATTTTTTTTTTACAGATAGATTTTAAACTCCTCCCACTTAAGGTTACCAATACTACAATCTAAAAGGTTATGGAAACAAAAAGCTACATTCCAAACATTTTATTTAGAAATTTACATTTTTATAGAATGAGGCGATTTACACATGATCAAAATTATAAGACCAGGGGTATAAATTGTTAGATCTATGGTAATTCCAACATTTTTAGTTCAGTTAGAGATTAGCAATCACTGCGTAAAGGTGTTACCATGCCTAAAGCAAGCAAATTTACCAAAGTTGAGCGTTCTAGAATTCCATAAGCAAGGTTTGTCACAGCGGACGATCGCAGCTAAGGTAAATTGCAGTAAGACTGATTTGCAAGTTTCTAAAGAACAGTGAGAATTATGGAAAAGCAAAATCCTCTGGTAGGCCCCCAAAAAATTTCTCCTGCATTGAGTAAGAGAATAAGATGGGTTGTTATGAAAGAGGGGGGACTTTCTTCTAGTCAAATTAAGGCAGTCACAGATGCTGATTGCAGTCCTGTAACCATCAGACGACACTTACGACAAAAAGGCATGGTAAATAAAAAGCATAAACAAATTCCTCAGCTGCTTCCACGTCACAAGGTGGACTGCTTAAAGTTTGGTTATGAATACCAAGCATGGGACGTTGAGAAGTGGGAGAAAGTCCTGTTTTCTGATGAGAAAAAATTCAATCTAGATGGTCCTGATGGCTTCCAACGATATTGGCATAACAAAAACATGCCTCCTGAAATTTTCTCTACATGTCATGGTGGTGGAGGGTCCCTTATGGTATGGGGTGCCTTTTATTACAGAGGGACGATGGAGTTCCTGGTGGTGCAGGGTTGTCAAACAGAGGATGGCTATGTTAGCATGCTACAAAAAGCATCATTGATGATGGAGCGCCATCGTTTGTGTGTGGATGGATGGTTATTCCAACAGAATAATGCTGCAATCCACGCTGCAAGACGGACCTTGACCTTTCTACAAGAAAATGCGGTCCATCTCTTGGGACATCCTGCATGCTCACCAGACTTGAACCCAATTGAAAATGTTTGAGGATGGATGACAAGAGATGTTTATCGAAATGTCAAACAATATTCAACAAAAAATGAACTTCGTGAAGCCATCTTCAGAAGCTGGAGCAACATCCCCTGCACCTTAATGGAAATGCTTATTTTTAGCATGCCCAACAGAATTTTTGAAGTCATCAAAAGCAGTGGAGGTAGAACTCATTATTAAATTTGGTTGTTGAATGTTTTCATACACTTTTCATAAACTTTTTGTACCATTTCATAGAATTTTTGTCTTTGGTCTTATAATTTTGATCATGTGTAAATCACCTCATTTTATAAAAATGTAAATTTCTAAATATAATGTTTGTAATGTAGCTTTTTGTTTCCATAACCTTTTAGATTGTAGTATTGGTAACCTTAAGTGGGAGGAGTTTAAAATCTATCCATAAAAAAAATATTTCTTTTTAAAGATTTTTAAGTGGTCTTAAAATTTTGATCAGGAGTGAATATATATTATCAATTTTTCTGCACTATTGTAAGAATTGCAACTCGTTTCTTATGATTTTGTCTATGAGTGTATCAAATTTGATTAAAATCGTACCACTCCTTCTATAACCCGATTTTTTTGATTATCGATTTTTGATATTTATCGGGGGTACCTCGACACAAAACCTAGCTAAGAACACTTGCAGACATTTGTAGTACAACTGTGTAAATTTTCAAGAAAATCGATTCAGCCCTTTCGGAGTCTATAGGTAATGGACACATACATACAAAGTTCCATTTATAAATAAGTTTAGATTTAGATATAATACCATGTCATTACAGTATGTAAGCAATCATGACTCTCTGCAGTTTTCTTCTCTCTATTATCAGTGAACCACCTACCATAATCTCTTGGGAAAGATAGCGCTGTGGTTTTCTGTCGTCGTCTTCTTCTGGAGATTGTAGCTGTTGGGGAAGCAAGTATATGGAAGGGAATTCCACAGGTGGGAAGTGTGAGAAAAAGAAGCTGTTAGAGTAGAAATTGTGGTTACATTTTATCGGTTTCACTGTAAAAGGGTGGGACCTAGTTGCTAATCTAGTATCTCATGCAAATTCGTCCCCAGGAGGCGCCAGTAATCTAAGTTCATTGGAGCAGAAGCCGTAAATATATTTTTAGAAGAGGCACAGGGAAGCCACGGCACGCCGGTGATAGAGTAACTGCAGGCGGTCTGCCAAGTCAGTATCAATTATTTTATTCTTGTACCAATGAGATGAAAGTACAAAACTACCTTTGACCTATCGTCACTCAGCTGTTTGTTTATCAATGGACGAGGTAACTTATGTCTGCCTTTGGAAAACCCCCATTATCTAATGAGATAATTTCTACTCTCCATGGCCCCTCCCTCTTCTGACCACAGAACATATTGACACGGTTAGTTGAATGCTTGTCCCAGAATATGTGAGCAATTCTTCTCACATTTGAAGGAGGTAGAGTTTGAAGTTCTCGCATGTTTCAACGTGGGCATTGATTTGTGGCTGGTGCCTTCTGATATTTATGTTCTTCAATATTACTTTGTATTGGGTCTGCTGAATCAATGTCCATTTCTTAAAGTTCATCACTTGCAGTATTTGGTTTATGCTGTACGCTGGGTGAGACAAACACCATAGAGAATTCATCAGGTAGCTGTGGCCAGGCCAGCAGATGTAGCATACAGTTCTGGCCTAGATATGTTTACTCTATCTTCTATGTTGTTATCTTGAACTGGCTGTCATTCAGAATATCATCAGGTTGGAAAGAACAGGATGGTACTAAACATCACTGGAATAAGTTTTTTGCGTGGACATGTGCACAGTGCACTTTTCTTTGCACCCTTTAATGAGTTGAGCCGAGATGTCTGGGCTGGGAAATCAGGTGGCAACAGATGTAGGTCATTCAGGGCATTTTCAGCTAAGTAAAACCAGACATGCTGATTGACACATATATCACTTGTCATGTCTCCCTCGAGCCAATTCTGATTTGCATGAACAATGCTCCTTTTATATAAAGTTGGTTGTCTCTGATGCCATGTATTCAATGAATATTTGGCACAAGGTACTCATCTGGGCAGCTGAGTAGTTTAAACATCTTTGAATCCCTTAAACAAATTTTAACCCATGTATCGGCGAAAGCAAGGATGTGATGACTACTTTTTCATGTACCGTGTCCCTTTAAGACATAAGCGATTCTAAACTTCCACTTACCCCTGTCCCTTTTTCTTCTTGGTATCTCTCCCAAACCCAGCTTCACATTCATTTGCTCAAGCTCGTCAAATGTGTCTTGCAATGCTTTCCTCTGTCTCTCTTTTCCGCTATTCGTCCTGTGAGTATCAGATTCTTCAAACCCTGCTTCCTCATTATGTGTCTTATGAACCTCAGCTGTCTCTTCCTGATGTAAAGTATAAGTTTTCTTCTTGTTTGCATCCTCTCCAACACCTCATTGTTGCTCACGTACTCAGTCCATGGTATCCTCAGCATCCTTCTGCAGAACCACATTTCTGTTGCCTCAAGGCTTTCTCCTTCATCCTTGAAGAGATAGTCCAAACTTTGCTGACATACAGAAACACAGAAATAACATAGCAGCCCAGCACTTTTTCCTTTGTTTCCAGTAGCTTTTTAAAATGTGTCCTTGGACATGCCAATGCGCTTTCAAAGCTCAATGTTGCACTAACCATCCTCTGTTAGAATGCTTCCCAGGTATTTAAATTTCTTGTTTTATTTTAGAATCCTTGACCTGTAATTGGCATTTTGAGGTCTTCTTTCTGATGATAACCATATATTTAGTTTGAATACCATGGCCAATTGGCAGTGCTGTGCTAAGCAACATGCTCTCCCTCGCAGAATGTGTCTTGTGGCCTCTCTATCCACAGAAAGCAACTTGTACCTCTCAAACATGCTGAACCCACAATAAATGGTACTTTAAACAAAATAACATACTCTCAGAATGTAGATATTCTGTGATCACAAAAAAAACGGAAGAAATTCTGAATTGGCATTTTGAAGCTATATATTACAGCCATTTTCCTGATTATATATACATATATATATATATATATATATATATAGAGAGAGAGAGAGAGAGAGAGAGACGGGTTGATGTCTATTTCAACATACAAGTATGATGATAATTTTCCAGTTAATCCTAATAATTATTTTGTTAAATTTTTTCATTACAATAAATCTGCAGAGCCAAGGAGACTTGCGGCTTTCAATTGCAGGATCTGTGGGGGCCCTAAGCACAGCCCTGACAATCGGACCAGTCTGGGTGCATTCAAATGAAGTGTGTGTTTGGTGAATTATAGATGGTGGTGAATCCAGAACATCTTCAAATCGCTTTCCATTCCATGCAATATGTGACAGCACCGGATGGTATCAAACCAATTTTACGGCTCCATTGTGATCTGACAGCATTGCAGATAGATCAAGTAGAGGGAACTTTCAAACTAATGTCTGAGAATGCGACTGCATCACTTTTCATATCATCACATTTTCATTGTTCCAATGTCAAGTTTAGTAGATTTCTAGCATACCCTTTATACGTGACCCCTAATCCTGCAATTACAACATACCAGTTTAGTTACTTGACAGTCCTTCTCCTAATTGATCTACTTGGGTGGACTGTCTTTCAGCAACCAACACAATGATTCCTTTTTGGCAAAGAAACGAGTACATTAATTTTTCAGAGTTGTTAAAGTGCATGGCGCTCATGGCCAGATAACTGCAGGTAGGATGAGCTTGATGGACTGACATCATCGTGCAGCTGATTTGTCTGTTATTTCCAAGCAGACGAGTGTGATGAAATTAATAGAGTCACTTGAACTCAACTCTGGTAATCCTTGTTGGTGAGTTTGGCAATCATTTGCCCAGTTATCATGCCACATAAGTAGTTGGCTCATTGACCGTGATTGTGCAAAATTTGGCTTGAACTCAAAGCCCTGCCAAAAAATGAGTGATTCACTCAACTTCTGCCTGACGTGTGGAATGAAAGGTCTGCCGATGAACTTCCTTGTGCAAGCCTTTTATTGCAATGAATTGGATGTGTGAGAAAGGTCTTACATTTGTAGCTGAATTTAAGGTTTTAATTTAAGGTCACAAAAATGTTTGTTGACTTCAAATGTTTCTGATGAGACATTCCTGTCTCTCAATACTCTGGTTAGCTTTTGAAATGTGTCTTTAACGATGCCAATGTGTCCTCAGATCTTAGTGTCACACTTTTCATCCTGTCAGAACGTTTTCCAGATATTTAAGTTTCTCCAGCCTGTAGTAGTCATTATTCAGCAAATAAGTATAGCTTAAAATGTGGGGTCTATGTATAGTCAAGGTAGTGTTGCTTTGTTTTTTCTTTTTTTTATAATCATATCACCCTAAGCAAGGCATTTTACTGCCACTGTTTTGCAAGGGGTTACCCTAGTCTGCCACAGATTGGAGGTTGTTTTCAAGCTTGGCAGCGAGGATTGCTTTGTCAGCCTTGATAGATTTTTGATCGATACAAGAGTAAACTGTAGCATTGTCAGCGTATATGCCTACTTGGAATTTTATTACACCTGGGAGATTGTTAATGTGGATAAGGGAAAGAATAGGACCTAGAATAGAGCCTTGGGAGACACCCGTATTTGTATGATAGTATTGGGAGGCGTGTCCATTCAATACTACCTTCATTGTGCAATTTAAAAGCAATGACTGGATAAGGTCAAACAATTGTCCAGCAGTAGACCTGGTGAAGCGGAGACCATACTGTTTGTCAGAGAAGAGTCTGTGGGCTGTGAGATGTTGAACCATCTTAGCATTGATGATGGCTTCGAATACTTTGCCAAAAACCGGTAGTAGGCTGATAGGGCAAAAATTAGAGGGGTCAGAGAGTTTGCTAGTGTTTTTATATATTGAAACCATGGAGGAGGACTTCCAGCAGGCAGGAAAGCAAGAATCAGAGGGGCAGGGGTTATAGAGTTTGGAGAGAACAGAGGAGAGTTCAGGAGAATATTTCAGGACAATGATTTGGATTCTTTCGCTGCCACTAGCTTTATGGTATTCAAGCTTTGAAATTATATTAGAGACCATCAAGGGGGTAATGTGGATGTCATTCAGTTGGGCCTCAGTTTGGGGTGGGAAGTTGGGTACAGATACTCCGGACAAATCCAGTCTTGAGTTGGTGAAGAATCTGCGAGTGAAGCACTCAGCCTTGTCTGTTATAGAGGTAAGGACCTCAAATTTGTTGATTAGAGGTGGGGATTGAGGGTTGACTATTTTTTGGTACACTTTTACAGAGCCTCCAATAGTCTTTCTCTAGAAACTTGTTTCTATTCACCTAGAATTGAAAAGCCTATTATTTGTGTTGTTGATCCTGTGCACTTCATCAAGTATTAGGATTTATGTATATGTGTGATTAATAGGCAGTCACTTCATATCTTGAATGCGATATTATGCCTTCAATTACAGTTTTTTTGTAAATAATTTTATACTTTCATGGTAAATGCATGTTTTATAGATATATAGTTTGGAGATGATGAGGTGTTAGAAAGAATGGAAATGAAAAGGAAATTAATATTGAGCATCAGGAAGAGAGAACTGAAGTTCTTGAAACATGAAATGAGGAAGAAGGGCTTGGAGAACTTAATACTAACAGGCCAGACAGAGAGAAAAAAAAAGACAGAAGAAAGCAGCAGACAACATATTTGAAGAGCCTGAGCAGGTGAATAGCAGAATGGGGGTTGCAAGATGTTACAGGAGAAAGTGTGCTAAGAGCCACCAGGGATAGGAGATATAGAAGGCCATGATCGCCTATGTCCTGAAAGGACAAGGCACATAGAAGAAGTGGAGATGATTTATTGGACAGGTGTTATATGTTTTGGTTTAAATGTATTTCTTTAAGGTACATTATATTGATGGTTTCAGTATTTTCAAATAGTCCCCCACCCTTCACTAATTTTGAAAGTCAATTTGGCAAGATTAATTGTCAATTACTACAACGTTTTAATATTCAATCCCTGTTCTTGTTAATCTAATCTATTATAAAAATTAATTCTCTGTCCATTACACACTGTCTGCATGTGATTTTGTATATGTAATTTACATGGGTGTGCATATCTCTGTTGTGTGAATGACTTACACGTGCTTACACAATTTAATGTATGCACAGGTATGCACACAAAATTTTATAGAATTTGAATAATCTATTCAGTTTAGACAATCCCTATCTTTGACTGAGTGGGAAAAATCTTTAAGTTTGAGTTTTTAAAAATAATATACAAAGTTTTTCAGTTTTCTTGCAATTGCAAGTCTGTCACCAATTTCTGAATTTCTTAACTTCTCAACCGACATTGTTCATTAAGTGGCGATTCAGTTTGAATGCAAAATCAACATCCGGCACAAACCATTACAGTGGTGACCATTGACACTATATGGAAATCCAAATGTGATAAAGATTTATCAGCACAGAAAGATTAATTTTCAAGTCAGTCACTTAAGTTTCATACATCAGTCACTTAAGTTTCATACATAACACGCTTGGGTGATCATGTCTCGAAAGAGACATGACTGACTGGGAAAAAGATTTTCCTGCAGTAGGTTGCCATTACTTTCTGCAGTAAACTGGTTACTGACTAAAACAATAGAACCCAATCTGTCCTATTATTTGATTCATAGCTAGAGGGAAGAGATGTATTATATTTTATGTAGTAATTAGAGGGAGATCAGTTTATTACTTCATAACAATAGAAAACCGATCCCCCACTTTATGACCAGTAGAAGCCTTAACCCTGATCCCAACTATTATATTCAGTCAGTCACTTAAGTGCCATACATGAAACACGCTTGGGCGATCATGTCTCGAAAGAGACCTGACTGACTGGGCAAAAGATTTTCCTGCAGTAGGTTGCCATTACTTTCTGCAGTAGACTGGTTGCCAACCAAAGCTATAGAACCCAATCTGTTCTGTTATTTAACCCATAGATGGAGGAAAGAGATGGATTAATACATTTCCCAAGGATATTTGCGCATAAGTGAATGCAAGGAATTTAACTGGAATTCCAACTCAGTTCTCCGATTTCTCATTCCAAGTTGATATCCACTAAACCACAGGGTACATCTCATTTTTAAGTGCACAACCTAATAAGGAATTTCTAACGTTGTTTTGGAAGGCTTAATTTCTTTTTTATCAATACAAATAGTACCCTTCTTAGAGTTCATAGCTCATGGAATGCTGAACAGAAAGCAATAAAGACCCTGATTTCTTTATAGCAAGCAATCGTTCTGATTAGATCTTTGGTGCTTAGAGGACTGGATCAGTCTGTTCCATTTTCTGGTGAAAGGCTTGAGAGAATTAACCATAGAACGCTCTTTCCTTGGGTTGATAAGAATCTGTAAGATTGCCCTTCACTTTAGTTCTTTGATTTTTTGTTTTCCTTATTCAAGTTAGCTTTTTGATTTGTTCTTAAAATGCTAGTGTTAACGCTAATGAGATGTTACGATGATAAGCAGATGATACATTTTAGAGGGATTTAAGAAATATTTTTATTTATTAAGCTTTGCTTATGGCAATTTTTTAAGCGTAGCTTAGATGTGGCACAAGGCTGAAATTAAGGGACACCCAGTGGGCATCACTACTCGATTGTAATGATTCTAGCAAGACAAGCTTGCTAACCATTACACCACCTTGAGGAGCTCATTTATTAAGCTTTGCTTATGGCAATTTTTAAGCGTAGCTTGAATTGGCACAAGGCTGAAATTAAGGGACACCCAGTGAGGATCACTACTCGATTGTAATGATTCTAGCAAGACAAGCTTGCTAACCATTACACCACCTTGAGGAGCTCATTTATTAAGCTTTGCTTATGGCAATTTTTTAAGCGTAGCTTAGATGTGGCACAAGGCTGAAATTAAGGGACACCCAGTGGGCATCACTACTCGATTGTAATGGTTCTAGCAAGACAAGCTTGCTAACCATTACCACCTTGAGGGCTCATTTATTAAGCTTTGCTTATGGCAATTTTAACGTAGCTTAGATGTAGCATAAGGCTGAAATTAAGGGACACCCAGTGAGGATCACTACTCGATTGTAATGATTCTAGCAAGACAAGCTTGCTAACCATTACACCACCTTGAGGAGCTCATTTATTAAGCTTTGCTTATGGCAATTTTTAAGCGTAGCTTAGATGTGGCACAAGGCTGAAATTAAGGGACACCCAGTGAGCATCACTACTCGATTGTAATGATTCTAGCAAGACAAGCTTGCTAACCATTACACCACCTTGAGGGCTCATTTATTAAGCTTTGCTTATGGCAATTTTAAGCGTAGCTTAGATGTGGCACAAGGCTGAAATTAAGGGACACCCAGTGAGGATCACTACTCGATTGTAATGATTCTAGCAAGACAAGCTTGCAACCATTACACCACCTTGAAGGGAAGCTCATTTACCTTAAGCTTTGCTTATGGCAATTTTAAGCGTAGCTTAGATGTGGCACAAGGCTGAAATTAAGGGACACCCAGTGAGCATCACTACTCGATTGTAATAGTTTCTAGCAAGACAAGCTTGCTAACCATTACACCACCTTGAGGGGCTCATTTATTAAGCTTTGCTTATGGCAATTTTTAAGCGTAGCTTAGATGTGGCACAAGGCTGAAATTAGGGACTTCACCCAGTGAGGATCACTACTCGATTGTAATGATTCTAGCAAGACAAGCTTGCTAACCATTACACTACCTTGAGGGCTCATTTATTAAGCTTTGCTTATGGCAATTTTTTAAGCGTAGCTTAGATGTGGCACAAGGCTGAAATTAAGGGACACCCAGTGAGCATCACTACTCAATTGTAATGATTCTAGCAAGACAAGCTTGCTAACCATTACACCACCTTGAGGAGCTGTTATTAAGCTTTGCTTATAGCAATTTTAAGCGTAGCCTAGATGTGGCACAAAGCTGAAATTAAGGGACACCCAGTGAGCATCACTACTCAATTGTTATGATTCTAGCAAGACAAGCTTGCCTAACCATTACACCACCTTGAGGTGCCCATTTATTAATCTTTTCTTAGGACTACAATGTCAAAGAGGATTTTTATCAAATTTAGTATTGAACCTATCGCCCGGTTCACACTCCACCCATGTCTATTGAAGAGGTGAAGAAGCTCATCACTTGTTCCCTGTTTAGGATGTGGTTTCCGGCTTTCTCTTTTCTCTTTTCCAATCTTTTCACTCTTTACATAGCCCCCTGCACATCAGTGGCGTTTCCACCTTGCTTGGGGTGATATGATTAAAAAAAAAAATGTTTTCTGTCTGAATTTCTGTGGAAAATAGTTTACATTGTTTACACTCATGCTTTTGTTCATATCTTTGTTGAAAATAATGTTATCACAGACTATCGGTCATTTGTCCTTTGGCCACCTTCAGGTGCATATTCATCCAGGTAACAGCCCAGAAATTATGAACGAACCTCTTTAATTAATCTACGGTAATAATTTTCTTGTTCTTCTGTTCATCTTTTGTTCTCATTTAATACTGCTCAGTTATTATTTAAGTCTACACTCACTGACTCAAGGATTTTTTTTAATCATTTCACCCTCAGCAAGGCGGTACTGTCACTGGTGCACAGGGGGCTACATAAGAGAAAAGTGAAAGTTTAAGCAGGAGGAGAGCAAAGAGTAAGACGAACTAGTTACAGAGGGTGTCGGAAGAGAAGAGAAGGATGGGAATACCGGTGTGAAGACAGTTGTGAGGGTAGAGTGAGAAAGGAAAAAAACAAGATAGACAGGGTGATGGGGAAAGGACGAGGGAAGATCTGGAGTCAAGTGGACAACAGAGGGAAATTAACATTGCATTAAAATTTTTGGAGATTGTAGCCATCAGAGAAGCAAGTATATGAAAAAGAGTTCCACAGGCGGGAAGTGTGAGATAAGAAGCTGATAGAGTAAAAGTGGCTGCTCCATTTGGTTGATTTAACTGTAAAAGAGTAAGACATAGTTGTTAAAATAAACAGGGTTTGCTGACAACTAATTACGTGAAAGCTCATCTTGTGCCTTAACAAAGTCATTCAAGTTAATTGAGGAATTCTTTGTTGTCTACCAAACTAATTTTTATTTCCTTTGACAGAAAAATGAAAGTGTTTCAGATCTTATATTGCAAATGAACATTTACATTTCAGAAAATGGGTGATTAGAATTGCAAACTCTTGTTGGTTATAAAATTTGTTGAGTATTTTTTCTGGATTAAGAAGAAAAAAATATCACTGTCAACATTTCTTTTGAGTAATAAGATTACTGGTTTGTTTTCTGCAGCTATTGATTCTCCTGGCTACTGAAGACATATTTGCAAAGTATTGATCCATTTTTTTATTATATCTGGAGTTGACCAAATGAGAAATATATTCTGTCAATTGCAAGAAGACAGTATGCTTAGTTGTTAGCAAAAGAGACAACCCAATTTTGAGTGAGTTTTGTTTAACGCCACATCAATCTGTGGGTTATTTAATGCCAAATAGGTGGAGTTTTAAGGTATTTTTTAAATGTTTGGTTATAGTGGGAAGGTTGATTAAATCAGATTTTAATGAACATTTTTTGTTTTTATTCTTTTTTATTTTAGAAAACTGAAAAAGTCTTCTAGTTTTGTATTCAAAAATGTTTTGCTGAGAATAATTTTTTCCTTCAAAAATGTGGTAATAATTTTTTTCTTCAAAAATGTATTGTTGTAAATATTTTTCCTTCAAAAAACGTATATTTTTTTATTGAAGTATTTTTATGTATAGATTCGTGTAAAAGTATATACTTTCATAGTGTTTTGACCCTAGTTTGGAGGGGGGTTAACCATTTGCCCATAGCTGGGACCCTAACAGGTGCTACTGCTACGGGTCAGGGTGGACCTGAGAACAACAGCAATTAAGAGGTGGTTCCATGCTCCTTACAACCTCTCAATCAGAGGCTTTGCTACTGTCATACCCAGGACAACCCAAGATGGGGACTACAAATTGTAGACATCAGAATTAACCAAGTGCAAAGACTTAAATATCTAGGAATTATTTTAACAGTGGATGGGAAATGTGGGACTGAAAGGCACATTAGAATAACAAAAGATGCTTTCTAAATATTATGCAAAGTATTAAGAAACCAGGAAAATGTTAGAAACAAAAAAAAACTATTTACATTATTCATACTATTGTCCTCGTCTTTGTTGCCATTTGTACAATGTTTCTGCTGTTGTATGCTCTGGCCTTCTTCAGGTGCTAGGAATTTTGAACTGAACCCTTTATTACTATCACTGGGGTATATCATCCTCATTCCTTGTGTAAAGCCATGATTGGAAGTCATGAGCTATCTACCTCTAACCATGCAAGTTACTTGTTCACCACTGCTGTAGCCTGGTATTGAACTGACAACACTTTGGGTCAAGTCACAGAAACTAACCAATGTCTATATCCACTGGGCCATGTGTCCTTAGCACCTGAAGAAGGCCGGAGCATACAATGGCTGAAAAATCATACAAATGGCAACAAAGATGAGGACAGTAATGTAAATACTACCTCATCTCAGAAATATAGACAAAGAAAAGACTGCTGAACTATAGTGATTGTGCTTCTACATGGCATTGAATACTGGGAAAATCTCATATGACCTTAGACTGAACCTGTGAGCAACGACAAAGTTTTACAGAAAATAAGAACAGAAATGGCACTTATATACAGAATCAGAAAGAGGTAGTTGAAATTTCTAGGGAACATAATGAGGAAAGAGAGCTTGTAGAATATATTGAAGGCAAGAGAAACAGAGTAAAATAGCAAATAACCTAACAAGTTTGTCTGACGTTGAGAGAAGAGGGATTAGGAGAGACAGTATTTGTGCATAAGTGAATATTAAGGACCCAGCTAAAATTTTAACTCAGCACTCTGATTAACAATACCAAGCCATTATTCAGTACACCATCTACACCTCCACGCTAACATGACCTAGTATTCCCAAGCAGTCACTCATTTAGGTACTGACCAGGATCAACATGACTCAACGTTTCAATGTGTTGTGGTCATAAACTTAACCACAATGTTTTTAAAATAAAACCACTAATAATACATTTACCTTATAAATATAAATAGTCTTATTTTTTTCAGTAATGAATCTATAGTTGTTAGCAAAAGGGCAGCCTGATATGAAAATGACAAATTGGAGATAACAAAATCAAACAAAACAATTTAAATATCTGGGAAGACTTAAGTGGACAGAAAGTGCAACACTGAAATTTGAAGGCTCATTTGGGTAGTAAAAGATGCCTTCTAAAAGGTAAGCCAAGTATTAAAAAAAAAGAGTTATGATTTTATTAAAAACAAAGGAAAAGTTTAATGAATTGTTATATATCAATCCTCCTATATGGCAGTAAATGCTGGATAACCTTCTCACAAATGAATAAGAAACATGAAGCAAAAGAAATGTGGTTCTACAAAAAGATGCTGAGAATAACATGGACCAAGCATGTGAGCAACAAGGAAGTTTCAGATCATATCACCCCGAGCAAGGAGGTAATGCCACTGATGTGCAGAGGGATACATAAGAGTAAAAAAATTAGAGGAGAAGGGCGAACCAGTTCGAAAGGAGCAAGAGAAGGATGGGAATACAGGTGTGATGACAGTTGCGAAGGTGGAGAGAAAGGAAAGGATCTACAGGACAGTGTGGAAAGAAGTAGGGTCAAGTAGTTAAGAGATGAGAATTGACCTTGCATTTAAATTCCTGGCGGTTGTAGCTGTCAGGAAAGCAAGAATAAGGAAGCAAGTTCTGGGAAAAGAAGCTGCAGGAGTAGAATTGTTGTCTGCATTTGGTTGATCTAACTGTGAATGGGTGAGACCCAGTTGGCAATCTGGTTGCAGGAATAAACACCTCTATTATATTTATTGTAAATTATTCAAATGCTTTGGTGTTTGATTGATTTTTTATTAATTTTACGAGTGTATCAAAACAATTGTGGGCCACTTAATGCTAAAAACTGGATTCTTTATTAAGGAATGTTTCAAAACATTTCAAGTGGTTGTGAGGTTTTTGAAATTGTTTTCAAAACATCACAAGTTGTATAGTTCAAAAGTATTTCAAAACTTAAGCTGTATGATTCAAAGTCCAAGCTCTATTTCCGATAGAAGTTTAAAGTATTTTATTTTATTTTTAATCATTTCACCCCAAGCAAGGTATTCCACTGCCACTATTGCGCATGTGGTTATATATGGGAAGGCAAAGAGAAAGAGTGGTTAGATATAAAAAATGTCAGAAGGAGGGTGGTAGATGGGTAAGGATACCAAGGCTGAGGATGGGGTAGATGGGAAGAGTGTTTGAAAGAATGGATGCGAGTTAGTGTGTTAGGAGGTGTCTATTGACCTTACATTTAACTGAGTAAATGGTATCATGGTTGAGACTAAGAACTACAATTATACCTACTTAGAGCCAAACCCGAAGCAAAAACGAAAATAAAAGGGATTTTCTTCGGATATCTTATTTGGATCGATTTTTGAAGAGCATGTTAAGATTTTGTGCTTGGTAATAGTTGCTACATATTTTTTGTTCTTCTTGCATTCTATCAAGATATGCTTGATGGTGAGAAATTAGTTGTAGTGGGTACACTGAGGTGTAGATTCTGCCTTGAGCAGGTGTGCATATATCATGAGTGTGTTCACTTCTTATTCCATTGAACACTATATATTGTCTACAGTCAGCAAATGGCTCATTATTCTTTTTTTATTATTGTTAACTGATGTTCATTTAGTTTATTGTTTATTGCTTTCCATTTTCTTTTGATGGATTCAGTAATTTTGTTTTTGTAATTCGTATATGGGAGTTTGATCTTTTCATTTTTGTTGCCTCTTGCTAGCGTTTCAGCTTCATGATTTCCCTTGATGCTTATAAGACAAGGAATTCAAGCTAATATTATTGTTCTGTGCTTTATTAACCGATGACATGTTTTTAGGATTTCTTGAATATAGGGATGATGTGAGTTTTTTCTTTAATCACAGTTAAACTAGACAGGGAGCCTGAGAATATTATAAACATTCTATCTTTTGAATTTTCTATCATTTTAAGTGTCATTTTTTAATGGCTTGTAGTTCAGCTGTATAGATCAATGCATTATTTGGTCGCTGCTGTATCTATTCTAGCTAGGATTTTTGATCCATCTGAGTAGAATGGTTATGGTGATACTGAGCAAAAGCGAGGGACCAGATGTTTGCTCTATACCGACCAGAAAATTAATCAAATATCAAATTTCCATTTTGCAAGCCTACGCGAATTTTATTTACCAGCCAATGGGAAGCCCAGAATCAAATACAAGTGTGAAATCCCAAAACAAGTGGTTTTGATCCAAAAAGCAGATATAAAAAGCCGAGACAAAAGCACCCAGCAGACAGACCAAGCAGAGACCAAGGAGAAGAGTGTAATTAATATCCCCTTGACTTAAGTTGAGTGGTTACTATGCTTGCCTCTTCCCTTCTCCCCTGTCTCAAAAGTACTTACTGACCTAAGGAGCGACTACTTCAAAGACATTCCTCACATACTTCTGCTCCTCCCATTCCTAAACACTAATTATCTTTTTCAGCATTTTCCATGAACATTCTAACCTCCGTTGGACCTATATTCAAGTATTGCTTTAATTGTAAAACATTAATATATATATATATATATATATATATATATATATATATATATATATAAATGTTATTTTCAACTCAATTTGCTTTTCTTGATTTTATAATCATTTTATGAATTATAGTGGGCTATCTACCACAAGGCCAAATTCCGTTAACCTGCAACAATATACAATTGCCCTTCACTACAATGGAATAGATAAGCAACCCACTATATGGTTTTTAGTCACAATATTTCTCTCTTAATTCTCCATACATACATTTGTTGTTTCAATTTTTGTGTGTCAAAATTAGATCTATGTGGGGTTTGGAGATTGTCCACAGAGCTACCTTATTTATTATGACTGGTGTTACATTATCAGGATCTTTGTTTATTTGTTCTAGCGCTTTTTTTAATTTGAAGTCAAAGTGAAAACAAAGCTGTTGATTTATTTCTATAGAACTGGATATACTGAGATTCAATTGGTTTTTGGTGTGCTATGTTATTTGGGTTGAATTGTAGTTTTAATGCCTATTGGAGGAATAATTTTTCCCCATATCAGAGATGTAAGTTGTTCAGGGGGTTCATAGAGACTTCACGTGGGTGAGGTTTACAAGGAGCTAATTCTTGATTTTGTATAGTTTATAGTTTTTTAAATATATTTTATTTGTTGGACTATGGAATTAACTGTCTATTTAATCTTAATGCTGGACTGAAGTGGTTGTTTTTTTTTTCAGAAATATATGAAAACACTTTTTGTTCTGGAAAAACAAAATCCATTTTCATTTGTCAATTTTCTATCTTGTTTAAACATGTCTGCATATATCTTTCAAGGCTAGGCATCTTTAGTGATGAGTATAGGGATTTTTCAATTCCTAATGATTCTTAATGATTTTAATAAAATTATTTATTTTGAGAATAAATAATGTAACTGATCAAATGCTACCTTGTGTTACTCCTGTTTCCGAGTGTCTGATGTTGTATTTACAATTCATACTTTAAATGTTCAGTTTGATAGGAAGTCTTGAATGTATATAGCAATTCTTTCTTTTAATTTTATCTTGCGCATGCTTTTTAGGATACCATACTTCTAGGTGATGTTATAGGATTTTTCAAGACTGAAGAATATTGATACCACATGATAACCTCAAACAAAGCCATCATGAATAAAAGATTCTAGCTTTACAAATTGATCATTGGTTCCTTAGTTGTTCTGGAATCCATTTTGGGATGTAGAGAAGAGTTTTTCTCTCCAAGTGTCACATTAGTTGAGTATTTACCATTCTCTACAACATCTTACAAAATTCAACTTGTTAGTGCAATGGGTTGGTAGTTTATTGGGTTGGAATAATGAGAGATTCAAGCCACAATTTTGGAAATTAGTATGAACACCATATAACAATGAAAATTGGAAGTATTAAAAAAAAGACTTTTCTGGCGGATGTTTTAAAAATTGGTAATTAATTTCCTCTGGACCATTTGCAGAGATTTTACTTTTTGTTTATGGAGTCTTTTAGTTCTGCCATCGTAAAGAGAATGTTGCATTTATTATTGTTTGAAGTGAATGTAAATTTTTCTTGTTCCATAATGTTTTTATTTTTGAGAAATTTAGGAGTGCAGTGATTTACTGAGGTGTTTCTTTGAAATTCTGTTGCTATTTGGTTAGCTATTTCTTTTTTTCCAGTGCATTTGTTTTGGTTAAGTGGACTGTTGCAGTTTGTGCTGTTCTTCCATCAATTTTTCTTAATATTTACCAGATTTTATTTATTGGTCATTTGTAGTTTATTTCAGAGATATAGTTTTGCCAATATTCTTTTTTGGATTTGTTAAGTATATAATATGCTTTTGCCCAAGCTTGTTTGTAGTTTTCTAAGTTGATTGTGGCTGGGTTGTTTAAGAACAGCTTTAGCAATTTTTTCCCTGGTTTTAACTGCATCTCTGCATTCTGCTGTAAACCAGAGTTTTGATTGTGTATGTGGTTAAAAGGAAGATTTGGGTATTGTTTGTCTTGCTATTTATGTTAGTATGTTTATAAGAGACTATTGGTTCTGGTTCATTGCGAATATCCATGTTGATTTGGGAAGAGCAGAGTTTGTTAAATTTTAGCCAGTTAACTTTATATAGTTGTCATTTTGGATTCAATTTCTACCTGTACAGGCTTGATTATATTTAGGAAAATAGGGGAATGGTCACTACTACATTATTCATCATGAACTGTCCATTCAAAGCCCATAAGCATTGATGGTGAGCATATGGTTACTTTGATAGCTGATGTTAATCTATACTTGGATGTAGGTAGGTGTGCATTTGGTTATAAGGATATAGAGACCAAATGATTCTAGTAGAGTTTCTATAATTTTATCAGTGGTTGATGTTCCTACAGCGCCACATTTTGTTGTGCGCAATAAGATCTCCCATTAGTAGAAATAAAGTGGGAAGTTGACCAATTAGCCTTTCTATTTTAGTCTTATTCAGTTTGTATTTTGGAAGAATATAAATTGAACATATGGTTATCATTTGGTGAATTGAGGCATTTACTGCCATGATTTGTGTTTGTTGTTTTTCATGACGTATTGAATGTTGACCAATACTGAAGTATCTCCACTTGGCCTATTCTCTATTATTGATACATTTATGTTGTGATAAATTTCATCTCATTTAAAGGAGATGTCGTCAGTTTCTTTGAGAGAAGTCTCCTTCCAGCAGACAATATTTGGATTGTATTCTGTAAGGAGTTTTTTTGATTTACTTATAGTTTGATTTAAAACCTCTATGGCTCCATTATATGTGTTCTGTTATTCCATTTGATTGGTTGGTTGGTTGGTTTATTTAACTAGCATATCAACCTTCATTAGGTCATTTAGTGCTGAAAACAGTTTGGATTTGTTTTATTTAGTTTATTTGCTTTATTGTTTTTGTTTGTTTATTTTTTTTGGAGGATTGTTTGGTTAGTCCTTCATTCAAAGTTTTGTTGGTAACGTCCTTCATTCAAAAAGTTTTGTTGGTAACGTCCTTCATTCAAAAGTTTTGTTGGTAACGTCCTTCATTCCAAAAAGTTTTGTTGGTAACGTCCTTCATTCAAAAAAGTTTTGTTGGTAACGTCCTTCATTCAAAAAAGTTTTATTTGGTAACGTCCTTCATTCAAAAAGTTTGTTGGTAACGTCCTTCATTCAAAGAAGTTTTGTTGGTAACGTCCTTCATTCAAAAAGTTTTGTTGGTAACGTCCTTCATTCAAAAAAGTTTTGTTGGTAACGTCCTTCATTCAAAAAAAGTTTGTTGGTAACGTCCTTCATTCAAAAAGGTTTGTTGGTAACGTCCTTCATTCAAAAAGTTTTGTTGGTAACGTCCTTCATTCAAAAAAGTTTTGTTGGTAACGTCCTTCATTCAAAAAAGTTTTGTTGGTAACGTCCTTCATTCAAAAAAGTTTGTTGGTAACGTCCTTCATTCAAAAAAGTTTTGTTGGTAACGTCCTTCATTCAAAAAAGTTTTGTTGGTAACGTCCTTCATTCAAAAAGTTTTGTTGGTAACGTCCTTCATTCAAAAAGTTTTGTTGGTAACGTCCTTCATTCAAAAAAGTTTTGTTGGTAACGTCCTTCATTCAAAAAAGTTTTGTTGGTAACGTCTTCATTCAAAAAAAGTTTTGTTGGTAACGTCCTTCATTCAAAAAAGTTTTGTTGGTAACGTCCTTCATTCAAAAAAGTTTGTTGGTAACGTCCTTCATTCAAAAAAGTTTTGTTGGTAACGTCCTTCATTCAAGAAGTTTTGTTGGTAACGTCCTTCATTCAAAAAAGTTTTGTTGGTAACGTCCTTCATTCAAAAGTTTTGTTGGTAACGTCCTTCATTCAAAAGTTTTGTTGGTAACGTCCTTCATTCAAAAAAGTTTTGTTGGTAACGTCCTTCATTCAAAAGTTTTGTTGGTAACGTCCTTCATTCAAAAAGTTTTGTTGGTAACGTCCTTCATTCAAAAAAGTTTTGTTGGTAACGTCCTTCATTCAAAAAAGTTTTTGTTGGTAACGTCCTTCATTCAAAAACGTTTTGTTGGTAACGTCCTTCATTCAAAAACGTTTTGTTGGTAACGTCCTTCATTCAAAAACGTTTTGTTGGTAACGTCCTTCATTCAAAAACGTTTTGTTGGTAACGTCCTTCATTCAAAAACGTTTTGTTGGTAACGTCCTTCATTCAAAAACGTTTTGTTGGTAACGTCCTTCATTCAAAAACGTTTTGTTGGTAACGTCCTTCATTCAAAAACGTTTTGTTGGTAACGTCCTTCATTCAAAAACGTTTTGTTAGTAACGTCCTTCATTCAAAAACGTTTTGTTGGTAACGTCCTTCATTCAAAAACGTTTTGTTGGTAACGTCCTTCATTCAAAAACGTTTTGTTGGTAACGTCCTTCATTCAAAAACGTTTTGTTGGTAACGTCCTTCATTCAAAGCGTTTTGTTGGTAACGTCCTTCATTCAAAAACGTTTTGTTGGTAACGTCCTTCATTCAAAAACGTTTTGTTGGTAACGTCCTTCATTCAAAAACGTTTTGTTGGTAACGTCCTTCATTCAAAAACGTTTTGTTGGTAACGTCCTTCATTCAAAAACGTTTTGTTGGTAACGTCCTTCATTCAAAAACGTTTTGTTGGTAACGTCCTTCATTCAAAAACGTTTTGTTGGTAACGTCCTTCATTCAAAAACGTTTTGTTGGTAACGTCCTTCATTCAAAAACGTTTTGTTGGTAACGTCCTTCATTCAAAAACGTTTTGTTGGTAACGTCCTTCATTCAAAAACGTTTTGTTGGTAACGTCCTTCATTCAAAAACGTTTTGTTGGTAACGTCCTTCATTCAAAAACGTTTTGTTGGTAACGTCCTTCATTCAAAAACGTTTTGTTGGTAACGTCCTTCATTCAAAAACGTTTTGTTGGTAACGTCCTTCATTCAAAAACGTTTTGTTGGTAACGTCCTTCATTCAAAAACGTTTTTGTTGGTAACGTCCTTCATTCAAAAACGTTTTGTTGGTAACGTCCTTCATTCAAAAACGTTTGTTGGTAACGTCCTTCATTCAAAAACGTTTTGTTGGTAACGTCCTTCATTCAAAAACGTTTTGTTGGTAACGTCCTTCATTCAAAAACGTTTTGTTGGTAACGTCCTTCATTCAAAAAAGTTTTGTTGGTAACGTCCTTCATTCAAAAGTTTTGTTGGTAACGTCCTTCATTCAAAAAAAGTTTTGTTGGTAACGTCCTTCATTCAAAAAGTTTGTTGGTAACGTCCTTCATTCAAAAAAGTTTTGTTGGTAACGTCCTTCATTCAAAAAAGTTTTGTTGGTAACGTCCTTCATTCCAAAAGTTTTGTTGGTAACGTCCTTCATTCAAAAAGTTTTGTTGGTAACGTCCTTCATTCAAAAAAGTTTTGTTGGTAACGTCCTTCATTCAAAAAGTTTTGTTGGTAACGTCCTTCATTCAAAAGTTTTGTTGGTAACGTCCTTCATTCAAAAAAGTTTTGTTGGTAACGTCCTTCATTCAAAAAAGTTTTGTTGGTAACGTCCTTCATTCAAAAAGTTTTGTTGGTAACGTCCTTCATTCAAAAAAGTTTTGTTGGTAACGTCCTTCATTCAAAAAAGTTTTGTTGGTAACGTCCTTCATTCCAAAAAAAGTTTTGTTGGTAACGTCCTTCATTCAAAAAAGTTTGTTGGTAACGTCCTTCATTAAAGTTTTGTTGGTAACGTCCTTCATTCAAAAAAGTTTTGTTGGTAACGTCCTTCATTCAAAAAAGTTTTGTTGGTAACGTCCTTCATTCAAAAAAGTTTTGTTGGTAACGTCCTTCATTCAAAAAAAGTTTTGTTGGTAACGTCCTTCATTCAAAAAAGTTTTGTTGGTAACGTCCTTCATTCAAAAAGTTTTGTTGGTAACGTCCTTCATTCAAAAAAGTTTTTGTTGGTAACGTCCTTCATTCAAAAGTTTTTGTTGGTAACGTCCTTCATTCAAAAGTTTTGTTGGTAACGTCCTTCATTCAAAAAAGTTTTGTTGGTAACGTCCTTCATTCAAAAACGTTTTGTTGGTAACGTCCTTCATTCAAAAACGTTTTGTTGGTAACGTCCTTCATTCAAAAACGTTTGTTGGTAACGTCCTTCATTCAAAAACGTTTTGTTGGTAACGTCCTTCATTCAAAAACGTTTTGTTGGTAACGTCCTTCATTCAAAAACGTTTGTTGAAGTAACGTCCTTCATTCAAAAACGTTTTGTTGGTAACGTCCTTCATTCAAAAACGTTTTGTTGGTAACGTCCTTCATTCAAAAACGTTTTGTTGGTAACGTCCTTCATTCAAAAACGTTTTGTTGGTAACGTCCTTCATTCAAAAACGTTTTGTTGGTAACGTCCTTTAAAAACGTTTTGTTGGTAACGTCCTTCATTCAAAAACGTTTTGTTGGTAACGTCCTTCATTCAAAAACGTTTTGTTGGTAACGTCCTTCATTCAAAAACGTTTTGTTGGTAACGTCCTTCATTCAAAAACGTTTTGTTGGTAACGTCCTTCATTCAAAAACGTTTTGTTGGTAACGTCCTTCATTCAAAAAAGTTTTGTTGGTAACGTCCTTCATTCAAAAACGTTTTGTTGGTAACGTCCTTCATTCAAAAACGTTTTGTTGGTAACGTCCTTCATTCAAAAAAGTTTTGTTGGTAACGTCCTTCATTCAAAAAGTTTTGTTGGTAACGTCCTTCATTCAAAAAAGTTTTTGTTGGTAACGTCCTTCATTCAAAAAGTTTTGTTGGTAACGTCCTTCATTCAAAAGTTTTTGTTGGTAACGTCCTTCATTCAAAAAGTTTTGTTGGTAACGTCCTTCATTCAAAAAGTTTTGTTGGTAACGTCCTTCATTCAAAAAAGTTTTGTTGGTAACGTCCTTCATTCAAAAAAGTTTTGTTGGTAACGTCCTTCATTCAAAAAAGTTTTGTTGGTAACGTCCTTCATTCAAAAAAGTTTTGTTGGTAACGTCCTTCATTCAAAAAGTTTTGTTGGTAACGTCCTTCATTCAAAAAGTTTTGTTGGTAACGTCCTTCATTCAAAAAAGTTTTGTTGGTAACGTCCTTCATTCAAAAAAGTTTTGTTGGTAACGTCCTTCATTCAAAAAAGTTTTGTTGGTAACGTCCTTCATTCAAAAAAGTTTTGTTGGTAACGTCCTTCATTCAAAAAAGTTTTGTTGGTAACGTCCTTCATTCAAAAGTTTTGTTGGTAACGTCCTTCATTCAAAAAAGTTTTGTTGGTAACGTCCTTCATTCAAAAAGTTTTGTTGGTAACGTCCTTCATTCAAAAAAGTTTTGTTGGTAACGTCCTTCATTCAAAAAAGTTTTGTTGGTAACGTCCTTCATTCAAAAAAGTTTCATTGGTAACATTTTTCATTCAAAAAAGTTTCATTGGTAACATTTTTCATTCAAAAAAGTTTCATTGGTAACATTTTTCATTCAAAAAAGTTTCATTGGTCATATTTTTCATTCAAAACGTTTCATTGGTAATATTTTTCATTCAAAAAAGTTTCATTGGTAATATTTTTCATTCAAAAAAGTTTTGTTGAATACTTTTATAGCATTTTGACCCCAAATTTGGGTGTCAACTATTTACTCATACCTGGGACCCTAACAGGTGCTACCACTCCGGGTTAGGGTAGACCTGGGAACAACAGCAATTAAGAGGTGGTTCCATGCTCCTCACAACCTCCCAATCAGAGACCTTGCTGCCGGATGCAGTTTACAGTCATACCCAGGACTTGTTCCATTTGAGTGCTAATTATTTTAGTGAGTGGATCTTAAGGATGACTGTGTTTTTGGATTTTTCCTATCTATTTCCATATATTCCATACTTTTTATACGATCTGTTTTCCTTGTTTGTAAACTGATTCTTCATTGAATATTTGTATGTTCTTGATTATATGGGTTCTTTTCATTTTTTTTATTATCTTTATGTGGGTTGTCCTGTTTATTAGGTTTTAATTCTATTCTTTCAATTTTTTTGGATATCAATTTTGTTTTGTATTGATCTTTGATTGGTTTTCGTTCTGTCAGTTTTCTGTTTGTAGAATTTTTAATTTAAGAAGCTTTGATTGTTTGTCGTTGAGAGATTGGTATCAATGAATTTTGTGTGGATAGTTTTGATTCAGTGGTTTGTTTCCAAGTGTACAATTGATTTTAATGTTTTCAATATGTTTGTTTTAATTCTGGATTTAAAAATGTTGTTTTTTGCATTTCCCATAATTTGTTTGATGTTAGATTTTCATAGGTATAGCTTGGCGTTGCTTGGAAAATGGTGTATTGGAGTTTGTTTGGATGCTTTTCCTTGCTTCTGAGTAGGGAATTTTCTGTAGTGGTTCTGGTGCATCAAGAGTAAACCCTTGTTCCCTGTTTAGGATGTGGTTTCCGCCTTTCTCTTTTCCAATCTTCTCACTTTGGTTTCTTTTTTTCTTTTTTTTTTTTTTTCAATTGGAGTAGATAGATCTATCTATCGCCCGGTTCACACTCCACCCACGTCTATTGAACAGGTTAAGAGGCTCATCCCTTGTTCCCTGTTTAGGATGCGGTTTCCGGCTTTCTCTTTTCCAATCTTTTCACTATTACGTAGCCCCCTGCACATCAGTGGCGTTACCGCCTTGCTCGGGGTGATACGATTAAAAAAAAAAAGTAATGATATAAATGTTGGTATCTATAATTGTATCATTTCTTTTTATGTCTGTAATGTTTTGTTTTTTGATAGAGTTGTTGTTTTTAATCTCTTCCAGTGCACACATTGAAAGTTTAGTGCTTCTCACCACACCTCTGAAAGAATGCAGGAATTGAAAAATTGGTGTGGGCAGATCCTTAATTTTATATCATGAAATTTGGTTATCCTTAGTAGAGCTTCAGTCTCATGTTTGATCAGAAACATTATTTCTATTTTCTTTTTTATTCTATTTTCTTTTTTCTATTCTATTTTTATTTTATTTTGAGCTTAGATCACTGGTGCCGCCTAAGCACAAATTTACGCGAGATACTAGATTAGCAACTAGGTCCCACCCTTTTACAGTTAAACAGATAAGATGTAACCATAAATTCTACTCCAACAGCTTCTTTTCTCGTGCTTCCCGCCTGTGGAACTCCCTTCCACAAGTTTGCTTTCCCGACAGCTACAATCTCCTGATGTTTCAATGTAGGGTCAATTGACACCTCCTATCACACTAACTCCCAATTATTCTCAGAACACTCTCATTTACCCAACCCTCATTCTCGATATCCCTACCCGCCTATCACCCACCCTCTGACATTTCCTATATTTAACCATCCTTTCTCCACTTTATGTAGCCCCCTGCGCAGTAGTGGCAGTGACATGCCTTGCTCGGGGTGAAACGCTTATAATAAAAAAAAAAAAAAATTGTTTTTGAAGTCATCTGAGACGCTAAGACTTTTTCTATTACAAAATATGACAACTTTGTTTTTAGTTTGTCTTCTATTGGTTCTATCACAATGAATTTCCAATTTGCATCTATATTAATGTGTAGCCTCTTGGGTTTTTGCGCTCAGACTTTATTATGATTCAGATATGCTATCAACCAACATCAGAGCCCCTTATGGATGAGATGATAAGGAGGGAATCCTGTTCACCTCATTCATCTAAATCTTTAAGAGTCAGTCAAGTGTAATATGTGATACATGCTTTGGGTGATCATGTCTCAAAAGATACATGACTGACTGGGCAGAAAATTATCCTGCAGTAGGTTGCCATTTCTTTCTGTGGTAGACTGGTTGGCAGCCAAGGCTATAGAACCCAATCTGTCCTGTTATTTGACTCATAGCTAGAGATTGGGGGGGAGATGTATTATATTATTAATTAGTAATTAGTGGGGGATCAGTTTTTTACTTCCTAACAATAGAAAACCGATCCTCCCCTTTATGCCCAGTAGAAGCTTTAACTGTTTCCAACTATTATGCTCAATCAGTCAGTTAAGTGCCATACGTGATACACACTTTGGACGATCATGTCTTGCAAGAGACATGACTGATTGGGCAGAAGATTATCCTGCAGTAGATTGCCATTGCTTTCTGCAGTAGACTGGTTGCCGTCCAAGGCTATAGAACTCAATCTGTTCTATTATTTAACCCATAACTGGAGGGAAGAGACAGAGTAATACCTTTCCCAAGGGTATTTGTGTGCAAGTGAATGCAAGGAATACAACTGGAATTCAAACTTGGCTCCCCTATTTGTCGTTCAAAGTCAATATCCACTGTACCACAATGCACATCTTTAAGACTAGTATAATCAAACATGGGGAGTGTTATAACCGGAATTGTTCACCCAAGTATGGGCTTTCCTCAGAGGGTGAAACAGCCATATCAGATTCCTTTCCCAGTCTGATTGACCCTGCAGCCACTGGTTACTAGGTCAGTTTAATGTTTGATATGGTAAATGTGAGCTCATTTTGTTTGTTTTGTTATTCTGGCTTAGGGCTTGACTTGACCAGCTGGTTAATTGAATCAAGCCTCTCCAACTGCCCATTTAACTCAATTAGGAGCCAGCGAGGTGTGTTGGAGTTTAGGAGTATATGTATAGCCTAACTCCTGAACCCCTTAACTATCAGGATCAATTATCATGAGCCTTGGGGGACTTTTACCCCCTGCAGTGATGTAGTCAGTGTATTATGAAGCCCTAGTAACAGGGTGTGTGAGGCATTTGAGTGAGGTTTGTAGCGGCACATCAACCTCTGTGGGTTATTTAATGCCAAAAAAAAAAAAAAAATAGGGTTTTAAGGTATTTTTTAATGTTCTGTTATAGTGAGAAATTTGATTTAGTCAGATTTTGATAAAAAAATTTTTTTTAATTTATTTTAGAAAACTGAAAATGTCTTCTAGTTTTGTATTTGAAAATGTATTGCTGGTAATAATTTTTTCCTTAAAAAAATGCATTAAGGAAATAATTTAAAAAAAAAATATATTGGTAATATTTTTCCTTCAAAAATATTTTTTTTTCTATAAAAGTCTTTGTTATGCATATATTTCTATAAAAGACTGTTCATAGTGTTTTGACACCAGTTTCAGGGTTAACTATTTGCCAATAGGTGGGACCCTAAAAGGGTGCTACCACTCTGGGTCAGGGTGGACCTGGGAACAACAACAATTAAGAGGTGGTTCCATGCTCTTCACAACCTTCCAACCAGAGGCTTTGCTGCTGGATGCAGTTTATCGTCATACCCAGGACATGAGATATTTTAAGTGTTTTGTATTTAATAATTCTATATACTAGATTTTTATAATGGAGTCAGGGCATGCACAATCATTGCTTTCATTTCAATTCCAGATTATTGTGTCTTTTTTAGAAAGGTCCGAGTCCTATTTCTTGTACGTGGGGGACCTCCCACTGCTATGTTGCTACTTCTACAGAAAGTGTTCAAATGAACTACATTCCTTGGATTGGCCGGGCCTGGCCTTTATGGTGAGAATCTGCCATGACATTTACATTGGAGCAAATCACCCTTGTTCCCTCTGTATCACATTGGTGAGAAATAAGTTCCACCCTAATAGTTTCTTCCTGTGAACCACTTGTCTGTGACAATGACTTCCAGGAGAATGTTTTCTCTGATCACTACATTCTTAACCAGTTCAAGACTAGAGTTAACCGTTATCTTCCACTCCTATCCATGTACACTGTGCCTCTTACTGCAACCCTCTACATTGAGTGGCTCCTAGCCTTGTACAGAGTGAACCTTACTGTAAAAAAAGAACTTGTTAGAGAAAGTTGAATTTTTGGGTTCAAAATAGACTGGCTCAAAAAAAAACTTTGTTCTGCCTAAAATGGAAAAATTCATCATGTGCTTAAAAACTGCTGATGCAGCTTGAAGTGAACATTTTGATGAAGAGATATGTGTTTTGTAGCAGACACTTAATAAGGTTTGACAGTGCAAAATTCAAATTCTGGAAAAATGAACAAAAACTTTTCTGTTTTCAACTTGGTCAGATCTGCTCAGTTTAACATATAACCTCCACAGTATTTACATTATTTGGATGATTGTCCTCAACTTTGTTGACATTTGTACAATGTTTTGGCCATTGTACACTCTGCCCTTCTTCAGGTGCTAGGAATTTCAAATCGAACCCTTTATTACAATCACTGGGGTATATGGACTCCATTCCTTGCGTAAAGCCTCGATTGGGAGACTTGAGCCATCTCCCTCTGGCCCTGCAATTCTTCGCACCTGAAGAAGGCGGGAGTGTACAATGGCCAAAACGTCAGACAAATGGCAGCAAAGAAGAGGACAATAATCCGAATAATGTAAATACTACCACATCTCAGAAATATAGACAAATAGAATGATCTATTATTAAATGTTGTACAAATGGCAACAAAGATGAGAAGAGTAGTCCAAATAATTTAAATAATGTAATACTACCTCGTCTCAGAAATATAGACAAATAGAATGATCTATTATTAAACGTCGTACAAATGGCAACAAAGATGAGGACAATAGTCGGAATAATGTAAATACTGGAAATACTACCTCATCTCAGAAATATAGACAAATACAACCCCCACCTCCTGGATATTGACTGAGAAAATTCTAACAGTTAATAGTCACCAGTCTTATTCAAATTTGTGCTGTTTGTCAGTTTCTTCCATGGAATTAGACCAGATATATTTTAAACGCAAGTCCAAGAGATATATGACTTAGTGGATTAAAATATCTCAATGCATAGCAAATGTTAGTTTAATCACTTGATTTGGTATTGATAAAGATATAATAATATGCTAATGAAATGGCTACGTCATTTCTTGCACAAAATATTATAAGAGTTGATTTGTGTCAAGTTGATAATTTTTGTCAGAATTTGACAGATTAATTTTTATAACTAGTTTTAACCTGTACAAATGTCACATTTTTCTGATTTGAAATTTTTGACAAATCATAAACCCTCTGCTAATGATTGAATAAGCTTATGGCAAGTTCTACATCTAAAAAATATTTGTAGATATATTTGACCTTAACAACTTTAACAAAATGTTTAAATAACAATCATAAATATGACTTTGTTTTTATTTAAAGTAAGGAGGTGCGTTGTGGTGCTGTGGATATTGGCTTGGAACGAGAAATCGGAGATCCGAGTTCAAATTCCAAGTGAATACATTGCATTCACTTATGCGCAAATACCCCTGGGAAAGGTATTAATCCATCTCTTCTTTCCAGTTATGGGTAAAATAACAGGACAGATTGGGTTCTATAGCCTTGGTCGGCAACCAGTCTACCGCAGAAAGCAATGGCAACCTACTGTGGGATAATCTTCTGCCCAGTCAGTCATGTCTTTTTCGAGACATGATCGCCTAAAGCATGTATCACATATGGCATTTAACTGACTGAATAATTGAAAACATAATTGAAACGTCTACTGGGCACAAAGTGGAGGAACAGTTTTCTATTGTTATAAATTAAGAAACTGATCCCCCACTTATTACTACTTAATGATATAATACATCTCTTCTCTTTCTAGATATGAGTCAAATAACAAAATAGATTGGGTTCTATAGCCTTGGTCAACAACCAGTCTACCAAAGAAAGTAATGGCAACCTACTGCGGGAGAATCTTCTGCCCAGTCAGTCATGTCTCTTTCGAGACATGATCACCCAAAGCATGTATCACGTATGGCACTTAACTGATTGACTGAATATAATAGTTGGAAACATAATTAAAAATTCTACTGCGCATAAAGTAGGGGATCAGTTTTCTATTGTTATGAAGCAATAAACTGATCCCCCAAAGCAATGGCAACTTACTGCGGGATAATCTTCTGCCCAGTCAGTCATGTCTCTTGAGACATAATTGCCTAAGCCTGTTTCATGTATAGCACTTAACTGACTGAAGGAGGTACAAATGAAATGATTTGAAATTAACAAATTTTGAATTTTACAGCCATTAAACACTATTTTTCCTTGTTTTTCCTAACTGAAAACAAATAGCATCCATCTTCTGATTCAACCAAAACACAATTTTTTATTATGAGTTATTAGTGGAAGACATCAAAAGATTCTTGCTTTTTCTTTTTACTGAAACCAAGTAGTGTCTCTGATAAGTCATTTCTTTACATGTGATCAAAATGGTTTAACCCATTATTCAGAAGGGATTGGCAGGGTGTAATGCAAAGTACGGAACTAATAAATAAAACAATTAGCACAATTGTTACATGATTATGTGTTCTGCTTTTCAAATCATCTTGATTTGTGATACAAACAGCAATTCTGCCATTTTATCCTGCTTTAGATATCTCTCTTCATATCTAATCTAACCTTATTTATGAATGGAACATTGTCTGTGTGTGTGTGTGTGTGTGTGTGTGTGTGTGTCTGTTACCTATAGAATCCGAAACGGCTGAACTGATTTTCTTGAAAATTTACACAGTTGTACTATAAGCATCTGCGAGTGTTCTTAGCTAGGTTTTGTGTTGAGGTACCCCCAATAAATATCAAAAATTGATAATCGAAAAAAAGTGGGTTACAGGAGTGGTCCAATTTTAATCAAATTTGATACACTCATAGACAAAGACATAAGAAATGATATTCAGAAGTTTCAAGGTTGCAGTTCTATCCTTGGATGACTTATTTGACTTTGATATTGGAAATTGATACTCCGATATCCTACCGGGTCTGATCAGAATCAGTTTTTTAGCCTTTTTATTTTATTTTTTGCTTCAGGTTTGCCTCTAAGTAGGTATAATTGTAGTTCTTAGTCTCATCTATGATACCATTTACTCAGAGGATTCATTTAGCCTTCAAAATTCAGTTTACGACAAAAAAACTTATTTGATATCAATATCAGGAAATCAGAATTTGACTTACATCCATTCACTTTTCTTTCAGTCTAAGGTTTTGCTTTAACTGGAAACAATTATTGTTCTTTATCTTTCGTGCCAACGTCCAAAGAGTCTGAGCTCCAGGACCATGGATTAGTTTTAAAGCTTTCATTACACTTGAGCAACACTGGGCTAATACTGCTAGTTAATATTCTTGAAAGTTTTCGTCCTGGGTTTGATAATAAACTATATTCAGCTGCATTCTTTGCTTGCACTTTCCGCTAGTTCCACATTCTTGCTTCCCTGACAGCTTCTCCAAGAATTTAAATGCAAAATCAATAGTCATCTCTTATCTCCTTGACTCACATCCTTTCCCTGACAACCATTGCATCATATTTTTCTTCCTTTCCACTCTATTCTCATGCAGCCCTCTTCACATCTGTATTCTCATCCTGTTCTTACTCATTTTCTGATTCCCCTGGAACTTGTTCCTCTTTCTCATCATTCACCTCTTCTGTAACCCCTAGCACACCAGTGGCAGTTCTGCCTTAGCTTGGGATGAAATGATTTAAAAAAAAATAAAGAGATTAGGTAGTTGAAGGTTTTGAGGAGGATTGAACCACGTCTTAATTTCTCTTGTTCCCAGGTGCATCCTGACCCAAGGTGGCAATGTGGTGATACCGAGCAAAATGAGTGATCGGATGTTTGCCCTTGGAGGTCCAGAAAGCAAATGACCAAAACTTGTCTTTGTGCACACAGCTCCATGCATATGTTCCAGCAGAAAACCAAAAATTAATGAATATCAAATTCCTTTTTGCGAGCCTATGCGAATTTTATTTCTCGCCCAATGGAAAGCCCAGAATTAAATATGGGTGTGAATTCCCAAATGACTTGCTGGGACCCACAAAGATGAAATAAAAAGCCGACACAGAAAGCATCACCAGTTGAGAAAGTATGAGCATAATTAGCACGTCCCTTGACCTCGTCAAGCGATCACACTATGCTCGCTTCCTTTTCTCTCACCTTCTTCTTCGTTCTCCCCTCATCCTGTTCTTACTCATTTTCTGATTTTTTTTTTTTTAATCGTATCACCTCGAGCAAGGTGGTAACGCCACTGATGTGCAGGGGGCTACATAAGAGTAAAAAAATTAAGTAGAAGAGAGGAAAGAGGAAGACGAACCAGTTAGAAAGGAGGAAGAGAAGGATGGGAATACAGGTGTGATGACAGTTGCAAAGGTGGAGAGAAAGGAAAGGATATACAGGGCTGTGAAGTAAGAACTAGAGTCGAGTCATTAAAAGATGAGTTTTGACATTGCATTTAAATTCCTGTAGGTTGTAGCCATCAGGAAAGCAAGAATATGGAAGTGAGTTCCACAGGTGGGAAGTGTGAGAAAAGAAGCTGCTGGAGTAGAATTGTCGTCTGCATTTAGTTAATCTAAGTGTGAATGGGTGGGACCCAGTTGCCAATCTGGTTGCAGGAGTAAACACCTGTTGCAGAGGCACCAGTGACTTAAGTTCGTTGAAGCAGAAGCCATCCTCTTAACTTGCTCCTCTTTCTCATCATTCACCTCTTCTGTAACCCCCTGCACACCAGTGGCAGTTCTGCTTTGCTTGAGAGGAAATGATTAAAAAAAAAGAAAACGAGATTGGGAAGTTTAAAGTTTTGAGGAGGACCGAACCACCTCTTAATTTATTTTGTTCCCAGGTTGGAAAGGAATTTAATTTTAGAGAAAAAGTTACATTAATGCCACACAAATTACAGACAGTTGATTTCCTGCATGAAATATTAAGCAAAAAAAAAAGCTTTATTTTTTTAATTTTATTTTCTGAAGTATGAAATATTAAATCTGAAAAAAAAAAAGACTCAAATAATTAAATTAACCATTGGTACTTTTTTTTTTTTACATATTTTGTTTTTGTTTGAAAAAAATGCATCTTTTTAAAATATTTCTTTTGTTTCAAAATTAAGGGGAAAATATCGACATTTTTTGTTGATTAAATGAATTTTTAAAATGTTGGAATAAAAATTAAATAGAAAGGCTCATTTTTTTTTTTCATGAAAAAATATTTTAGTTGCATTTGACACGTGTGATTTGATTTCTGTGAAGTAATTGAACAACCATCATAGATCTTAGATGTTTTATGGAGCAAATGTAAACAATCGGCTCCATTGGCCTAAAAGTGCAAAGGGGAAAATTGTTGAATTTAAACTCAAAAAGTATGTGTCCACCTGGCTTCCCTGTAGATGTGTGTCCCTAGAAAGTTTGAATGGCACAGGGAACAGTCACACACAGACTCACAGATTGCCTTTTATATATATATATATATATATATATATATATATATATGACTCCTATCAATTACTACTTAATAATTTTATTCACCTTTGTGTCATTAGTTTGTTTCTTCTACTGAAACATAATAACAAAGATGATCAAATCAAACATATAATGCCAATCCCCCAAATTCCAACAAACTTATTTGACTCTTAGAAAGAAATTCATTTTGTTCTGTGGAAAACACTCTCTCTTGGCTGTTTGCTTTGTCTATGAACTAAAGTCCATTCAGAACGTGAGGGATTACTACTCTCCCTATCTTCCTGTCTTTTGTTGTTGCTAGTAATTCTTCTCAACCCCATTGCTCCCAGTGGAGCATAGGCAATTGACGACCTGTTACCCTTGATGAGGGGGTCATCAATGCTTCTGTAACTTGTCTTTTTTTTTTTACAGGTAGGGTTTCTGACCCTACACAAACCCCTTTATCCTCAGGTAAGGTATCAGTCAGTTAAGTGCCATATGTGATACCCATTTGGGTGATCATATCTCTTTCGACTCATGACTGATTAGTCAGAAGACTTTTCCACAGTAAGTTGCCATTTCTTTCTATGGTAGACTGGTTGTCAACTAAAGTTATAGAACTCAATCTTCCCTGCAATTTAACCCATAGCTGGAGAGAGAAGAGATAGATTAATACTTTTCTTAAGAGTATGTGCATAAGGGAATGCAACGAATTCAATTGGAATTCAAACTTGGCTGATTGATTTCTCATTCCAAAGTGTTTAACATCAGGAAAAGACAGCAAAAGTTCTTGGGACATGTAATGAGGAAAGAGGGCTTAGAGAATTCGATACTCAGGTCAGATAGAGAGAATGAGAGACAAGAAGAAGCAGTATGTAACATACTTAATATGCTTGAGCAAGTGGATGGCAGAACTGGGTATGGGTGGGGTATCAGAAGAAAGCGTTCTAAGAGCCACTAGGGATAGGGAAATAGTGAAGGTCATGATCGCCTGTATCCTGAAGCGTTAGGGCACATAGAAGAATATGCTGCTTGGGATTCTGTTGTAGAGGAGCATCCTATCCTACCCCGTAATGGATATGGTCCAGGCTATAAAAGACTGTGACTAGGGGCATACCTCAACATACGTCATAGTGTTGTGGTCCTGTTTAAGGGATCACAATTACAAGGTGAAAGAGTCCTGTGTTCACAGTGAGCGGTTAAACTACAAGTTTACTCCTCTGCTTGAAGGTAAAAATGTCTGGCATTATATAAACTAGACGAATCCATATTGTCCATGGATATAGGGGTGTTAACTACCCCAGAACACCTAGCCGGAGACATTTTCTACTTGATCATTTTTCCTGTTACTATACATTGATTGTTCTTGTACGTCTATTGGTTTATTGTACTGTTGTATAATAAATCTCTTCTAATCTATCTTCAGTGTTAAGTATTATTCTTACACTATTCTTTTCCCTGATATTATTTCCTGAGATATATATGTTTAAAACTCCAAGTTCTCTACTCAGAATTGTCCCATGAAGTGATAGCTTTAGCTGGTCCATGAATTAATAATTGTGAGTAAAATCCCAAGGCTAATCAGTATATGCTTGTAGAAAACAGTAATTTTTGAAAAGATTTTTTTTTTCTTATTATAACGTCGGTAGCAACACCTGTTCCTTTTTGGTCATTAAAGATATTATACATAAACTACTGCTTGTAGAAAACAGTAATTTTTGAAAATGTTGTCTGTGGGTGATTAAATTAAATCATCGGCAGGTAGGTTAGGTTTATGTTGTAGAGGAACATCCTATCCTACTCCGTAATGGATATGGTCTAGTCTATAAAAGATTGCGACTTGGAGCATATGTTAGCATACGTCATAGGTGGAGACATTTGCTATTTGATCATTATTCCTGTTACTATTCGTTGATTTTTCTTGTATGTCTATAGGTTTATTGTACTGTTGTATATTAAATCTCTTCTAATATATCTTCAGTGTTAAGTATTATTCTTACACTATTCTTTTCCCTGATATTCCTTCTTGGGATATGACAGATTCTAATAAACATTCCAATTTCTATGAGACTTTCTAGTGTATGTTAATTGACAACATTGCTGAGATTTTGCACTTGCTTGGTTTTGATATTCCCATCGCATCTTTTACGTCATTAGAAGGTCCTAAAATTTGCGACCGACTTTTAATAAAGTTCTGGTCTGTTCAAGAAGAGAACTGTTGTGGCCCTGTTTAAGGGATCACAATTATAAGGTGAAAGAGTCCTGTGTTCACTGTGAGCGGTTAAACTACAAGTGTACTCCTCAGTATTTACCAACCTTCCCACGCAAGGCTAGATGTGACACAAGGTCATTTTATTGTGGGTCTTCCTGGCCATATAGCCAGGCCAAAAATATCTGTCTATTTTTTCCTCCAGTCATGATTCTACCCTTCGGCGTAACTACGACTGGGTTAGTGCTCTCTGCTCGGAAGCAGAGAGTGCTCTCCACCTGAAGGCAGAAAGCTGACAGTATCATAGTTGAGTACAACTAACAAGTGTACTTCTCTGCTTAAAGGTAGAAATGTCTGGCATTATATAAACCAGACGAATCCATATTGTCCATGGATATAGGGGTGTTAACTACCCCCAGAACAAGGACAATGGTAAAAAATTTGAATACAAACATTAATTTATTCCAGAAAATTAAAACTGAAATAATTATCCAATCAAAAGAGAGGTCTTTGAAGTCCTTTAGAGCTACCCCTAAACCAGCACATATTTAAACACTCACTTTGGCACCAAAATCCCACAAGAGAATTTAGCATCTGGTCAGCACATAAATTTGAGGAACTCCAGAAATGAAGAAACGGATCGATACACTGCAAGCCATTCTTCAATAAATCAATAGCTATGTGGAACAAAGTTCATAATCCTATTACTCAAAAAAAAAAAAAAAGTTAGACAGTGATAGATTTTGTTCTTTTTCTTAATCACCCAGGAGAAATATTAAATAAATTTCATGACCAACAAAAATGTGCAAGTCTGTTCTTTTTCTTTCTAAAATGTAAATTTTTTCAAATTGGTGGTCAAAAATGGCTTTGAGTAAGGGAAGTGTGTAAGCCTCAACAAAGACTATCACTGATTGAGCCTTATAAACAGGCATTTCAGAGTAAAAAATAAAGAACTTTATCATATAACAGATACCATGTCATTTGGAAACTTTCAATAGCAGCAAGAACTAAAATGAGCAGCACATGTAACTCTAAAAAAGAATAATCCTCCCTATTATAATAAAGACCATTGTGTACTTATTTGTATGTCCATATGTATATACACTAACGGCTATAATTATTAAGCCACCTCAGTTTTTTAAAAGAAATGATGTGTTTCATACTATCTTTAAGTGGATAATTCTAAATGAAAATAGAATGGTTCTCTTGTTGTTATGACTTTGCAAAATTTTACAAGGCAAGGAAGCAAAGATTAACTCATCCAAATTGCCCTAAATTTTCTTCATTCTTTTATTGATTAAACTGCAATATTGGTAATTATGAAATATTTATATATTCATTTAGCACACATGCTATTGTGCAGTATTAACAAAAGAACCAGTCTATTTTCATTTACAATTATTCACTTGGCAATAAATACTAAAAAATAGTATGAAATACATCATTTTAGTAAAACACTGGGGTGCTCTAATAATTATGGATGGGTAGTGTATATATATATATATACTATAGTCATCCGCAGACAGATCTGTTTTGCTGTATCACAGCTCATCAGTACGGTTAGACTCCAATCGCTTCCTAACCCAGGATTGAAACCCGACTGAATTGGTGTCAGTCGGCAATTCTACCTCTGGGCCATGAGCGTCCGGTAGAAGAAGGTAGACCTTTTTATTTCCATCCTTTCACACTCATGGAGAGAGGCAGTGTTGGCTCAATTCATTCACTTTACTATCACTTATAAAATTTTGCTTACAGCTATGAAAGCTCTTGCTGCATGTTTCCTCTTTAACAGCACCTTATTTTATTTTTTGCAATAATTATGTCATCAAATAGTGAAGAATATATATATAGTTACATGAATTAATAAATTATAAATATACATATGAGGGTGCGCATATGTATAGTATTATTATTCAGGTGTTAATAAAACAGAGCTGAATGAAGTATCAACAGAGTTGTTATTATATATATATATATATATATATATATATATATATACTGTCCTATGTTGATGGCACAACTTAGAGTATCATGCATTATGCAATCATCAGGTGCATTTTTTAAACTGACAGTTTAATAAATTTGAATTTAAGTTCACTCAACATTCATAGAAATTAAATCTTATACATAGGAAAGGAAAGAAAAAAAAAAGCAATTTTACAGCCACATGCTGCCCTAGAAAAAAATCCTTACTTAAATTCTTAGACGTCAACTGCAATGAGGAAGGAGAGCCTGGAGAACCTGATACTGACTGGTCAGATAGAAGGAAGGAGAGAAAAAGGAAGGTAGCAGATAACATATTTGCAGGGCCTGATCAGGTCGATGACAGAACGGGGGTTGCCAGGAGCAAACATACTAAGAGCCACAAGAGATAGGGAGACGTGGAGAGCCATGATCGCCTACGTCCTGAAGGGACAGGGCACATAGAAGAAGAAGAAGAGATAGATTCTTCTTTATGTTTGCCTATTTTGTTCTCTGTTCTTTGCCCACTCCCTTAATTCCCGCTTTCCTTTCTACTCTTCGGAAAATATTACTGTTGATAATTATGAATTACACCCCTTTAACGTTTGCTCCCTGCATTCAAATATTTCTAATTTTAGTTTTCAATTTAATGTTTTAATTTCTTATCTATACGTAATCTTAGAATATTTAAATTTTTACATTTTATGAATTATGCCCCTTTGATTTCATCTCTTTTAATATTTTATAACTTAAATTTTAAATCTTAATTGTAATTTTAAATTTTATTTTAATTTTTATCAACATGTAATCTTAGAATTAGAATTCCAGTTGAATTCCTTGCATTCACTTATGCACAAATACCCTTGAGGAAGGTATTAATCCATCTCTTCCCTCCAGTTATGGGTTATATAACAGGACAAATTGGGTTCTTTACCCTTGGCTAGCAACCAGTTTCCCCACAGAAAGCAATGGCAACCTACTGCGGAATAATCTTCTGCCCAGTCAGTCATGTCTCAAAAGAGACATGATCACCCAAAGAGTGTATCATGTATGGCACTTAACTGACTGAATCTTAGAATATTTAAATTTTTACTCTTGTTATTAAAATGCAGTAACTTTATAAGATTTAATTACTATGAACATTGAGTGAACTTAAATTCAAATCTCTGAAATTGTCAGTTTGAAAAATGCAGGACTATATATATATATATATATATCCTATCTATTATGAAACTGACTATTGTCTAATTATTTGTGTGTGTGTATATATATATATATATATATCCTATCTATTATGAAACTGACTATTGTCTAATTATTTGTGTGTATGTATATATATATCCTATCTATTATGAAACTGACTATTGTCTAATTATTTGTGTGTATGTGTACATATATATATATATATATATATATATATATATATATATATCCTATCTATTATGAAACTGACTATTGTCTAATTATTTGTATATATATATATATATATATATATATATAATACTATACAGAATACAATACATTGTATTCTGCTCTACTTTCGTATTGAGCACTTTGCTGTTAAGGTTTCGTCTTGGTGCATTTTTTTCTTTCAAATGAGAACTAGATGCATTGTTCTTGTGCGCTGTTTCTTTCTTTTTTTCTCCCCCTTTATTTAACCCACGAGGGGGTCCTCACCGGGTTAGAAGACGGTTTATATTACTGTTAGCATTATTTTCAGATATTTATTCTGTTATTATTAGTGCTGATTTTCTGTGATTAAGTTCATTATTATTATTATTATAATATATATATATATATATATATATATATATCCCTCCTGTCCTGCTCATAGGGCGAGAGACAATAGTGAGGCAGAGTTGGCTCAGTTCATTCTCTTTATACCCATTATGAAAGATCTTGCTCCATGTTTGACTTATTTTATTTTGCAACAATTATATCACCAAGTAGTGAAGAATATATATATATATATATATATATATATATATAATCCTCTCAAATATTTCACTGTTATTTTTGACAGCAAGATTACACTCTCAACCTAATAAACTCCACCCCTCAAATGAGGCTAGGAGGGAGACGCCAATCAATATTGGAAAGAGCATTAACAGGGAATAGACTTGAAAGACTTATTTTTCGGAACAACTGTTTTAAGAGAAAGATTTTATAAATTTTAATTCGAGAGTAAATCTAAATATATGCCAAACGTTTGTTTACATAGAAAGGATTGATATTACTATCAACATCAAACCAACACATATTTAAACCCCTGTGAAAACATTAAATCTTTTGAATCATCTCCACGATGAGAAATGTCTAACAGAAATTACTTGTCTCAGCTCCAACATCTGCAAAATGTTTGAATCCAACAAGAAAATTTGAGCCTATCCTGCACCCTTTCAGTCTTCAATCAGTTAAGTGCCATATGTGATACATGTTTGGGTAATCATGTCTTGAACAAGACATGACTGACTGGGCAGAATATTATCCCGCAGTAGGTTGCCATTACTTTCTGTGGTAGACTGATTGCCAGACAAGGCTATAGAACATAATCTGTCCTGTCATTTGACTCATAGCTAGAGGGGGAAGAGATGAATTATATTATCAAAAAATATTTAGTTGGGGATCAGTTTATTACTTCATAACAATAGAAAACAGATCCCCCACTTTATGCCCAATAGAAGCTTTAACTGTTTTCAACTATTATGCTCATTCATCAGTTAAGTGCCATACGTGATACACGCTTTGGGCGATTATGTCTGAGCAGAATATCATCCCGCAGTAGGTTGCCATTACTTTCTGCAGTAGACTGGTTGCTAGCCAAAACTCTCAGTCTTCACTGTTCTAAAAGGTAAATCTTTAGAATTTTCTTTTTCAAATTCAAATCCCTGTTCTACATAGAAATAGTCAGAATATAACTTAAATCATGCACAGACTAAAACAAGGATGTTGAATAACCAAGAAAGAATTGACCAATCACTGTCTAGGTAAAATTTACACAATGTATGTATGGCTGGCCACTAATATGTAGGACAAATAGCTAATCCCCATTCAGGCACATTGCTGCTTGTTCAACTCCCACAGGACCTACTTGTGGTTGATAGTGCAACTATGCTGAGTAGACCTTAGTTACAGTTTCTGGGAGAGAGCTCGTTATTTAGCATGAACAACAGTCTGAACAAGGCCAAGATGCTTAAACCTCTTGGTCACAATGACTTATGACATCCTGCTTGCACAACCATTAATGGCTCTCTAAAGCTTGAGTTTTATTTAATAGCATATCAACACCTCTGTAGGTTATTTAATGCCAAACAGGTAGGGTTTTAAGATATTTTTTTAATGTTCAGTTATAGTGAGAAGGTTGATTTAGTCAGGTTTTAATGAAAAAAAATTTTTTTTCTTTTTTCATTTTAGAAAATTGAAGATGTCTTTTAGTTTTGTATTCAAAAATGTATTGCTGGTAATATTTTTTCTCTTCAGATATGTATATTTTTCTATAAAAGTCTATTTTTATGTATATATTTCAATAAAAGTCTATTTTAATACTTGCATAGTGTTTTGACCCCAGTTTGGGGTTAACTATTTGCCTGTAGCTGGGACCCTAACAGATGCTACCACTCCAGGTCAGAGTAGACCTGGGAACAACCTCTCAATCAGGGCCTTGCTGCCGGATGCAGTTTACTGTCATACCCAGGACCTTAATGGCTTTCTAAGGATCCCATCTTGCATCAACTCATGGTCTGGTTTTCAAACCCTTTCTAAAAGAGCCACACATTGGGACTGCCTTGATAATATCAAGAAGTTACCTTCCTGGCAAATCAACCATGGTGAAATTCAAACCTGGGACTCATGGTCAGAAAACCAACATTCTAATCACTCTGCCACACACCCATATCATTTTCACAATACTGGCTATATAAATTCAAAATTCAAGGACACCTTTTTTTTCTACCACATTACTCAGGCAGCATGAAGATCCCTTCACTGAAACTCTCAGACAGTGACACCAGGTTATGTAAGAACAGAGAAATCAATATCTAAAAAGCTAGCTTTGAACTAAAAGGGGCTGTTTTCAACAATGAATACTGACAATATACTAGGACACCTTTCCTCTGAAGCTAAGTCAAGCAGTGCTGATCTTGGTCAGTATTTAGACAGGGGACCATTTGGGGACACTGGGTACTGTAAACAACTTCTTACACGGAGAAATATTTTTCAACTTTAAATATCTTACAAGGTGTTGATAAGCAGTAAAAAAGTAAAATCAATCTTAATCTAAGTCCACAGACACATATTATTTGTAAACACCTTTTTCTTTATTTCTCATTTAGTGGTTAGATATTAACTATATTTAAATAGTAGTGCTCGTTTTATCTCTGTTGTAGAGTAGCTGACACCCATGCAGCACTCTCAATGATGCAAGAGCTCATGGTCTGAAATGGTCTATTTAAGTGAAGAATAATAGCAGTCGAGTGTCATTCAATTAATATTTAGATTGATTACTTTAGTGACTATTGTGATCTGTGTTGTAAATTCTGTCTTGTCTGTCATCGTAACTATTGTACTCTTCTGCATATATCTGTTTAGCAACAGATATTGGGCTGAATAAAACTGCAGCACACTTTCTGTGTATCATATCCATTTCAGTGATACAATTTCTTTCTCTTCAAAAGCTGTCGCCTTTTTCTTTTGAGTGCGTGTGACTTAGCAACAACCTTCCATAAACTTGGCATTCTTTCATGGTATATTATTGGTGGATATAATCATCACATCTTCAGATATGAAGATTGATCATCATTTAAACACTTGTTGCCTTTTCTAACTCAGTATATAAAAACTTTTGGTCAAGTTAGTCAGTGATAATGGAAAACTGAAGTCAATATGAGAATTTTAAATTATGAAAATCATTTGGATCCAGGATAGCATTTTATCATTTTAGCTTAAACTGTGTTAAAAGTATCAATTGATAGATTATATGTTGTATACCAATAAACAGACAAACACGCATATATATAAAAATATATCAAGTGATATTTTTATTAATGAACGATGGACCGTGTAGCCTAGTGAACAGAGAGTGAGAGCGCGCTTCCAGGGGTTGACGGTTGCATACCCCACAATAGCAGCATGCTATTGGGGGCAGCTGTGAACTGCCTTCCTTCGTGTTCTGTGGTTCTGCTGCTCTCACTTCTTCTGACTAGACTGGTCTCTCATGAAATCCGTGCCCGAGGTCTTTTTATCTCCAAACCGGTACTTCCGATTTTTTGCCTCGCCTACGCACGCCCACGTAATTCTCAGAGACACCTGTTCTGTTTGCCTCTTGTAGCCATTTCCGCTACTGCCGGAAATAAGGTCAAACAACCATCCGTTCCTTTCAACGGCCGGAAAACGCCCCCGCTTCCTCACTTCCTCGGGTGGGCCTAGATTGTTATATTACATATAAAGTACAGCTAAACTCCAACTGAAACAAATACATTTGAATGGGAGACTTGATAATGATAATAATAATAAATATTAAAATACTCAGAAGTAGTATAAAATATCTATCTAAACTTACTTATAAATGAAACTTTGTCTGTGAATGTGTGTATCCATTACCTATAGACTCCAAAACAGCTGAATCGATTTTCTTGAAGATTTACACAGTTGTACTATTTGCGTCTGTGAGTGTTCTTAACTAGGTTTTGTGTTGAGGTACCCCAATAAATATCAAAAATCGATAATCGAAAAAATCGGGTTATAGAAGGAGTGGTCCGATTTTAATCAAATTTGATACACTCATAGACAAAGACCTAAGAAACAATATTCAGAAGTTTCAAGTTTGTAGTTTTTACAATAGTGCAGAAAATCGATAATATATATATATATATATATATATATATATATAAAAGGCAAGATATTTGTGTGTGTGTGTGTGTGCATGTGTGTCTGTTTATCTGCCTGTATGTCTGTATTTTTTTAGCCTTTTTATTTTAGTTTTTGCTTCAGGTTTGGCTCTAAGTAGGTATAATTATAGTTCTTAGTCTCAGCCATGATACCATTTACTCAGATGACTTATTTAGCCTTCAAAATTCAGTTTACGATGAGAAAAACTTATTTGATATAGATACCAGGAAATCAAAATTTGACTTACATCCATTCATTTTTCTTTCAGTCTACGATTTCGCTTTAACTTGCGACAACTATTGCATTTTAGTCTTTCGTGCCAATGTCCAAAAAGTCTGAGCTCCAGAACCATGGATTAGTTTTAAAGCTTTCATTACACCCGAGCAACGCCGGGCTATGCTGCTAGTGTGTATATATATATATATATATATATATATATATATCAGGTGCGATTGGTAAATTGTCGCAATTATTTTATGATTTCAAATATTCTTTAGGCTGAGTCTGACCTCCAGGACCATGGATTAGTTTTAAAGCTTTCATTACACCCGAGCAATGCCGGGCTATGCTGCTAGTGTGTATATATATATATATATATATATATATATATATATATATAGGTGCGATTGGTAAATTGTCGCAATTATTTTATGATTTCAAATATTCTTTAGGCTGAGTCTGACCTCCAGAACCATGGATTAGTTTTAAAGCTTTCATTACACCCGAGCAATGCCGGGCTATACTGCTAGTACTAAATAAAATAAAATCATTTGTCCATATTTCTTAGATGAAATTTTGTAACTATTCACATTTACAATATTTAGAGTATTGCTCTCATCTTTGCTGCTATATTCACAATGTTTTGGTGGTTGTATGCTCAGACCTTCTTCAGGTGATTGGTATTTCAAAATGAACTCTTTATTTTGTTCACTGGAGCAGATTGTTCTTGTTCCATGAGTCATGACTCTTCCAAACATCTCAGTTATCCCTATTTAATTCAATTCTTTAAGTTCATCACTGCTATATCAAGGTATTGAACTAATAACTCTTTGGGTCAAGTCACTGGATCTAACCAACACTTATGTAAATGTATCAAAACTCCAGCAGATAAAACCTCCATTATCTTGGATAGAAGCCTTGCTGCAAGATGTAGTTTATCATCGCTAAATTCATTACGAAGTCTGGAAGCTGGCTGCTACTTTAAGAGGTGCGAGAGAATGTGACTGCTGTTTTATTGGCAATTAGCTTTGTGATAACACTATAACAAGTCAGTATTGCCCAAATTAGACTATCAACTATTGATGAATTAAGAGGAAGATGAAAAATTGATTAATTGTTTGTTTTACCAGCAATTACCAAGTGGGCCATTTAAGGCTAAAAACTGAATTTTTTTTATTCAGGAGTGTTTCAAAACATTTCAAGTAGTTGTGAGTTTGTTTTTTGTTTTTTTTTTTTTGTTTTTTTAAATTCTTTTCAAAACATGACAAGTTGTATAGTTTGGGAGTATTTGAAAACCAGCTATTTTCTACAGAAGTTGGAAATGTTTTGTTTCCTTCAGATATCCTATTACTAGCAGTATAGCCCAGCGTTGCTCGGATATAATGAAAGCTTTAAAACTAATTCATGGTCCTGGAGCTCAGACTCTTTGGATGTTGGCACGAAAGACTAAAAAGCAATAGTTGTTTCCAGTTAAAGCAAAACTGTAGACTAAAAGGAAAATGAATGGATGTAAGTCAAATTTTGATTTCCTGGTATCGATATCAAATAAGTTTTTTTCATCGTAAACTGAATTTTGAAGGCTAAATAAGTCCTCTGAGTAAATGGTATCATGGCTGAGACTAAGAACTATAATTATACCTACTTAGAGCCAAACCCGAAGCAAAAACTAAAATAAAAGGGCTGAAAAAAATACATACATACAGGCAGATAAACAGGGACACACACAAACATCTTGCCTTATATATATATATATAAGGAATTTTTTTATGAATTTTTTTAACATTATTTTTACCGATACTCATATTTAAGTAGATATTCTGTTTTTAATTAAACAGTATTTTATATTTATATCTACCAGCCTGATTATTTACGATAAATTTTTATTAAGAAAATGTGTGCTATCTAGCAGGATTTGAACCTGCGACCCCTATTTACATAGGGGAAGCTACCATTTGATCTGGTAACGTCTGAGACCGCTTGACCATAGATAGCCTCCTGATCAGACGAGGTTTTTATCATGCTTGTATAACACAATTTTCGATTCATCGTAAACAAACATATCTGCTCTGAAATGTATCGTAATGTCAACAAATGTAAACATGTTCGAATCCTGCTAGATAGCATACATTTTCATAATAAAAATTTATCGTAAATAATCAGGCCGGTAGATATAAATATAAAATACTGTTTAATTAAAAACAGAATATCTACTTAAATACGAGTATCGGTAAAAATAATGTTAAAAAAATTCATTATAAATTGTCGGTTGCTTATCAACAAATTTCATTAAAAAATTCGTTAATTTCCGTAACATATTTTTATATATATATATATATATATAATCAATTTCCTGCACTATTGTAAAAACTGCAACCTTGAATCTTCTGAATATCATTTCTTATGTCTTTGTTTATGAGTGTATCAAATTTGATTAAAATTGGACCACTCCTTCTATAACCCAATTTTTTTGATTATCAATGTTTGATATTTATTGGGTGTACCTCAACATAAAATCTAGCTAAGAACACTCACAGATGCTTTTAGTACAACTGTGTAAATTTTCAAGAAAATCGGTTCAGCCATTTTGGAGTCTATAGGTAACGGACACACACAAAGTTCCATTTATAAAAAAGTTTAGATTAGATTTAAATTTGGGAAGCAGTTAGATTTTTGAAGAGCATTTTATGATTTTGTGCGTGGTAATAATTGCTACACATTTTTTGTGTTTCTTGCATTCTATCAAGATATGCTTGACAGTGAAAAATTGGCTGGAGTGAGCATGCTGCGGTGTAGTTTCTGACTTGAAACATGTATTAGGTGAGTGTGTCCAATTCTTATTCTGTTGAGCACTATGTCTTGTCTATTATTGTCAGCTGATGTTCCCAAACAGACGATATGAACATGTTCCAAATTGCTTGCCATTTACTTCTGATATGTTGTGTAATTTTCCTTTTGTAATCTGTATGTGGGAGTTTAATGTTATTTTCATTTTTGTTGCCTCTTTTGATAGTGTGTTGACTTCATGATTTCCCTTGATACCTACATGGCTAGGAATCCAGGTCAATATTATTGTTTTATGTTTTACTAGCAGTATAGCCCGGCGTTGCTCAGGTGTAATGAAAGCTTTAAAACTAATCCATAGTTCTGGAGTTCAGGCTCAGCCTAAAGAATATTTGTGTGAAGTTTGGTGAGAATCAGATAAAAATTGTGGATTTGTATACAGACAGATAAACCGACGCGCACACAAACATCTTGCCTTATATATTATTGATTTTCTGCACTATTGTAAGAACTGCAACCTTGAAACTTCTGAATATCATTTCTTATGTCTTTGTCTATGAGTGTAGCAAATTTGATTAAAATCAGACAACTCCTTCTATAACCTGATTTTTTTGATTATCCATATTTATCAGGTGTACCTCAACACAAAACCTAGCTAAGAACACTTGCAGACGCTTATAGTATAACTGTGTAAATTTTGAAGAAAATCGGTTCAGCCGTTTCGGAGTCTATAGGTAATGGATACACACACAGAGACAAAGTTTCATTTATAAATAAGTTTAGATTAACTAATGACAAGTTTCTAGGTTTTCTTTAATATAGAAATGATTTGTGTTCTTTTCTTTAATTGCTGTTAAACTAGATAAGTTGTCTGAAAATATGAATTTTCTATCATTTTAAGTGTCATTTTAGTTGTATAGATGGATGCATTATTTGGTAGCCTGATTTGTTTATAAATTTTTTAAGGAGACGACTGGTTCTGGTTTATTGAGAATTTCCCTGTCGATTTGGAATGTGCAGAGTTCTTTCAATTTTAGCTAGTTAGCTTTGTATATTTGTCATTTTAGATTCCTTTTTCTTTGCACAGGCTTGATTGAATTCAGGAAAATAGGTGAATGGTTCTCTACCACATTGGTCATCATAAACTTTCCATTAAATGTTCATAAAAATTGATGGGGAGCATATTGTTATGTTCATAGCTGATGTTGATCTGGTACCTCAGTGTGGGTATCTGTTTATTTGGTTATTAAGGATACATAGATGATTCGATTAAATTTTTGTTTCTTTTGAGATATGAAATTTTGTTCATCGTGTTTATGGTGAGCTGAAAATGTTAGATCTATTTTGATTTCCATTTGTTCAAATTTGTCTATTTCTGGTTGGATGTTTGATTTTGTCTTTTTCTTTCGTCTTTAGTTCTTGGTTTAATTTTGTAATCAGAAATATTTCCATATTTGTTGTTACTTTTGATATTTCTACCCATATGGCTTCATTTTTTAAAAGTTTTTTAAAGAATTAGGATTAACCACTGAGGATAAGACTTTCTGTACCAGGAATTGTGACAAATTAGTTAGTGGGACCTTCCCTCTAAATTCTAGTTTGATAAATCTAAGAAAGGATACCTCAGCCTGCTCTTAATTAGAATCTGACTATGTTTTACTACGTGTCTTTCTTTCTGCATCTATGTAATAAAATTATGCTTAGCTGAAAAAATATCACAGCCTGCATTTGATTTGAATCTAACTATCTTTTAGTGCAGGTCTTACTTTCTGCATCCATGTCATGAAATTATATTTCACTGACTGAGCTTCTCATGCACCATGGAGACCAACAAGCAGGAGGTAACATGGCCCAGTCAATATAGACATAGGTTAGTGATGAACAAGTAACTTATGCTAACAGTTAAGAAGAAAGATACCTCTTCTCCCTCTACCTCCAAACCTATTATATATAGCCCACATGATAGGAGATAACTGAATGCCCATGAGGCATTAAAATTTTTATTCATAATAAAATATTGAACACAAGTCAAATCTATTGCTGGTAATCTACGGTGTTTTGATGAATACTAGCCTATCAAATAAAGTAGCTTTATATATAAGACCCCACTATTTGTATTTAATATTATAGTGTTATTCAGTTAGGCTATGTACAAGTATTATTAGTTTAAAGTACCTGTGAGAAAATTAGTTGATCACATATATTAATATCCACTAGAACACATGGCCCAGTGAATACAGACATTGGTTAGTTCCAGTGACTTGACCCAAAAAGTTTTTAGTTTAATACCTAGGTACAGCAGTAATAAACAAATAACTTAAAGAGTTAGGTTAAAGGGAGATAACTCATGACTACCAGAAGTAGCTTTGCACAAGGAATGAGAATGATATACCCCACTGAGCCTAATAAAGGGTTTGGTTTGAAATTCCTTGCAACTGAAGAAGGCCAGAATGTATAACTACTGAAATGTCATGAAAATGGCCTCGAAGATGAGGACAATAGTCCAAATTATGTCAATAGTGCATATCAATTTTATATAAAAACACAGCTGTGAGGTACTTTGTTTCCGTAATAATTTGGTAAAAAAATGTTAACTTGTATGGTTTGGGAGTATTTGAAAACCAGCTATTTTCTACAGAAGTTGGAAATGTTTTGTTTCCTTCAGATATCTTATTACTAGCAGTATAGCCCGGCGTTGCTTGGGTGTAATGAAAGCTTTAAAACTAATCCATGGTCCTGGAGCTCAGACTCTTTGGATGTTGGCACAAAAGACTAAAAAGCAATAGTGGTTTCCAGTTAAAGCAAAACTGTAGACTAAAAGGAAAATGAATGGATGTAAGTCAAATTTTGATTTCATGGTATCAATATCAAATAAGTTTTTTTCATCGTAAACTGAATTTTGAAGGCTAAGTAAGTCCTCTGAGTAAATGGTATCATGGCTGAGACTAAGAACTACAATTATACCTACTTAGAGCCAAACCCGAAGCAAAAACTAAAATAAAATAGCTGAAAAAAAATAGAGACATACAGGCAGATAAACAGACACACGCACAAACATCGTGCTACCAGAAGTAGCTTTGCACAAGGAATGAGAATGATATACCCCACTGAGCCTAATAAAGAGTTTGGTTTGAAATTCCTTGCACCTGAAGAAGGCCAGCGTGTATAACTACTGAAATGTCATGAAAATGACCTCGAAGATGAGGACAATAGTCCAAATTATGTCAATAGTGCATATCAATTTTATATAAAAATACTTTGTTTCCGTTATAATTAGGTAAAAAAAATGTCATTTAATATATTAACTCTGGAAATGGATTTTTTTTTTTTGGTTTTCACACTATTACAGGATATGTGTTGTGGTGCAGTGGATATCGGCTCGGAACGAGAAATTGGGATGCCAAATTCGAATTCCAGTCAAAGTCCTTGCATTTACTTACGCAGAAATACCCTTGGGAAAGGTATTAATCCATCTCTTCCCTCCAGTTATGGTTAAATAACAGGACAGATTGGGTTCTATAGCCTCGGCTGGCAACTAGTCTACCGCAGAAAGCAATGGCAACATACTGCAGGATAATCTTCTGCCCAATCAGTCATGTCTCTTGCAAGACATGATCACCCAAAGCATGTATCATGTATGGCATGTAACTGACTGACTGAGCGTAATAGTTGGAAACGGTTAAAGCTTCTACTGGACATAAAGTGAGGGATAGGTTTTCTATTGTTATGCAGTAATAAACTGATCCCCCACTAATTACTAATTAATAATATAATACATCTCCCCTTCTTCTAGCTATCAGTCAAATAACAGCACAGATTGGGTTCTATAGCCTCGGCTGGCAACCAGTCTACCACAGAAAGCAATGGCAACTGACTGCAGGATAATCTTCTGCCCACTCAGTCATGTATCTTTTGAAACATGATCGCCCAAAGCGTGTATCATGTATGGCACTTAACTGACTGACTGTTGTAAATATTCCCTGCAGATTCTGGCCACAAAACAAATTCAATAAAAGTTTTACACCTTATGTGTTACAAGTTCAGATAATTTTGTGAATTAATTAAACATTCTGCAGGTCAAATGATAAAATTCAAATTATTTAAGAATATATTTTTCTTTTTAATCATTTCACCACCAAGGTAAATCAGTAAATCCATTGCCTGATTATGAAAAAGCATTTATTTTATATAATAAGTATTTTTAAGCATATTTTCTTTCATTGTCAATGCACTTAATCCAATCAAGGCAGTAAGGTCATGAGAATGCAGAGGTGTACAGAGAGTGAACATGAAAGAGACTGTGAATGGGAAGGATAGAGTTATGTACAAAAAGTAACAGGGTTTTTAAATGGATTAAATTTAGTAAAATAAAATTTAATCCATTTAAAATTTTTTTTTATTATGAAAGGAAGAAATAAATTATTCAACTTTAAAGTTAGAAAAAAAACTTATAAAAGAATTAAACAATTCAATAATCAGAAATGCACTTTCTCATTTGTATGCATCTATTCACGCATAGGCTCATGTTGCACAAACACAAACACAAGCCAAAAATAAAAGCCACAAACATTCAATAATATGCCCTACACAGAAAAGCACACACATGCATAAACACAAAACTGCATCTACAAATACACATCAAAAGAATAAATACATATATACACTAATACGTAGGTAAATCATTAAATCCATTCCCTAATTATGAAAAAGAAGCATTTATTTTATACAATAAATATTTATTTTTAAGCATAATTTCTTTCATTGTCAATGCACTTAATCTAATGTTTCTCCATAAATGACAGACCAAACATCAGACGGTAAATTTAAGATCAAAATTCTAAAGTATTCACTTTCAATCATATGTATTTTTCTACATCATCACTTTCTTTGTCAATGCACGTGATCCACTGCTTCTTTATAGATCACTTATACTGAACATTATATGGTGTAGATTTAAAAATCAAAACTGAAAAGTATTTGTTTTTCACAAAAATATCTTTTAGCATCACTGTATAGATAGAATCTTATACAGTGACATTTCGGATCAAAATCCAGTTAATAACTTTATCAGACTGCTGATGTACTGACCTATCTTCAAGCACATAAGCCCACACCTATACGTATACATGAAGACATTAGAAGGTACTTTGACAAATGATATTTTATATATATGTAAAAATAAAGACAGACATGTTATTTCATGGTTAAACAGAAGTTTAGGCCTATTTCAGGCAAACCGTCATCAGCTTCCATCTTTATTGTACAGAAGATTTTACACAAACCTCTGTAAAATCTTCTGTACATTAAAGACGAAAGCTGATGATGGTTCACCTGAAATAGGCCTATACTTCCAATTTACCAAGAAGTAACGTGTCTGCCTTAATTTTTCTTATATTTGCTCTATATTTATTTATATACATATCTACTTAGAGCTCTCTTAGAGAGTTATCCTACCACTGAATGTACAGGATACTCCTTTGGATTTTTCTATACCCACACTGCATGCTGATATATATATATGTGTGTGTGTGTGTGTGTATATATATATACTATTATATTCTTCATTTGTAAACAAGATATTATGCGACCTAAGTTTCTACAATGAAGTGTCTTTTGTCAATTTGCAATGACTGATTTTAACAGTAAAACAAGTTATTATAAATTGCCTGAAGGCACCACACAGTAGAAACCTAGGTCACATAATAACACATTGACAAATGAAGAATATTCAAAAATTCTACAATATAATTGTATTGAACACTTTTAATGCAAATGTGCACTGGTCTAATTTTATTATGATCAAAAACTAAGAAATTAAACAATCAATATTTACAAATATATAATTAATGTGGATGAGTTTTTCTTATTAATTCTATTAACTGTCTATTTTGATATTGAGCACTTTAGAACAAAAGAGCTGCTCACCATAGATGCCTTCCTACAAGTCAACTACTGAAAAAAACTGCAATTTTAGCACTAAGCATAATTATGTATATAGACACTCACACATACACTACCAGCCATAATTATTAGGTGACCCCAGTTTTTTAAAAAAAAAATAATGTATTTCATACTTTTTTTAGTATTCATTGCGAAGTGGATAGTTCTATATGAAAATAGAATGGTTCCTTTGTTAATACTGCACAGTAACGTGTATCAACGGAACTGTTCCGGAATCCAGTTTTTGTGCTCTCTTCCCCATGCTAGACACTTCTTATTGGCTGGCCGAAGAAAACGCTTCCTGGCTGCCTTGTAAAATTTTGCAAGGTAATAACAAAAGAACTGTTCTATTTTCATTTAGAATTATCCACTTGGCAATAAACACTAAAAATAGTATGAAATACATCATTTCTTTTAAAAAACTGAGGTGACCTAATAATTATGGCCGGTAGTGTGCATACTATATATATATATATATATATATATATATATATAATCTACATGGTGCGATAGGTAAATTGTCGCTATTTGCCCTGTAAACTTTTGCAAAGTAATAATAATAAAAGAATCATTCTATTTTCATTTGGCAATAAATACTAAAAATAGTATGAAATACATCATTTCTTTTAAAAAACTGAAGTGACCTAATAATTATGGCTGGTAGTGTACATATACAAGGTGTCCAAAACAAATGTATACACACTTTAAATAATTGTAAGTATTTATTAAAATACACATCATTTTCAAAATTAAATAAAATCTACAGACATTATTTTATTGTTTTGTCAATGCCTATTTTCAAACTGACATTCGTTCTGGTTCAGGCACTGCAGACAACACAAAGCAATGGAATGGCAAACATTGCAGAATAATTTGTTTGGTGTTTGTATGCATTCTCATTCAATGGCTGCTCTCAATTCAGTGACTGTTGCAGGTTTGTTAGTATATTTGTCTACAAATATTTTCACAGCTTCTGCTCTGATGAACTTAGATCCTATATGTGAATTTCCTCGAGCCACAAGATTAGCAACTAGGTCCCACCCTTTCACTGTAAAAGCAATAAATTATAAATGCAAATTCACTCCAGCATCTTGTTTTTGTGCACTTCTCGCCTGTTGAATTCCTTTCCGTTAATTTGTTTCTGCACTACAGAATCACAAAGAACCATACCAAATAGCATACATTCAAGGACTTTCAACCACTTAAATAAATATTGCCTTTAATATCCTCAAGAAAATAATGACATAATAAAAATAAAGATGTTGATATTTCACACTATTTCAAATAAAAGATTAGGAAGGAAACTCCCATCAGTAATGGAAAGAGTGATAACAGTTACTGTACTTAAAACCAATTTTACAAAAAAAATTGTTTTTTTAAAGGAAAGATTAAAAAAAAATTCAACCAAAAGTAGAATTGGCTGCTACAATCTCCAAGAGTTTAAATGTAAAGTCAGTAGTCACCTCCTATCTCACTAACCTGCATCCTCTCTCTTATGCTCCTTTCTCCATCCACTCCACTCATCAGTATCCTCATCATTCTCTTACCCACTTCCTGACACCCACTATAACCTGTCACTCTTTCTCATAACTTTCCTCCTATGTAACCCTCTGCACAACGGTAGCAGTAAAATGCCTTATCTTTTAGGTATCCTCATTACACAGTGAGAAAAGACTGGGGACACAGGGTATTGAAGAAAAGATAAAAAATGAATGGGATTCAAGAAGACAGAAGATAGCAATTGATAGCATTTAAATAGTTAAATCTGACCAACTCTTCTATTCTATCAGTTTCTTTTCTCTCACTTCCATTCACTTGCTTCCTTGATAGCTACAATCTCTGAAAGTTTAAATACAATGTCAACTGCCATATTCTCTCTCTCTCCTTGAATTCCTTCCATCTATAATCCTTTTTTCAGCACCCCCTGTACCCGGTTTTTCTCTCACTGTATTTTGGAGAGAATGAAAATTAAAAAGAAACTAATGCTTAACACCAGGAAAAGACAGTTGAATCTTGTGAGACATGTAATGAGGAAGGGATGTGCGTGGGTGGTGCAGTGGATATCGGCTTGGAATGAGAAATCAGGGAGCTGAGTTCAAATTCCAGTTGAATTCTTTACATTCATTTATGCACAAATACCCTTGGGAAAGGTATTAATCCATCTCTTCCCTCCAGTTATGGATTAAATAACAGCACAGATTGGGTTCTATAGCCTTGGCTGGCAACCAGTCTACAGCAGAAAGTAATGGCAACCTACTGTAGGATAATCAGTCAGTCATGTCTCTTTCCTGACATAATTGCCCAAGTGTGTATCATGTATGGTACTGAACTGACTGAATGAGGAAGGAGTGCCTAGAGAACCTAATACTTACAGGATGGATAGAGGAAAAGAGAGAACTTGATAGGTTTGAGCAGGTGGATGGCAGAGCAGAGTGTAGGAGAGATACCAAGAGGAAAAATATTAAGAATGACAGGGAATATGGGCAAGTGAAAATCCATAATTGCCTATGTCTTGAAAATACATGGCATATAAAGGAGAATTAACTCCCAATGCACTCATGGTGGTTCTGGGTTGCTTGGGTTGAATTGATTAAAAAAAAAAAAAAAAAAATTTCCTTTACACCACCCACACATTCAAGAAGGAAGAAAGGAATCCGAATGTCAAAAAGTCTCACTTTAAGCAACGATAAATAAAAAAAATATTTTAAGCAACAATAAATAAAAATTTCAGTAAGTAATAATTTTAATAAATAAAATTTTAATGAATAATAATTTTAATACGTAAAATTTTAAGGAACAATAAATAAAAAAAGAATTCCCTTACACCACCCACACATCCAAGAAAGGAATCAGAATGTTGAAAAGTCTCACTTCAAGAATTTTTTTCGAGAATTAACTAATAATTTTTTCATGATTTTCTGTTTGCCTAAGATGAGTTCAAATTGAGTCACAGGGTTTCCTTATTTCATTTCTTCAAAGAATGATAACATTTAATTGTTAAACATGAAAAAACACAGGAAATTACAGTACCCAAGAGATAATGTTAGCAGGTGCATGGGAATGCAATAGTAACATATATTCTGCAAAGAACTTACTGCTTGCTTAATACTCTTCATTATTTGGGGTGTGGTCTTTCTTTGAGGCGCTTGATGTATTCAAGATTGAAGAAAATATGGCATAGGAAATGAAATTATTTTCTTCACAGAAAATTATCCCCATGACTTCCTCAGCTTAAATAAAAATAACAATGAGTAAATTAATGTACACTTACATTTTTTCTTCCCTCACACACACACACACACACATATATATATATATATATAATGTGAATAAAAAAAATCAAATTGTTATCTTAGCTGATATGTTTTGTCCTGTGAGAGACTTTTTCAAGGCAAATATAACAATTTTATTTTGGAACTAGTATCTATATACAAGTCTATGGCTATATTGTGTTGAATACACCGGTTCTCGTCTGATCACTGAAGTTAAGCAACATCGAGCCTGGTCAGTACTTACATGGGTGACCATTTGGGAATACCAGGTGCTGTAATTGTAAGGACCAAGAATGGTCCACTAGTTCTCCAGGTTTGGGGGTTGGGTGCAGGGCTAACAACCCTGTCCTGTCAAAAACAGTTTGTTACAGAAACAGCAACAAAAAGTTGCTGCCCTATGCACCATCTGGGGGTGATGGATAAATGATGATGATGATCTATATACAAGACCAAAAATGTTATAGGTTTTTTTTTAATGTTTTAAGAGACATATTTACCAAAAGGGACTTTATCAAGGCAATTGCAATAATTTTATTTTGTAACAAGTATTTATATACCAGACCAAAAAGGTTATTTTACAAAATATTTTGGCATCGGAGAATTGAGTTGAGCATTGAAGAATAACTTCTCAATTTTTAAGAGTTTTTTTGTTTCTGTAGGAATGAATATATATATATTTTATTAAAAATGTAGTGTATCGAGGCAGCAAATAATTTTCTAAAAATATACTGTTAAATATAAGAGACAATGAATGTCTATTATGTTTAATCATGAGCTGTTCTAAACGTCATATTTTGGCTTTAATTTCAGTTGAAAATATAGACAAAAATTCTCCAACATTTGGATAATTTTTTATTAATTTGGTTCTAAGCTTTCGGCTCACATGAGCCCTCTTCAGAGAGGTTATTAAGACAGTAATACAATAACATCCACTATAAACGATGATTTTATTTTGTGTTGACATAAAATTACGCTAGGCAACAGCAATAGTTACCAAAAATAACAAACGCAGTTCACAAATTTGCAATGCGGTTCTATGACATCACACCGTGTGATAGCACGAAATGACAACAGAACCATGTATTCAAATGCAATATAATGTGTTATGACCGGATTTAAACATGTTTTTATTAAGTGTAGGTTGTTTGGATTTAATGTACATGGCCTCCAATATCTGAAGGTTCTTTTTACTATGTGTATGAGTAAGGATTATTGTATTGTTGACTAAAATCTGTCTGATATTATGTACATGTTTATTAAAAATGGTAGACAAGGTATCATGGTTAAGTTTTTTTACATAATTTTCTGTGATTTTATAATTTTTTTGCTTTTGAAAACAAATGATGTAAAAATTATCCAAATATTTTGTTTTCCTGAGCACTATTGGCTGTACTTTCAGCCATTATCAAGGATAAGTTTTATTTTACAAGTGACTGAATATGTGTAGTGTTTGTGTGTGTGTGTAGCCATATGTGTGTATTATATTCCAAACACAGTAAGCACATTGTTGATATCATTAAGTGTTGAATTTTCTTTTTTAATTAATGCTTTCATTATTTTGAGCTATTTTCACACGTGGATGATGCTATTATATTTGTATTGTCAACAAGTATGATACGGATACCGTTTGGTAGGTCTCTGTATGCGTTTAAATGATATTGAATTGAACTATGGCCTGAGAGGTGCAATGTGAGCCTTCTTGTCAACTGCATGGTAGTGTGTTCAATGTAATTATTTACAAATTAGGACTGAAAAAGATAGTTCTTCAAAAAACATGTAAATAATATTGGTTTTATGTAGTTTAGATTTGAAAGGTTATTTTTTTTACAATGAGGTTAGCAGTTTTAAATTTTGTGTAAGAGATAATTTTATTTTTTAAGTCAACAGGAGTTTTGTATTTTCATATGATGCTTTAAAGTAAAGATTTGTTCTGTTTATAGTTACTTTGCATTTTGTTTTTGTAGAAAATATTAATGTCAATTTCTTTTTCCATGTGTTTGTTGCTGTTATTAGACATCATGTTGTTAATACAAATATCATAGCATCATCCACGTGTAAAAAAAAGTCAAAAAATAATGGAAGCCTTATTAATAAAAAAAGAAAAATCCAACACTCAATAATATCGACTACAAACTTCATCGTCTTGCGGCCATTGGTCGAGATCGAACTCACTGCCCCCCTCCAGTATTCCCTGTGCATTTGGAACCCTGGCGCAGGTTCACAGCGAAATTCATAATCTTGTCAAATAGCTGAATACTTGATGCTTCGCCAGGGCTACCACGGGTGTTTTAATTGTGACACCAACACTGGATGGGTTGCTTCCATTCCCCACTCTGTTATTTAACCCATAACTGGAGGGAAGTGACAGATTAATACCTTTCCCAAGGGTACCGGTGCTGAGGTGAATGCAGGGTACTCAACTGGAATTCGAACTTGGCTCACCGATTTCTCTTTCCAAGCTGATATCCACCGCACCACAACTCACAATGATTCAACTACAAACACAACAACATGCTGACCCTGTTTGGGATGTAATACACACACATTACTCTACACATATTCAGTCACATGTAAAATAAAATTCATTTTTGATAATGGCTAAAAGTATAGCCAAAAGTCCTTGGAAAAACAAAACATTTGGACAAGTTTTATATAATTTATGTTCTGAAAAGAAAAAAATCTCAAAAATTATATAAAATCTTAACCACAATATGTTGTCTCATTTTAATGCAACTACATAAAAGAGAGATTGCTGTCGAAATAGACAATATATAGATTGTTCTAGTTCCACATCCAGATATCTCAGAATAATTCATCCCCCCCCACTTTGATTCAACTCTCCAAGTTTTTGTTCATCTCGGCTGTAGCTAGGATTTGAACTCACAATTCTTTGGGTCAAGTCACTGAATTCAACCAACACTTGTACCCACTGAGCCATGTATCCTTGTTTGTATGAATTTTTGTACAGACTTATAAACCTAATTTCTCAGTAATCATTTTTTTATGAGAGCTTTTATTACGGTTTGGTCTTATTATTGTTTTTTGGAGGTGATTAGTCTTAAACACAAAACACAAAATAGTTCTTCCCAAAAAGAGCGTAGACCAGTAGTCTCAAACTTGAGAATGCAACAAGAGTTGTCCCAAAGAGAGGCCTTTTCTCCCCCAGTGGGCTCGAAAGAGACATATTTATATCTCCTCAAATCTCATGGTCAGTGTGATTTTGCATCAATTTGACATCATAAAAACAATATGGCTTCCTCATGAGATAAGTTGTTTTTTTTAAACTAAATTTTTTTCTAGCACTCAGTACTACTGGTTCCCATATTGCATTTTTATCTGTGCTTGGCTGGCTTAGATTTTTGCAACCTAGTATATGCAATGATACCTTAAGTTTTTTTTGTTTTTTTTTTTTAACTTGGGGTACATTAATACTCAAGCAAAGTTCAATAGTGCCTTTAAACACCATTTCTCTCTGACTCTCAAAACAGGCAGATCAGCTCAGTTGCATAAAATATGGGCGCTTTGGTCGGATTTGAACCTGCTTTCTCCTAGGAGAAACTGCCATTAGATCAGAGTGCTTCAATGATCGCACAGAATCAAATAGAGTTTGAGTTTTGTTTAATGGCATATCAACACCTCTGTGGGTTATTTAATGCCAAAAAGGTAGGGTTTTAAGATATTTTTTTTAATGTTCAGTTATAGTAAGAAGGTTGATTTAGTCAAATTTTAATGAACATTTTTTTGTTTTTATTCTTTATTATTTTAGAGTTTGAGTTTTGTCTAACGGCATATCAACACCTCTGTGGGTTATTTAATGCCAAAAAGATGGGGTTTTAAAGGAGTTTTTTTAATGTTTGGTTATAGTGAGAAGGTTGATTGAGTCTGATTTTGATGAAAAGTTAATTTTAATCTTTTTTTAACTTTAGAAAACTGAAGATGTCTTCTAGTTTTGTATTCAAAAATATATTGCTGGTAATTTTTTTCTTCAAAAATGTACATTTTTCTATAAAAGTCTATTTTTATACTTTCATAGTGTTTTGACCCCAGTTTGGGGGTTAACTATTTGCCCATAGCTGGGACCCTAACAGATGCTACCACTCCAGGTCAGGGTGGATCTGGGAACAACAGCAATTAAGAGGTGGTTCCATGCTCCTCACAACCTCCCAATCAGAGGCCTTGCTGCCGAATACAGTTTACCATCATACCCAGGACCCAGAATCAAATAGAAATAAATAAATATACTGTGGTTATATTTTCATGTAACACTTTATTGTGGCAAATTGTTTTTGCTTAGCAAGGATGATTGGAAACCTTCATTTCTTTTTCTTGAATGTAACATTTTTGTGGAAGAAGAACATTTTTTTTTATTTTCATTATCCAGCAAATGGCTTATTGGTAATATGAGAAAACAAAATTGAATAATATATTTTTCAATTTGGTCTATAACTGTCTGCGCTCTAAATATAAATTTTTTATATAAAAATGTTGGTTGTATTAAACATTAAAATAACTACATTACTAAGTATTATCTACAGAAATAACGAGATGTGTCAGACACAAGGTTACAATAGATGCACATAGATTATTACAGTCTATATATACATGCCAGCATCATTGGAATTTTTGGAAATTGAGAAAATTTATTTTTTAGTCAGACAATGATGCATTAAAAGGGCCATGACCTACAAATTTTTGATGATTAATGTGATGTGGCTATTTTAGTTTACATTCTGTTCTTACTAAATTAGTACTGAAACAATATATGAATATGAATATATATATATGAATATGTAACCCCGGAAAAAAATATGAGTATATATGAATAGAAAAAAAGGATTTTGAATATATATGTATATGTAACCCTGGAAAAAAAAAATAAATGAAAATAGAAATGATGTTAAAATGTAATTCCTATAATGATACAGTTAGTGGTTGGCTTAATTTAAATAAGGTTATTTTTATAAAAACCTAGACATTTTCCTTTGGAAAAAAAAAAAGATTTTTTCTAACAACACCAGATAAATGTCAACATGGATGCCTATATCAAGTGCCTTGAAGAGGTAGTGCTACCCTAGGTCAAATGGGTGGCTACTGGAAGAGCCTATTCCTGGTAACAGGACTCTGCACCATGTCATAAATGCAGAAGACCCTTGTCATGTGCCTGTCAAATCATTTCTGTGACTACATTATCCCTTACATCTGCTGCTTAACTCCCAGACTGCAACCCCCTTGATTATGTGTGGAGCACATTTGAGTGAGAGATCAAAAAATCTCCTTGTAACATGAAAGATAAATAAAAACCATGGATTATGGCAGTATTCACCAACTTAAACATGGAGATTGTCCAAATAAGGTGCAGGAGATTCTGAAGTCAATTGGAGACCTTGGTTGACTCTAATGGCAACCTTATTGAACAAATATATATATATATATATATATATATATTTTATCTTTTTTTAAAAAAATCATTTCACCCCAAGCAAGGCATTCTATTGCCACTGTTGCACAGAGGGTTACACAGGGGAAAGTGATGAGAAAGTGGGGTTAGTCATAGAAAAGGTAGAGTAGATGGAGAAAAGAACTTGAGCGAATGGATGCAAGTTAGTGAGACAGGAGATGTCTATTGACCTTACATTTAAATTCCTGGAGATTGTAGCAGTCAGGGAAGCAAGTACATGGAAGGAAATTCCACAGGTGAAAAGTGCGTGAAAAGAAGCTTTCAGAGTAGAAATTACGGTTACATTTTATCGGTTTCACTGTTAAAGGGTGGGACCTAGTTTCTAATCTAGTAGCTTGTGTAAATTCATACATAGGGGACACCAGTGATCTAAGTTCATTGGAGCAGAATCCGTGAAAGTATTTATAGAAGAGTCACAGAGAAGCCATGTCATACCGGTGAAAGAATGACTGCAGCCAAGCTGTTTTATTTCTATTTATATTTCAAGATATTGTCACATATGACACTTACCTGATACTTAAACAGATGTCTGTTATCAAATTAAAGGAAAACTTGTCAAAAATTAATAAGAAAGCTTTATCTTAAAAATTTTCAAAAATATAAGACTATCATATCTACTGCTACTAGCTGAGAATTATCTAACATGGAGATAATCATTTACTGAATTGAGTAAAATGAATCAATTTTGGGAATAATTTGTATATGCTGTAAGAAAAGTTTTCCAAGATAATGAAAGGAAGTAGAAGAGGATGTACCAGAACTTTCTGGCAAGTAAAATTCTTTGAGAACCTAATACCATTTACAGAAGCGAAGAACAAGTGTGACTGTAACTGACAAAGGAAATTGTATCAGCAGATCAAAAGATGAAAAGAGATGTCATACCGTTTCCTTTCATACCTCTTTTGATTGTCTTAGTCACGTGAAGATATTTTCAGCTTGACAGTGATCAAAAATAAACGCGTCTTTGTTGCTTTCCGAATAAATGATAATTTGCTAGATATTTCTGACTGTGTAGAAATAAGATGAAGGACATTTGGTATCAGATTCTTTTTCTTCTATGTACCATGTCTCTTCAGAATGTAGGTGATCATGGCCTTCCACATCTCTTAATCCCTTGTAGGTCTTAAAAACCTTTTTTCTGTTATCCTGCTCAACCCCTGATCTGCTATTTATCTGCTCAAGTTCATGAAGTATGTCATTCATTGCTTTTATTTTTCTCTTTCCCTCTCTCCGTCCAATGAGTATCAGATTCTCCAAGCCCTCCTTCCTCACTATGCGTCCCAGAATCTTCAGCTGTCTTTTTCTGATGCTAAGTATCAGTTTCATTTTTGTGTCCATCCTCACCAAAACCTCATCATTGCTCGTGTGCTCCATCCATGGTATCCTCACCATCCTTCTGTAGAACCACATTTTGGTTACTTCAAGTTTTTCCTTAATCTTTGCATGTATCACGTATGGTACTTAACTGACTATTCATCTTGTGGTACCCTATCTACAGCAATGGACTCTTCCTCCATCGATATAATACTAACCTGTGTGACTTCCAGTGGACACAGTTGTGAGACAGTTGTAAGGCAGTCTAACTATATTGTCGAGACGTCGCCTAACCATACTGTTCGGACATACGCTTCTATTTGCTGATTATTAACATTGTATATCTGTTCTGTTATCCTAATCAACTGTTTGAACCTACCATCTTTCCATGTCTTTCTTCCTGTCCCAGACAGGCCACAACAACTTGGCAACGAAGATTCACCACAACACATCTATGCTTTGAAGATTGCTGCCACACCTGGTCTGATGCTCCTGTTATATATTGGCAATGAAGATTCACCACAACACATCTATGCTTTGAAGACTGCTGCCACACCTGGTCTGATGCTCCTGTTATATATTGGCAACGAAGATTCACCACAACACATCTATGCTTTGAAGACTGCTGCCACACCTGGTCTGATGCTCCTGTTATATATTGGCAACGAAGATTCACCACAACACATCTATGCTTTGAAGACTGCTGCCACACCTGGTCTGATGCTCCTGTTATATATTGGCAATGAAGATTCACCACAACACATCTATGCTTTGAAGACTGCTGCCACACCTGGTCTGATGCTCCTGTTATATATTTAGAGATTCTTGATGAACTCCAAGGAAGAATCTGCAATGTTACTGGTTCTGACTTAGTATCATAGCTTCAGTCATTTTTCAACTACCCTAACGCAGCTTCCTTATTCCTTTCTTAAAAATACTTTCAGGTAATTATTCTACAATCATGGTAATTGTTCTGATGATGATGATGATTTCCTCTGTGATACCTAGACTTTATGAATTTAAGTGCAGTACTAGATGGGCAGCTAGGTCTCACCATTTGACAGCTGAAATGGCTAAATATAACTAACTTCCATGCTAACAGTTTCTTCTCTCATGCTTCTCTATTTCAATTCCCTAGTTTCCAGCTATCTCTGATCATCAAACATTTTAATGCAATGTCAATTGTTATCATCTGTCTTCTTAATGCTTGTTCTTTCATTGTTCTCTCATACTATTGCTAATACTACTGGTGTAAGTAAAACAATTAAAATTAGTGGGAAAGAAATACTAACTTAAAATGAGTAATTGTTAACGCTTTTTACATTATTTGGGCTGTTGTCCTCATCTTCTTCAGGTGATTGGAATTTTGAACTGAACCCTTTATTTTGATCACTGGAGTAGATTGTTCTCATTCCATGAGTAATGCCACTTCCGGGTGTGTTAGGTAAGATTTTGTTTTTGTCTGTATTTCTGAGATGTAGTAGTATTTACATTATTCGGACTATTTTCCTCATCTTTGCTGCCATTTGTATGACGTTTTGGCCATTGTATGCTCTGGCCTTCTTCAGGTGCTAGGAGTTTTGAACCAAACACTTTATTACAATCACTGGGGTATATGAACTCCATTCCTTGCATAAAGCTTTGATTGGAAGTCATGAATTATCCTTCTCTAACCCTGCAAGTTACTTGTTCACTACTGCTGTAGCCTGGTATTGAACTTACAACTCTAAGAGTCAAGTCAGGAACTAACCATTGTTTATATCCACTGGGCCATGTGTCCTTAAATTCCTAGCACCTGAAGAAGGCCGGAGCGTCCAACAGCAAAAATGTCATACAAATGGCAACAAAGATGAGGACAATAGTCCGAATAATGTAAATACTGTAAAATTTTATTCTCCACATCTGTTGTCAGGAAGTGCGTTGTGGTGCAGTGGATATCGAGTCGGAACGAGGAATCGGGGAGCCGAGTTCGAATCCCAGCTGAATTCTTTGTATTCACTTATGCACAAATACCCTTGGGAAAGGTATTAATCCATCTCTTCCTTCCAGTTATGGGTTAAATAACAGGACAGATTGGGTTCAAAGACAACTGATTCCAGACAAATACTAGGCCTAATCCAATTCAGGCCACAGCTCACAACAGCTGAAACATTGTGAATATGACAATAAAAATGAGGACAACAATCCAAATAATGTAAATATTATGAATGGTGAGAATACTGCATCTCAAAATTAGAGACAGATTTTGAAGAAGGCCAGAGCATACAACAGCCGAAGCACTGTGAAGATGATAAAGATGAGAACAACAATCCAAAAATAAATATAAATATAAATAGTATACTGCCTCTCAGAAATATAGACAAATGTTGGCAAAGCTATTCTAAGAAATTCCGAAGTTTATTTTTATGCTAAAAATATTGAAGATCATGACTTTTTCTCTCTGTTACTCTGTTTCTTCATCAAACTGAAAGAGAAAGAAATATGAAACTGGCAAATGAATCTTGTTCCAACTTGACACAACCCCCCACCCCAACTAGCTGGTAAGCAAGCATGTGATAAATCCATTATGAAAAGGTTTTGTTTATCAACAGCATTATCAAAACAAGTAAAATGACGTTTGGGAGCACAGAGACTGCGCTGATCCTGTATTTATGGTCACTTTCCCATGTTAGTGGAATGTGAAGTGATGTCTCTTTATGTGTACCAATAGACGTACATATCAGGTGAGAAAAAAAAAACAATGCTGGTGCCAGTACTTATCAATCTTTCTTTATTGCAATGAGGGAAGTGCTGACACAGGTTTGGGATCTCCAGGGCCAAGCATCTCTCAAATCTTCTTTGAGAACTGCCTGAAGATAGAAACATTGCAGAGAGGGGGGTACAAATACATCTTTCTTATTTTTATGTCACATCCTATTAGGACACAGGAAATGATGGCGCTCCACGAATTCCTGTCTTTGTGTTGCTCTAAGTAATCTTTACTCCTTTATTATTGTCTTCATCCAATGTCAACCTTGTAAAATCAGATGGCCACTTTTCAGGACTATAAAAAGAAGATAAAAAAAACAAAAAAACTTCTATCTCTTTTTTACTAATGCTAACACTCTACAAGGCCCAAGAGCCACACTAGATTGAAATCACTGAAAGAGGTTGTTGTCTGAGCCGTAAGAGTCGTTGTTGTTGAGAAAATGTGGGTAAGATAACAGTTAATCCTAGACTTGAAGATGTTAAGAAGCATCCTCTTCAGAAATAATTTCATAAGGTAGCGATTCATAAGAAGAAGATGTTCAAATAGGACTTGAAATGCAGGTGGTTTGCTACAGGTTTTAGCTGCAAAGGTCTGAACTAGTGGAACTAAAGAATGTAGCTTATCTGAACAGTTCCCATAAAAAAGTCTATCTATATTTCCTAGATGAGGTAATATTTACAGTATTCGGACTATTGTCCTCATCTTTATTGCCATTTGTATGACATTTCGGCCGTTGTACATTCTAGCCTTCCTCAGGTGCTAGGAATTTCAAACCGAATCCTTTATTACAATCACTGGGGAATATTCTTATTCCTTGCCTAGAGCCTCTTCTCATAGTCATGAGTTATCTCCCTCTAACCCAGTAAATTACTTGTCCACTACTGCTGTAGTCTGATATTGAACACACAACTCTTTGGGTCAAGTCACAGGAACTAACCAACGACACATGGCCCAGTGAATATAGATGTTGGTTAGTTCTTGTGACTTGACCCAAAGAGTTGTGAGTTCAATATCAGGCAACAGCAGTGGTGAACAAGTAACTTGCAGAGTTAGAGGGAGATAACTCATGACCACGAGTTTGTTTAGATATTGTAATTTTTCAAAATTGTTTTGGATAACTCAAAGTAACAATTGATAGGACTGTGCTGAAAAAAGTAAAAAAAACTGAATTAAATGTGGTGGTAGTCTGCTTCAGGCCCGCCAAATGTTTTTTTAAATTTTTTTTCCTTCAAAAATGTTTTATGGTAACAATCTTTTTCCTTCAAAAATGTATTGTTGGTAATATTTTTAATTCAAAAATGTATAATTTTCTATAAAAGTTTATTTTTATAGAGTTTTGATGTCAGTTTGAAGGTCAAACTATTTGCTCATAACAGGTGTTACCACCCCAAGTCAGAGTGGACCTGGAAACAACAGCAATTAAGAGGTCGTTTCATGCTCCTCACAACCTCTCAATCAGAGGCCTTGCTGCTGGATGCAGTTTATTATCTTACCCAGGAATATTGTACAAGATCTAATGGAAAGTGGGCCTGAAGATGACAGTATGGCAACATAAGCCATTGAAAACAAACTGTCTTCACTAAATATGGAAGAATATTGTTATTATTTTAAGCTGGGTCCAGATCCACAAAAATTTTCTATTGATATCTGTTAGAACCCTTGTTATGACATCCATCCTAACTCATTCCCTAGGTGGGAATCAAGTTATGCCCTTGATCAGAATTCTCTAGGATGAGAGAGAAGAAAAAGCATTTTCAAAATGGCAGTTATACATCCTCACACGTCCCATATTGAACTATCTACCTTTCAATCAGAGGCCTTGCTGCCAGATGCAGTTTATTGTCATATCCAGGAACCGTGTAAAAGTAGAAGATACTAGCAGAAGTCAAGTACTTACTGAAACAGTACAAAGAACTGACCATTTCTCCAGCATCTTTAGTAATGGATCATGTATTCAATAACACAGCATTCTTCCCCTCTGGAAAGGTTTATTAGTTTCTGGTAAAATGAACTTAATTTCAGACAAACCACATGCGCATCATCCAAAGGCAAGAACTCTGATTAGGAGACTAGAAATTTTGAGAAGTATAAAACCACATCTTAATTGCTGTTGTTACCAAGTTCAACCTAACCCAGGATGATAACACCTGTCAGGGTTCCAGCCATGAGCAAATAGTGAACCATCCTCCCAAAAAACAAAAAAAAAAAAAATGCCATGAAAATATAAAAACCTATTCTTATAGTAAAAATACCAGTAATACATTTTTATATAAAAATTTACCAACAATACCGCATATACTAACAAATCTGTTTACAATACTACCAAACAACCAGCATGAAAGAACTCTGATGACATTAATCAACATAATATTCAACAATTCCCAAAATCAAACTATGAGGATCTTTCAGTAAATAAGGTGAATTTTTCAGTATAAGGACTTCTAATACAGATAGAAGCTTACGTTTTTCTAATTTTTTTCCTTTACTTCTTTTTCAAAGAGATTTAATTGTTTTTTGCAGATTGAAAAAAAAATTATAGAATTTTGGAGATTAACAAGAAGCATGCTCCAGGATTGAACAGAAGTCACTTATCAAGTTTTTGGTTGCTGAAGGGTGCAAACCAGTTGAAATTCATAGAAGAATGTCAACTGTGTATGGTGTCACATGTTTCAGCCAAAAAAATCTCTACAAGTGGGTTAAATTGTTTAAAGAAGGACAGAGCAGTGTTAAGGATAAAGACAGGCTTGGAAGGCCTACAGAAGTATGGTCTCCTGAGGTGATCGAATCAGTTAATCACCATTTCATTTCATAAGAAAGGAAGCACTGTGAACAGTGCCAACTACTGCGAACTGCTGAGAGAGGTCAAGAAGGACAAAGAACAAATGCAGGAGTCATCAGTCACATGGAGTTGTCTTGCATCACACAGCAACCCAAATGGTGCAGACCATCAACAAGCTGGGCGGGGAACTGCTCCCTTATCCCCCTTACTGCCCAGACCTTGCCCCTTCAGACTTTCACCAGTTAGGTCCTTTGAAAACGTTCACAACAGGCACAAAGTTTGAAAGTGACGATGAAGTCAAAAGTGTCATGAGCGATTGGCTGAGACATCAGTCCAAAGATTTTTACACTGAGGGAATACGAAAGCTTGTGCACAGATGGGGAAGTATGTGACACTGCTGGGAGACTATGTTGAAAAAAAAGAAAAAAAAAAAAAAAAAGGAAGCTTCTATCTGTATTATAAGCCCTTATACCAAAAAATTCACCTTATTTATTGAATGACCCTCGTATATTCCAAAATATAATTTCAACAAAACACATATCCACCACCTCTAGTCATTATATCCACGCAAACATGTATATGCAGAAATACTGAGTATTTAACATGTATTCGGTTATGAAACCAGAATAATATTTTTATTACTTCCAAGCTCCCATGAAAATTAAATTTCGGCATTAAATGACCTATACAGAATTGATATGTCATTAAAAAACAATCAGTCGACATCATAAATGCATATCCATGCATCCTATACAAATTCCATTTTCTTTTTTCTATTGTGAGCCTTGTCTGTCTGTGGAGACATAAATATAACTTTTTCTTTCTTGTCTTTTGTTAGTTATGCTGTTCTTTATACAAAAATATATTTGTACTTCAAAACAAAAAACAACTACTGTTCTTCCTTACCCTTGAATCTCCTCCTCCTCTCGCAACCAACAAAATTCACCGACTCGTATTTTCGATGAAACCTTTACTGTATAGGGCCAGGATGTTTTTCCCGTCTAAGTCCATCCTGCATATATATATATAAATCTACCATCCACCTGCGTATTGAATACTGCTGCCACATCTGGTTGGGTGCCCCTGCTATTCACCTCGGGGTTCTTGACAAAATCCAATGTAGAATCTGTAATGTGATTGATACCGATTGGCAGCTCGGCTGCAGTTGCTGTCTCACCGGCATGACGTGGTTTCCCTGTACCTCTTTCACGACTTCTGCTGCAATGAACTTAGATCACTGGTGCCCCCTATGTATGAATTTACATGAGCTACTAGATTAGCAACTAGTTCCCACTCTTTTACAGTGAAACCAATAAAATGTAACTGCAATTTCTATTTTAAAAGCTTCTTTTCACGTACTTTCCACCTGTGGAATTCCTTTCCAGATACTTATTTCCCCAACAGCTACAATCTCCAAGAATTTAAATGTAAGGTCAACAGACATCTATTACACTAAACAGTTGGCATATATCTTTTATGTGCTCTGTACCTTCAGGATGTAGGTGATCATGGCTTTTAGCACGCCTTCTCCTGTTACACCATGCAACCCTCGTTTTATCATCCAACTGATTAGGTCCTTTAAATATGTTATCCGTTGCATTTCTCTGTCTTTTTTTCACTCTATCTGGCCTGTTAGTATCAGGTTCTCCAAGCCCTCTTTCCTTATTGCATGTCCCAGGAACTTCAGCTGTCTCTTCCTGATGCTCAGTATTAATTTCCTTTTCATCATTTCCAAAACCTCATCATTGCTCACGTGCTTGATCCATGACAAATGCATATACATGCATCCTACACTAATTCCATTTTCTTTTTACTATATGAACCTTGTCTGTCTGTGGAATCAGAAATATAACTTTTTCTTTCTCATCTTTTATTAGTTATGCTGTTCTTTATACAAAAATATATTTGTACTTCAATACAAAAAGAAAAAAAAATGTTCTTCCTTACTTTTAAATCTCCTCCTCTTGCAAACAACAAAATTCAGATTCGTATTTTCGGTCAAGCCTTATTGCTTTTCTTTCTTTCTTATAAATCTTTTGTCTTTCTGCAATATCTTTCTTTAAAAGAAATCGCTACCTGTTGCCACTTCTCTCTTAACATGAGATAAGTGATATTCCATTTTCTCCTATTCAATCAAACTACAATATGTATAAACATCCTTCACATGTTGAATTCACTTTTTTCAAACTTCTCAACTACACGATTCTTAGACAGCTGTATCCGCCACAAGATGACGATCACCAGAAACCTTCTCAAATACAAACTGTTTCACCATTTACAACAATCCTTTTGTTATTTTTTCATTCAAAATGTTGTAGAGGAACATCCTATTCTACCCCGGAATAGATATGGTCTAGTCTATAAAAGACTGTGACTGTGGACTATACATCAGCATACGTCACTAGACGGAAGTATACATCACTAGACAGAAGCATATGTTACTAGACGGACACATATGTCATAGGCGGAGACATTTTTTTTTTCTTTTTAATCATTTCACCCCGAGCAAGGCGGAAATGCCACTGATGTGCAGGGGGTTACATAAATGTAACAAGATTAATTAGAAAAGAGTGAGGAGTACAAGCTAGTTAGAAAGGAACAATAGAAAGCTGAGAAAGCAGCTGCGATGACAGATACATAGGTGGAGAGAAAGGGAAGGTTATACAGGGGTGGGGAGAGAGCTAGAGTCCAGTGGTTAGTAGATGAGTATTGATTTTGCATTTAAATTTCTGGAGGTTGTAGCCGTCAGGAAAGCAAGAATACGGGAGGGAGTTCCACAGGCGGGAAGTGCGAGAGAGGAAGCTGTAGGAGTAGAATTGTCATCTGCATTTGGCTAACCTGACTGTGAATGGGTGGGACCCAGTTGCCAGTCTGGTTGCACGGGTAAACACCTGTTGAGGAGGCATCAGTGACTTAAGTTCGTCTGAGCAGAAACCATGAAAGTATTTATAGAACAGACAAAGGGAGGCCACATTTCGACGATGGGAAAGTGGCTGCAGTCATTTGCTACTTGATCGTTATTCCTGTTACTATTTGTTGATTGTTCTTGTATGTCTGTTGGTTTATTGTACTGTTGTATAATAAATCTAAGTATTATTCTTACACTATTCTTTTCCCCTACTACTAATAATAATATAAATAATGGTAGTAGTAGTAAATAAAAATGGAGAAACTGATGATCATTAACTCATAGCCGAATATAAGAATATAACAAACTGCTCAGAGAAAAGGATCTCAGAGTCGGGATCATCGGTTCAATGCGAACGGTCCTTTCCTTAGCTGCATAGTATGTCCTTTGCCTGGGCTATATAACTTCTGCTAATTTACCAACAAACCACACTTGTCCAGTACTTCCGCAGAATTATAAAACCTATCAGTTTTTTTTCCCTTAACACTTGAACCAAACCCAGAATGGTTACGGAAATGGTTGCAATCACTAGGACAATGGTACGGACGAGATGTGTGGGCGAAAAAGTAATAGGAGTAGCAATACTTTCCTTCCTGGGATATTTCACAAACTTAAGTAGATTCTTACTATTGGAATACAAAAGGAAAAAAGAATGGTTAACCTTAGACTTGAAGAGTAAGATTATAGTGATTGGCAAAACACCCTGCAGAGAGTCTGTTCCACAAAACTGCAGTTCTTAGAAGCCATGCAAAGGGAACTTACTTCTTACTATTGGAATTTTTTTTGTTTTTTAATCATATCACCCCAAGCAAGGCAGTAACGCCACTGATGTGCAGGGGGCTACATAAGAGTGAGAAGATTAGAAAAGAGAAAAACCGGAAACCGCATCCTAAACAGGAAACAAGGGATAAGCCGCTTCACCTGTTCAATAGACATGGGTGGAGTGTGAACCGGGCGATAGTTTAGTCTATCTACTCCAATTAAAAAAAAAAACAAAAATAAACAATGAGAAGATTAGAAAAGAAAAACCGGAAACCGCATCCTAAACAGGAAACAAGGGATGAGCCTCTTCACCTGTTCAATAGACGTGTGTGGAGTGTGAACCGGGCGATAGTTTAGTCTATCTACTCCAATTGAAAAAAAAAAAAACAAAAAAAACAATGAGAAGATTAGAAAAGAAAAACCGGAAACCGCATCCTAAACAGGAAACAAGGGATAAGCCGCTTCACCTGTTCAATAGACGTGGGTGGAGTGTGAACCGGGCGAATATGAAAGGAAAAGATAATGGTCAGTCCTAGACTTAAAGAAGTCAAGATTGAAGTGATTAGGAAAACACCCTATGGAGAGTCTGTTCCTCAAAAACTGTAGTTTTTGGGAAGTCAGTCAGTTAAGTGCCATATTTAATACACGCTTTGAGCAATCATATCTCAAAAGAGACATGACTGACTGGGCAGAAGATTATCCTGCAGTACGTTACCATAAATTTCTTCGGTAGACTGGTTGCCGACCAAGGTTATAGAACCTAATCTGTCCTGTCATTTGACTCATATCTAGAGAGGGAAGAGATGTATTATATTATTAAATAGTAATAAGTGGGGGGTCAGTATTTTACTTTATAACAATAGAAAACCGATCCCCCACTTTATTCCAAGTAGATGTTTCAATTATGTTTTCAATTATTATATTTAGTCAGTTAAATGCCATACGTGATACATGCTTAGGCGATCATGTTTTGAAAGAGACATGACTGACTGGGCAGATGATTATCCTGCAGTAGGTTGCCATTGCTTTCTGTGATAGACTGATTGCCAGCCAAGGCTATAGAACCCAATCTGTCCTGTTATTTAACCCATAACTGGAGGGAAGTGATGGATTAATACCTTTCCGAAGGGTATTTAGGCATAAGTGAATGCAAGGAATTCAACTGGAATTTGAACTTGGCTCCCTGATTTATCGTTCCGAGTTGATATCCACTGCCCCACAACGCACATAAGTAGATTACTTGCTGTCTAATCCTGTTTCTCTCACATTCTCTATGTTTTAAGAGTATTAAATTCTCCAGGTCTTCTCCCCTCATTATATGTATCAGACATTTTAACTGTCTCTTTTTGATTTTAATTATAAGCATCATTCTAATTCACATTTTATTGCAAACTAGCAGTATAGCCCAGCATTGCTCAGGTGTAATGAAAGCTTTAAAACTAATCCATGGTCCTGGAGCTCAGACATTTTGGACATTGGCATGAAAGACTAAAAAGCAATAGTTGTTTCCAGTTTCAGCGAAACCATAGAAAAATGAATGGATGTAAGTCAAATTTTAATTTCCTGGTATCGATATCAAATAATTTTTTTTGTCGTAAACTGAATTTTGAAAGCTAAATAAGCCCCCTGAGTAAATGGTATCATGGCTGAGACTAAGAACTATAATTATACCAACATAGAGCCAAACCCAAAGCAAAAACTAAAATAAAAGGACTGAAAAAAAATACAGACATACAGGCAGATAAACAGACACACACACAAATATCTTGCCTTATATATATATATATATATATATATATATATATATCAATTTTCAGCACTATTGTAAGAACTGCAACCTTGAAACTTCTGAATATCATTTCTTATGTCTTTGTCTATGAGTGTATCAAATTTGATTAAAATCGAACCACTCCTTCTATAACCCGATTTTTTCGATTATTGATTTTTGATATTTATCGAGGGTACCTCAATACAAAACCTAGCAAAGAACACTTGTAGACGCTTATAGTACAACTGTGTAAATTTTCAAGAAAATTGGTTCAGCTGTTTCAGAGTCTATAGGTAATGGACACACACAGAGTTCCATTTATAAATAAGTTTAGATTAGATTTCTTGTTGCTCGTATGTTCTGTTTTTCTTTCTGTTTTTTTTTGTTTTTTTTGTTTAATCTCAACGCACATTTTTAGGGAAATAAAATCATTAAATAAAGTAATAATAACAAATAAAAAAATTAATTTTCCAATGATGCAAATTATAAAAAACCCACAAAGGATTTTTGGGCACATGTGCAATTTTATGACCCCACTTCCAGATAAAAAACATCTTTCTCTTTTCCCTCTTGGTTTCAAGATGTGAACAATATGGTAATGCCATTCTCACTGGGGAATGATATTTTTTCCAGGTCCACTGACAACTGAACTTTTTATACTTACCAATGATATTGGTGAATGTGTTGTAGCAGCCCTACTCATCAAGTAAAGATTTGGGAATCCCAATTTAGTACAAGGTTGACCATCTTTACCTGTTCTTATCCTTGAGTCAGTTAATTGCTGTACATGATATATGCTTAGGTGATCATGTCTTGAAAGAGACATGACTGAATAGGCAGCAGATTTCCCTGCAGTAGGTTGCCATTCTTTTATGGTAGATTAGTTGCTAACCAAGGCTATAGAATCCAATCTGTCCTGCTATTCTACCCATAGTTGGGGAGAAAACATATGGATTAGTACGTTTCCCGAGGGTATTTTTGTTTAAGTGAATGAAATGAATTTGACTGGAATTTGAAACTGGCTCTCCAAATTCTCATTCCGAGCTGATATTCATTACACCACTCTTACTTCTTATAAATGAAAAATCTGAATTAAAAAGAAAAACTCAAGACATTTAACTTTGTTTAAATACAGTCAACATAAAAAAATGTCCGCAGCAGAAACTCAAGTTTTTTGTATGCTTCTATCTTTGTTTATACATTCAATGTGTGCTTTCACCTAAAAAAAATACAAACAAAACCCACACCCTTATTTAACTTTGGTGACTGTATGAGAATCAATGTCAGTGTGATGCTGAATACATGCGATAGACCAATCAGAAACTAGAGACCTGAATTAGTCAATGTGTTCCTCTGAGTATAAGGGTCAGTCAGTTAAGTGCCATATGTGAAACATGCTTGGGCGATCATGTCTCGAAAGTGACATGACTGACTGGGCAGAACATTATCCCGCAGTAGGTTGCCATTGCTTTCTGCGGTAGACTGGTTGCCAGCCAAGGCTATAGAACCCAATCTGTCCTGTTATTTAACCCATAACTGGAAGAAAGAGACGGACTAATACCTTTCCCAAGGGTATTTGCGCATAAGTGAATGCAATGAATTCAACTGGAATTCGAACTCGGTTCCCCAATTTCTCGTTCCGGGCCGATATCCACTGCACCACAATGCACATCCATATAAGGGTAGGCAACCCAAATCATACTTCAAGGACAACTCAGTCTGTGCATGATTTGGCCATAGATCAACACTTAAAAAATAGAATAAATCCAATAAAAAGAATAATATTAAAGAATAAATTAATTTTCCTATGATGTAATTTGTAAAGAAACTGGGTAGGTTTTCTAGTCACATGTCCAATTTTATGAGCCCATTTCTGTAAATGACTGACTATCACTTTCCACTGAGATTGTTTTGATGTGTTTTAAGCAGCTCTACTCATGAAGTTGAGATTTGGCCATCTCAACTCAGTATGAGTGACTTGAGCTCAACCATCTTTACCTGATCTTAACCTTACTTTCCATAAATTATTTCTGAACAAAAAAAAAAAGGAAAACAAACTCAAGACACATTTAACTTTGTTTCAATACAGCCAACATAAAAGACATTAATGTCCATAGCAAAAACTCAAGTTTTTTGTACTGTAGAATTTGATTTCTACATTCTTTTAAACCCATTAAAAGTAGATTACAGCTAAGTATTCTCACTTTGTGCTAAACCCATTAAAATCGGCTCCGGAATTTAATTACAAAAGAACGCTTTCTGATTGGATAGTAAATATTATAAATCATATTTTCATTCATCCTTAACCATGCACATACGTGTGTATTCTTAGTAGATAATAGTTTGCACCAACTGATTCATGTGATCAAGAAAGCTCAAAAATTGATGACCCTGAAATAAAAATGTACAAAGCAATATATTGAAAACAAGTACATTTTTGTCGGCATGTTTAAACATTTTTCAAAAAGTTCTACATTCTGATCTATTAGAAAATAATTAGCACACTGATGACAGTACTCAAATAAGTACATTTTCATCAGAATATCTAATCAACTACAACATTGGACACTTTTATGTTCAGCCTACAAGGGATGGTGCAGAACTTTCTAAAGAAACTCACACAAAATAATAACAATGACCCCATATGCTGCATACATACCTCAACACAAAAACTGACCCTTCCATGGACAGTTCATGGAAAAGAATACTCCTACCAAACTGACTACCTATTTTGCCTGGGATTTTGAACAAAAAATGTGTTCGAGTTTTGTTTAATGGCATATCAACCTCTATGGGTTATTCAATACCAAAAGTGTGGAGTTTTAAGGTATTTTTTTTTAATGTTTGGTTATAGTGAGAAGGTTGATTTAGTCAGATTTTAATGAAAATTTTATTTTTTTATTTTAGAAAACTGAAGATGTCTTCTAGTTTTGCATTCCAAAATGTTTTGCTGAAAATAATTTTTTCCTTCAAAAATGTGTTATGGTAATAATTTTTTCTTAAAAAATGTATTGTTGGTAATATTTATCCTTTAAGAATGTATATTTTTCTATAAAAGTTAATATTTATGTATATATTTCTATACTTTCATAGTGTTTTGACCCCAGTTTGGGGGTTAACTATTTGCCCATAGCTGAGACTAACAACTGCTACGACTTCAGGTCAGAGTGGACCTGAGAACAACTGCAATTAGGAGATGGCTTCTATATTCCTCACAACCTCCCAATCAGAGGCCTTGCTGCCAGATGCAGTTTACCGTTATACCCAGGAACAACAAAATATGAAAAACCTAGCCTTTACACTAATGCAAACTCAAACTTTGACAGTTGTGATTAAGTTTTTCTGCAAAATGACGAAGTTAAAAGACTCTTCACCTCCATTTATTCTGGTTCACATAAGATAATTAATAGAGTATCCAAGCATTGTACTTTATTTTTGTATGGAAAGCCCAACAGTGTCAATTGATTGTTTGAAAGTAGCTTATATTGATTTATCTCGTAATTCACCTTCAAATCCAGACCAGACATTTCTGACCTAGCCAGCACAGCTGACACCTTCAGTACCACCCACAGAAGTTACTACCAAGTCAGGCAGACATGTTCATTGGCTTAGTAAGTTTAAAACGCACATTACCTAGTGACAAAATTTTCTTTCAAAAACTTACACAATCTTTCGGGGCATAATTGTAGAATTAGATTTCTACATTCTGTTTTAAACCAATTTAATCTCAGTTTGTGCTAATCTCATTAAAATCGGCTCTAGAATTCAGTTATGAAAGAATGCTTTCTGATTGGATAGTAAATATAATCGTATTTCCATTCATCTTTAACCTTGCATGTGTATTCTTAGCAGAAAAGAGTTTGCACCAATTGATTTAGAGCCTCTCATGTGATCAAGAAAACTCATAAATATGAATTTTTTAACTAGATTTATTCACTGGGTTCTTCTTATAATCACCTCATCATACGAATCTATGAAACTCAACTTCCCGGCTAAAAGTTAATTTTTATTAATATCATAACGGTTTGTGAAATTCAATTTCTTCTTTGACTCCAACAACTTTGACAGCTCGACACACGAATCTATGAAACTGTACTTACTAGCTTAAAGTTAATTTTTCTTAACATCAGACAGCTTGTTAAATTCACTTGCTTTTCAAAATCAACTCATCAAGTGATGAATTCAAGCAAGACATGTGCTGTAAGTGTTTAGTGACGGATATGCATTGTGGTGCAGTGGATATCGGCTAGGAAAGAGAAATCGGTGAGCCGAGTTCAAATTCCAGTTGAATACCCTGCATTCACTTAAGCACTGGTACCCTTGGGAAAGGTATTAATTCATCCCATCCCTCCAGTTATGGGTTAAATAACAGGGTAGGACTAAAGAAGTATTACTAGACACAAAACATATAAAAACAACAATAAATTGTTGAAAGAAAAAGGTATTACCAGCAATAAATAAATAAAAATTTAGTTGGCAATAAATGACCCACTGAGGTTGATATGCCATAAAAACAAAACAATCAACCAACCAAATCAAGCAAGACAAGATTCCGGAATTCACTCAAGAACATGAACTACATTGAGGAAAATGCCACAAATGCAGTCAAGGCGAGACAACTGTAAGTTGAGCAAACAATTTTTCCACACTGTCTAATTTCTTAACAAACACACAAATAAATCTTCAAATTAACTGATGTTTACACACTCAATTTCTAAACACCAGATATTTAACCTATAGTGAAACTTCTGCACCACATTTAATTTATGATGAAGAGATTTTACTTTTATGGTTTATTTATAAACAAAAATGAAATAATTTATTATAATTTGTCATAAAAAGATAAGCATATAGAACCTAATCTGTCCTTATATTGAACCCATAGTTTGATGGAGAAGAGATGGATTAATACCTTTCTTCAGGGTATTTGTGCATAAATGAATGAAATGAATATGACTGGAATTTGAACTTGGCTCTCCGAGTTCTCATTTAGAGCAGATATCCTTTGCACCACAATGCTTCCCATAAACTATTTCTGAACCAAATATAATAATTTTTTTGAAGATTTACTGATGCAACAGGTTAACTAATTAACCTGTAGCTGGGTAGTGGGTGGAGGGAGAAGAATTGGATTCATATCTTCTCCAAGAGTAGTTCTATAAATTTAATGAACTTGACTGGAATTAAAAATGTAAAATGAAATAATTAAGAAAATATTTTTTTTATATAGTGTCACATAGCTTATAATTTGTTCAACAGCCCTACTCATAAAACAGAGATTTTGCCATCCAAACACAGTGAGAGCGACTTGAGTTTTACCATCTTTACTTGTTCTTATTCTTACTTTCAAGAAATTATTTCTGAACCAAAAAGGAAAACAAACTCAAGAGATATTTAACTTTGTTTCAATACAGTCAACATAAAAGAAGTAAATATCCACAACAGAAACTTAAGTTCTTTTCGTATGCTTCTATCTTTGTTTATACATTCAATGTGTGCTTTCACCTAAAGAATATAACACTCACTCTTGTTTAAGATTGGTGATTGTATGAGAATCAATGTCAGTGTGATGCTGAATATATGTGATGGACCAATCAGAAACTAGAGACCTGAATTAGTCAACATGTTCCTACCAGTATAAGGGTAGGCAACCCAAAATCATACTTCAAGGACAACTCAGTCTGTGCATGATTTGGCCATAGACCAACACTTTAAAAATAAAATATATTCAATAAAAAGAATAATATTAAAGAATAAATTAATTTTCCTATGATGTAATTTGTAAAGAAACTGGGTAGGTTTTCTAGTCAGATGTCCAATTTTATGAGCCCATTTCTGTAAATGACTAACTACCACTTTCCACTGAGATTGTTTGGATGTGTTTTAAGCAGCTCTACTCATGAAGTAGAAATTTGGCCATCTCAACTCAGTATGAGTGACTTGAGCTCAACCATCTTTACCTGATCTTAACCTTACTTCCAATAAATTATTTCTGAACCAAAAAGGAAAACAAACTCAAGAGACATTTAACTTTGTTTCAATACAGCCAACATAAAAGACATTAATGTCCATAGCAGAAACTTAAGTTTTTTGTATGCTTCTATCTCTGTTTATACATTGAATGTGCACCTTCACTTAAAATATGCAAATGAAACCCACAGTTTTCTTTAATTTTGATGATTGCATGAGAACTGGTACTTCAGTATAATATGGCTGTAAGTTAAAATTTAAAATACAGTAATATTTTTTCAGTAATAGTTTGTCTTTTTAAGATTAACTGATGCGACTCTTACTAATTAACTTGTAGCTGAGAGGGAAGAAGAGTTAGATTCATACCTTTTTCGAGAGCATTTCTATGTTTGCAAATATAATGAACTTGACTGGAATTAAACATGTAAATAAAACAAAAAAATATTTTCTATATAGTGACACAGTTTATAATTTTTTTCAGCAGCCCTACTCGTGAAGTAGAGATTTTGCCATTCCGACACAGTGGGAGTGACTTGAGCGTGACCATCTTAACCTGTTCTTATCCTTACTTCCAATAAATTATTTCTGAACCAAAAAGGAAAACATACTCAAGAGATATTTAACTTTGTTTCAATACAGTCAACATTAAAAAAAAATAAATGTCTGCAGCAGAAACTCAAGTTTTTTGTATGCTTCTATCTTTGTTTATACATTCAATGTGTGCTTTCACCTAAAAAATATGCAAACAAAACCCACACCCTTATTTAACTTTGGTGATTGTATGAGAATCAATGTCAGTGTGATGCTGGATACATGCGATGGACCAATCAGAAACTAGAGACCTGAATTAGTCAATATGTTCATATCAGTATAAGGATAAGCAACCCGAATTATACTTCAAGGACAACTCAGTCTGTGCATGATTTGGCCATAGATCAACACTTAAAAAATAGAATAAATCCAATAAAAAGAATAATATTAAAGAATAAATTAATTTTCCTATGATGTAATTTGTAAAGAAACTGGGTAGGTTTTCTAGTCACATGTCCAATTTTATGAGCCCATTTCTGTAAATGATAGATTACCACTTTCCACTGAGATTGTTTGGATGTATTTTAAGCAGCTTTACTCATGAAGTAGAGATTTGGCCATCTCAACTCAGTATGAGTGACTTGAGCTCAACCATCTTTATCTAGTCACATGTCCAATTTTATGAGCCCATTTCTGTAAATGACAGTCTACCACTTTCCACTGAGATTGTTTGGATGTGTTTTAAGCAGCTCTACTCATGAAGTAGAGATTTGGCCATCTCAACTCAGTATGAGTGACTTGAGCTCGACCATCTTTACCGGCTCTTATCCTTACTTCCAATAAATTATTTCTGAACCAAAAAGGAAAACAAACTCAAGAGACATTTAACTTTGTTTCAATACAGTCAACATAGAAAAAAAAAAATGTCCGCAGCAGAAACTCAAGTTCATTTGTATACCTCATCTATCTTCTTTGTTTATATAATGAAGATGTGCTTTCATCTAAAAATACACACAACCTGTGGTGAAATTTCTGCACCACATTTAATTTATGATGATGAAGAGAGTTTATTTTTATGGTTTGTTTATTAACAAAAATGAAATAACTTATAGTTTATAATAAAAAGATAAGCAAAATTTTAATATTTTTCTTTTTATTATAATTCAACATTTTAATTTGATCTGTATACTTACTATGCTTTGAACTTCTTTCATTATATGACTAATCAGGTATGCCAGACAAGTTTGCTTGTAATCACATTTCTGTGGATACCTTTTTCAGCTTCTGTCGTATATAAACTGAAACAAGCATATGCTGCAGTACAATAGTTTCGTTAAAAATCTGTACTAATATATTTGCAAATACTAATCAATCAGATTTTGAAATGTTTTTTTTTCGAGATAATAGTATCAAAAATATGTATATCATAAGCCAAAAATTTACTAAGGATATATGTTATTAGCCAATTAGTTTACTAATACAGTTAAAAATTTATTATAATTTGTAATAAAAAAATAATTAAAATTCTCAAAAACTTACCTATTTTTCTATTCATTATAATTTTAAATTTAATGAGTTTAACATTTTCAGAATATATCTTTGCAAAGTTGAATTGTGGACAGACATTCTCTAAAATCTTCCTAGAATTTTAGTCATGACTGATTTTTGTTTTAATATTGTTTATTGCAGAAAAGCTTGCTTCTCATGAATATGATGTTGACAATAGAAGTATTTTTATTGTTTTTTTTTGTAATGTTAGAAATTCGTTCTTAAGGGAGGACCAAAATGATGCAATATGTTTCTTTTTTCTTTAATATTTTAATTGCAATCGACTGTTATTTCTCATTTTTTTATGAATGATATACTTGGATAATCAATTTAAAATGGTTAAATTTTTATATGTACACTTTTTGAGGATGTGCACTGTGATATCAGCTCAGAACAAGACATTGAAGAACTGAATTTGAATTTCAGTTGAATTCCTTGCATTCACTTATGCACAAATACCCCTGGAAAAGGTATTAATCTGTCACTTCTCCCTCCAGCTATGGGTTAAATAGAGAAATTTATTTCTATAGCCTTGGTTCGCAACTAGTTTACCACAGAAAATAACAGCAACTTACTTTGAAAAATATTTTCTGCCCAGTCAGTCATATTTTTTCCCAAGTGTGTATTAGGTCAGTCAGTCAGTTAAGTGCCATACATGAAACACGCTTGGGCGATCATGTCTCGAAAGACTGGGCAGAAGATTATCCCGCAGTAGGTTGCCATTGCTTTCTGTGGTAGACTGGTTGCCAGCCAAGGCTATAGAACCCAATCTGTCCTGTTATTTAACCCATAACTGGAAGGAAGAGATAGATTAATACTGTTATGTCGCCAAGTATAAATGAATAACTCAACAACAGAATCAGAATATAAGTTGTATTCCGCGGAAAGACGGTTAGTATGTACAGAAGTGATTAGTAATATTTACAATAGAAAGATACAAGAGTCCAATCTGTCATAAGACGTGTGTATACGTGATTACTTCCGGTACGCCACCAGAAGTGTGACTAACTCTTCACTGACTCGCACTGACTCTTCAGTAACTCATTAGAGACTCTCAAGTGACTCTCTACGACTCTCTTGTAGAGAATCCACCATTGCTATATATAGCAATGGGAACAGTCCATTTGTAGTCAAATAGGAGCGGCACCCTAACAAATACCTTTCCCAAAAGTATTTGCGCGTAAGTGAATGCGATGAATTCAACTGGAATTTGAACTCTGCTCCCCGATTTCTCGTTCCGAGCAGATATCCACTGCACCACAACGCACATCCATGTATTATGTATGGCACTTAAATGACACTTATTGAGCTTTGAACCTTTTTGAAAATAATTAATGATCTATAAAAATCCTGCGAGTCTGTGGAGTGAGTAGCCATGGTCAAATGCAAAATAAATAACAGAACTGTCTAACAAACAAAATTGATAATGTTTGCAATGAGCAATAACAAGAAAAAAGAAAATAGCAGGGCAAAAATAATATAAAGCAAAAGAACAATAAGGGTAAGTCAAATCAACAGCAAAGTTCAGATTGTCTACCATTTATATTTGCTGAGTGATATGAATCACAAAAGATAAACCACATTTGTTATAAATGAATTGAATTTACCATGGATCATTGATTACATGACAGTGGTCAACCTGAAACTTTGCCTATGAACTCTTATGTAATACTGATCCACTTATATAGAAGTGAATGCTGGACAATATCCTCACAGATAAAGGAGAAACTTGAAGCAAATGCATTATGGTTCTACAGAAGGATAAGCACAAGAAGGAGAAGTGCTTCTGATCATATCACATTGAATACAATGGTTCTCGTTTGATCACTGAAGTTAAGCAATGCTGAGCCTGGTCAGTACTTAGATGGGTGATCACTTGGGAATACCAGGTGCTGTAAGCGTTTCGTGACAGATGTGTGTTGTGGTGCAGTGGATATCGATTCGAGAAGAGAAATCAGTGGGCAGAGTTCAAATTCGAGTTGAATGCCCTGTATTCACTTATGTGCTGGTACCCTTGGGAAAGATATTAATCTGTCCCTTCCCTCCAGTTATGGGTTAAATAACAGGGTACGACTTGGGACCCTGCCCTTAAATAAATCCCAATGAATCTTTCTCCATCAGGAAGGAAGTCAACTCAACCCAACTAGGGTGAATGCAGCTTGCTTGCTTCTTCTTCTGCAGAAGGATGCTAGGGATGATGTGAATAATGGACTGAACTTGTGAGTAACTAGGAAGTTTTAAGGAAAATGAAAACAAAAGGATACTTACACTTTTTTTATAATCATATTGTCTCAAGCAAGGCATTTTATTGCCACTGTTATGCAGGGGGTTACATCGGAGGAAAGTTATGAGAAAGAGTGACAGGTTATTATAGGGGGTGTCAAGAAGTGAATAAGAGAAGGACGAGAATACTGATAAAAGTGGAATGGATGGAGAAAGGAGCATGAGAGAGAGGGTGCAGTTTATGGAGATAGGAGATGACTATTGACTTTACATTTGAATTCTTGGAGATTGTAGCTGTTGGGAAAGCAAGTAAGTAGAAGGGAATTTCACAGGCAGGAAGTGCAAGAAAAGAAGCTGCTGAAGTAAAATTTGCATTTGCATTTACATTTTATTGGTTTCACAGTAAAAGGGTGGGACCTAGTTGTTAATCTTGTGGCTTGAGTAAATTCATATATAGGGGGGCACCAGTGAGCTAAGTCCGTCGGAGCAAAAGCTGTGAAAGTATTTGTAGAAGAGACACAGAGAAGTCACATTGTGCCAGTGTGAAAGTGACTGTATCTGAGCTGCCAAGTTGGAATCGATCACATTACACATTTTTCATTGGATTTTGTCAAGGACCCCTAGGTGGGTAGCTGGAGCACCCAAGGAGATATGGCAGCAGTATTCGATGTACAAGCGGATGGTAGATTTATATATGTACAGGATTGTTTCAGAGGGGTAGAACTTCCTAGCCCTACACAGAGAACCAACCTTCTTAGCAGCGGATTTAGCTATGGATTCTATATACTCATTCCACTTCAGGTCTGTTGTGAGAGTTAACTCGAGGAGGTGCAGTCCATGGTATCCTCAGCATCTTAAAATCAGAAATTTTTGGCTATATAATGAGGAAAAAGGGCTTGGAGAATTTCACACTCACAGAACATATTTAAGGCAAGAGAGACAGGAAAGCAGAAAATAACCTAACTAAGCATAAACTTCAAGAAAACTGAATGTCATCAACAAAAAGTAGACCCCTAAGTGCCAACTACAAAAATGGGGAAACTGAAATAAAACAGGTTAAGAAATTTATATACCTGGAAAGCATTCTGTCAGAGAATGAAAATGGTGACACTGAGAGCCGAAGACATTGTCATGGCCAAGGATGCATTTCATAAGTTAATCAGAAAACTGAGAGACAAAATTCTCATCGGAAACAAACAGAGTGCTGGACTGCAATGTGATATCTGTCCTTCTATATGTCAGCAAATGCTAGTTGATCTCTTCAAAGATGAAGAAGCGGCTTGAAGCAGCAGAAATGCGGTTCTACAGAAGGATGCTGAGGATACCATGAACTGAGCATGTAGGCAATGACAAAGTGTTGGAGAGGATGCAAACCAAAAGAAAATTCATACTTAACATCAAGAAGAGACAGCTGAGGTTCCTAAAACATGTAATGAGTAAGGAGGGTTTGAAGAATCTAATACTCACAAGATGTTTATGAATGTTCATGTCCTGAAGGGACACGGCAAATGAAGAAGAAGAAGCATGCATTTTATGCATTTATGTGATATACGTGATACATGCTTGGGTGATCATGTCTCGAAAGAGACATGACTGACTGGGCAGAAGATTATCCCACAGTAGGTTGCCATTGCTTTCTGCGGTAGACTAGTTGCCGACCAAAGCTATAGAACCAAGTCTGTCCTGTTATTTGACTCATATCTAGAGAGGGAAGAGATGTAGTATATTAAGTAGTAATTAGTGGGTCATCAGTTTCTTAATTTATAACAATAGAAAACCGATCCCCCACTTTATGCCCAGTAGAAGTTTTAATTATGTTTCCAACTATTATATTCAGTCAGTCAGTTAAGTGCCATACGTGATACACGCATTGGGTGATCATGTCTTGAAAGAGACATGACTGATTGGGCAGAAGATTATCCTGCAGTAGGTTGCCATTGCTTTCTGCAGTAGATTGGTTGCCGACCAAGGCTATAGAACCCAATCTGTCCTGTTATTTAACCCATAACTGGAAGAAAGAGACGGATTAATACCTTTCCCAAGGGTATTTGTGTGTAAGTGAATGCAATGAATTCAACTGGAATTCGAATTCGGCTTCTCGATTTCTCGTTCCGAGCTGATATCTACTGCACCACAATGCACGTCCTCCACATGTTGCAAGTAGGTCCTCTTTTAAAAAAAAATTGTAAATGAAATTGTTAAAGTATAAACTTTAAATGTTATGAAATGTGGAAGTAAAAAAATATGTCAAGTTCTGATTCCAACCTTTTATTTTATTGTGGTCTTTGCTTTAGTTAAAATCAAAGCATTTTAAAATTCTTTAACGGTTTTCTCTATAATGTACTTACACATATCTATTGAGTCAACTTTTTCATGGCAGTTTTATTTTTCAAGATATTTTTTTCTATTTTTGAGACTCTATAGATGTTGTCTCAGAATTATATCAGGTACACATTAAAACCATTCAGCAGGCCTGTACGACCGCCCCCTCTAATGTTTTTGCTGTTCATTTTTTTTTTTTCACTTTTTTAAATGTATTCTTATTGATTACAACCTAAGCTTTCAGATTAGCAAAAAATTTAGAAAAATTTCAGTATTTAAAGATTTTTAGTGGGTTCTCAGTTTCTGATACAACATTTTAGTAAATCGATCACCCATATTAGAAACACTCGTTTTGGGGTTGAGTAAAAGACAATGAGAAGTTGTTGTAATTATGGACGAGGGCAGTCTTGCAGGTCTGCCAACCAATTTTTATACAATCCTGGCAAAAATCTTACAGAAAACTGTTAAAAAAAAAAAAAGAAAAACAAAAGCAAAAACAAAAGCAAAAACAAATGAAAATGGAATATTTAAGATTCAAAATTAAACATACGCTTCGTGAAGTGCAGAATGGTTTTGATGGAAGTGTTTTTTGGGTGTACTGACTGCAACTGTCCCACCTCCAAAATATTTTTTCTTTAGTACATGCACTGACTGATGGTGGACAAGCAATGCACCTAAAAATAAACAAGAGAAAAAAAAAACTTACTTAAATGAAGAACAAATCAGTAGTTGCATAGAAAAAGAAATGAAGAAACTGAGAAAAATAAAATACTTCATTTCGGCAGATTAATTCTTTGGTCTGCTATAATTTACAGATATATATCCAAGAGGTTAGAACATTAGTGTTCCGGCTATGAGAACGTGGTTCAAATCTTATCAGAGTTATTTTGTGACTTCGATAATTTCATCCTAAGAAGATGGTCCTAGCATGTGGAACCTTTAAGAATTGACTGAAAACAAAACTAGGATCACAAAATCCCAAGGAGAATCTGCAATGTAATTGATCCTGACTTAACATCTTGACTTTAGTCACCGACATGATGTAGCTTCCCTATGTCGTTTCTACAAACAATTTCATGGCAACTGCTCTGACAAGCTTTTTTTTTCCTTGGTATCCCAACAACGTGAATTTAGGCATGCTACTAGATTGGCATTTAGGTCCCACCCTTTTACTGTTGAAATAGTTAAATGCAACCCCTCTTCTACTCTAATAGTTTCTTTTCTTGCATTTCACTCTTGTGGAACTTCCTCCTGTTTACTCATTTCCCCGATACCTACAATCTCCAAAAGTTTAAAATACATCATCAATCTTCCATCTCCCTGAATTCCATCCATTTTGTTCCCTTCTTAAAGAAACATTGTGCCCTGTCTTTTCTCTCACTGTGAATCCCTATGCACTAGTGGTGGTTCTGCTTTGCTTGGGGTGAAATGATTTAAATCAGGGCTGGCTCAAGTTACATGCAACTTGAGCACTTGCTTGTCAGAGTAGTTGTCATGAAAATATTTGTAGAAAAGAAAGAGGGAATCTACATTATGTCAGAGAGAGAAAATGATTGAAGTTGAATTTATACATTTATAGTGTTTTGACCCCAGTTTAGGGGTTAACTATTTGCCCATAGCTGGGACCCTAACAGGTGCTACCACTCTGGGTTAGGATGAACCTGGGAACAACAGCAATTAAGAGGTGGTTCCATGCTCCTCACAACCTTCCAATCAGAGGCCTTGCTGCTGGATGTAGTTTACCATCATGCCCAGGACCAGACTGAAGTTGGGATATTAAGTCAGGACTGATTACATTGCAGATCCTCCTGTTGATTTTGTTGAAGAGCAGGAGTACCTGACCAGATATGACAGCAGTATTCAATGCACAGACAAATGGTTGATTTATAAGTGTGCAAGATAGATTTTGACAAGAAAAGGTATGACACAGTGACCCAACCTTTTTAGAAGTTGATGCAGCTATAGATTACATGTATTCGTTTTACTTGAAGTTGGTTAAAAAGGTGAGGCCAAGGAGGCACAGTGCATTGCTTGCCAGGAAACTAGCATCATCCTTTTTGATGGCTGCTAGAAAAGTTTCTCAATGGAAGTTAAAGGAGAGTAGTTTCTCATCCTCGTCCATTACCGGTTGGAGGTTTCTCATCCTCGTCCATTACCGGTTGGAGGTTTCTCATCCTCGTCCATTACCGGTTGGAGGTTTCTCATCCTCATCCATTACCGGTTGGAGGTTTCTCATCCTCGTCCATTACCGGTTGGAGGTTTCTCATCCTCGTCCATTACCGGTTGGAGGTCCTTTTCAAAATCAGCAGTAAGGTTTACTTTTTCAGCCTTGACAGATTTTCTGTTGAGACAGGAGTAAATGCTGGTGTCATCTACACAGATGCCTACTTAGGAACTGATTACATCAGGAAGATAATTGTTTTGTTAACATGCAGTTACAAGTCATTGTTACCAAGGGTTTGAGCGTATTGACCTTGCTGAGAGACTAATCTAGAAATTCCAATTCAGCAAAGTTTCAAAATAAACCCCAGATTGGCTTGTCATTGAACAAACACAAATGTATCTGAGCAGACATCAGCCGCAGGGATTAGCTAGTCACTCCAGTGACAGGCATACTTGAAAAGGAAAATTACATTTCAGTGTAGAAGTTAAAAGTTTTATTCAATTTTGTCAATGGTCAGAACAGTTGTTCTTATCACTTAATTTATTCTTTTTTTTCCCCTGTCTTTATTCAGCTTTATATTACTACTAGCAGTATAGCCTGGTGTTGCTCGGGTGTAATGAAAACTTCAAAACAAATCCATGGTCATGGAGCTCAAACTCTTTGGACATTGGCACGTAAGACTAAAAAGCAATAGTTGTTTCCAGTTAAAGCGAAACCATAGACAGAAAGAAAAATGAATGGATGTATGTCAAATTTTGATTTCCTGGTATCGATATCAAATAAGACTTTTTTGTTGTAAACTGAGTTTTGAAGGCTAAATAAGTCCTCTGAGTAAATGGTATCATGGCTGAGACTAAGAACTACAATTATACCTAGTTATAGCTAAACCCGAAGTAATAACTAAAATAAAAGGGCTGAAAAAAATATGGACATACGGGCAGATAAACAGATACACACACAGAATCATCTTGCCTTATATATATATATATATATATATATATATATATAAATATATATAAAAATAATCGATTTTCAGCACTATTGTAAGAACTGCAACCTTGAAACTTCTGAATATTGTTTCTTATATCTTTGTCTATGAGTGTATCAAATTTGATTAAAATCAGACCACTCTTTCTATGACCCGATTTTTTTGATTATCAATATTTGTCGGGGGGTACCTCGACATAAAACCTAGCTAAGAACACTTGCAGACGCTTATAGTACAACTGTATAAATTTTCAAGAAAATCAGTTTAGCTGTTTCGGAGTCTGTAGGTAACGGACTCACACAGACAAAGTTCCATTTATAATTAAGTTTAGATTTAGATTTACTAGGGTGAAAAATCAATATTTATTGGGAAGGATATATTGGCAAGAATTTGTGATAATGTTAAAGGGTTTCTTATTAACCCTCTAGGGCCATTCGTATCATATTTGATACGGTATTTCCCTATAAAAAACATTTGGTATTCATTGACTGAGCAGTCAGTACTGCTTCATTTGAAATTTATAAAATATTTCTCTTAAAACATTTTTCAGGAAAATATTTTTCTTTCAAGGCTTGTTTTCATACTGTATCAAATATGATACGAAGGGCCCTAGAGGGTTAAGCAAAATGTTTAGTAATTTTGACTTAAATAATGATCTCTGTAGGTAATTTATTAAGTATAAGGAAACCTTCAATGAATAACTTGGTGAATTAATTGCATATTTTCCAGTGGTGACTTGTTAACCATAACAGCTGTTGAAGCACACCCCCACTCCCGAGCTAAGGAAAACCAAACAAAAGATCAAATTTCATCTTGTAATATTACCTATATCTTTTTTCTAAGAATTTTTTTTAAAATTCTGGTCTATGTTGTTTATTGTTGGTCAAAATCTAAATTAGTCAGTTAAGTGCCATATGTGATACATGCTTTAGGCGATCATGTCTCAAATGAGACATCACTGACTGGGCAGAAGATTATCCTGCAATAAGTTGCCATTGCTTTTTGTGGAAGACTGGTTGCCAACCAAGGCTACAGAACCCAATCTGTCCTATAATTTAACCCATAACTGGAGGGAAGAGACAGATTAATACCTTTTCTCAAGGGTATTTGTGTATAAGTAAATGCAAGGAATTCAACTGAAATTCGAATTTGGCTCCTCGATTTCTCATTTTGAGTCAATATACACTACACCTCAATGCACATCCCAAAGTCTAAATAGATTTTATAAAAAGCAATTTAGTTAAGACTGAAAAAGCCAGGTCTGGTCTGGTCTGCCCTTAGTGAGAGACAGTTCTTCAGGTTAATCTGATGCTACCTGTTCCCATTGCCAGTCACATGTAGATGGGCATAAAGTTGGTAGCAAAAGAGAACTGATCTATTATACTCATATGACAAAAGTTTCTCCAAGTGTTAACTATTAACCCATCAAATCTGAGTAAATAAAGTTTTTAATAAAACATCTAATAGAAATAGGTTTTGAATGGTCATTTCTCACTGCAACATTTGTTGTATTTAATTGGAGTAGATAGACTAAACTATTGCCCGGTTCACACTCCACCCACGTCTATTGAACAGGTGTAGAGGCTCATCCTTGTTCCCTGTTTAGGATGTGGTTTCCTGTTTTCTCTTTTCCAGTCTCTTCACGCTTACATAGCCTCCTGCGCATCAGTGGCGTTACTGCCTTGCTCGGGGTGATGTGATTAAAAAAAAATAAAAGAAATTTTCTTTGTGAACATACAGTAGATTGTAGATATAAGGTGTGGCAGACATGCCTGATACAATGCCACTTCCAAACATAGCCGACAATCCTTGCATTTAAAGATATCAGGTTATTGAAAAAAAAAAAAGTAAGTGGAATTTTGTTAATAGAACTGTATACTATAACATACTTGTGAGAAGAAAAAATGTTCATTTTTCATGTTAAAATAGGAATTTATTAAAAGGAAGGAACAACAGGAATTGGTAGCAGTTAATGTTCAATGAGAAAGTTAAAGGTATGAAGAGTTGAAAAAATGTTTGTAGTAGTAATTTGGAAAGAGTTTATGCATACATACATATGTATGTATGTATTAGCATTTGTTTGGTAGGAATGTTTTTGAATGAAAAAGTAGTAAAAGGAATCAGCACACGAGAAAGCAGGAGAATGAGGATCAATGTCAGGGTCGTGGCTGAAGTTTCTCCTTTTACATGTTAGTTGTTTTGTCTCGCTGCTCTAATCTCTGACTGACGCTAATCTGATCAAAGCCTTTACAGTCATTTAGATTTTTACACTGGATTGCTAAGTCCCTTTAGTCTTGCAAATAGCTTTCATTGGTCAAAATTAATTCAACATCTTGCGAAATCTGGTTTCAACTTTTTTCTTTAAGCACATGGTCAATTCTTTTTCTATTTGGGAAAAACCAAAATTCACATGTCATTGTGAATTTTTGTAAAAGTGAAGAAGGTTGATATTAATTCTTAAATTCCTATTCTCTACTAGGCCATTCCCAGTTTTTGGTGAATAGTAATTGAGACACAATGTAGCATAATTGTTGGATGGCTGAGCATATATATATATATATATATATATATACAGCCTTTGAGATTTGAAAAAGAAATCACTGGATCGGTAGTCGAGAGCGAGGGAAAATTTATTCGCCTCCAAATCATCTTACTTGACCAAATTCATTTTCTTAATAGTCGCCTTATGAAAACATAGCGTGATTGCTGACGGAAAACAAAAAATGCAATTTTAATTAAAATTTCAAACATGTTAGAAAGGATTTAAAAAATTCTTAAAAATAACAAAATTTGATCTTTCCTCTTAATAATAACAAATATTTTCATGATAAAACTTTTTTATTAAGTTTGAGTCCTTTCAACATCATATAGTTTTTTTTTTTTTGGCAATTGAGTGGAGGTACCTCAATTCGTAGTTTCTTTCTTCAGTTTGACTACAACCTCCATCTCATAAATGATAAAAAAAAAATAAATCTAACTTTCTTAACGATTTTCTATAAAAAAATTACTTATATAATTTGTTTTTTGGTGCATGGTTGAAAGAAGTATGCATATTTTTTTTCTTTCAAATGTTCATTTTTACTTTTTGTAAGCGGGGAGGATAATGTTTTTCCAAATGAGTTTCTAAAAATCTGTGAGTGTCTTTAATCTAGGCAACAGAGACATTTTGGCTCCACTCTGGAAGCATTAATTAAATGAATGTTTACACTGACCAGGACAATAAAAGCCAAGAGTTTAATAATGTCATTGTAGGTCATTCTAAGTAACTTCTGAATCTTCAATGGCATACTTTTGGTTTATAAAAGGGATCAGATCTCCTTTTTCTATATTTAAAGGGACACATTTCATTGCAAGGTTTTTAATCAACCCCAGGTGAGTAAAGCAAGCTTTAATTGCCCAATTAAGTTTTTAATTGACTGTGTTGAACGATTGAGTGAAATCTCAAAGTCTGTGTATATATATATATATTTTTAATCATATCACCCTATGCAAAGCAGTTAACCCACTCAGACACAAGGTGTTACTGAGTGTGAAAGAATAAGAAAAAGAAATGTTATTCCGTGATATATGCTTGGGTGATCATGTCACTTTTGATCCATGATTGACTAGGCCGAAAATCTTTCTGTGGTAGACTGGTTGCCAACCAGAATCTAATCTGTCCTGCTATTCAACTTATAGCTAGAGGGAGAAGAGATGGATTAATACCTTTCCCAAGGATATTTGTGCATAATTGAATGCAATGAATTCAACTGGAACTCAAACTTAGCTCTCTGATATTCCTTACACCATAATGCACACCCAGTTGTTATTAAGGAGTGAAAACAATGGAATAATCATCAAGAAGACCAAAGATTTTGCTGGAAAGCATGGGGCCAGAAGTGAGTTCCACAAATGAGACACTGCTAGCATAGAACTTACAGTTACATCCAACCACTTTAACTCTGAACTAATGAGATCTAACTCCCAATCTAGTACTCTGCTTAAATTCATAAAGTCTAGATACCATAAAGGAAAATTCAAAACAATTACCATCTCACCCTTTTACACCCAATGAAGTGTAAGGCAGTAACTTTTTGTTACTGTTTCCATAACAAACTGTTTTTTATTAGGCAGGGTTGTTAGCCCTGCGCCCAACCCCCAAATCTGGAGGACCAGTGGACCATTCTTGGTCCTTATGTTTACAGCACCTGGTATTCCCAAACAATTACCCATCTAAGTACTGACCAGGCTCAATGTTGCTTAACTTCGGTGATGGGATGAGAACTGGTGTATTCAACATGATATAGCCGTAGACAAAACAATTACCATAAAATCATTTAAAAAAAAGCATAGAAAAGCTACATTATATCAATGGGAAAGTGACTGAAGCCATGATGTCAGGTCAGGATTGATATTGTCTAATTCTTCCTTGTATTTTATCAAGAATCTCTAAATATATAGCAGGAGAACCAGACTAGATGTGGAAGCAGTATTCAAAGCAAGAATTAATGGTAGACTTATAAATATGTAAGATAGATTCTGGAGAGAAAACCTGTTTATCATGGTCAGGACAAATAATGTTTCAAATTCTTCCTTGTATTTTATCAAGAATCTCTAAATATATAGCAGGAGAACCAGACTAGATGTGGAAGCAGTATTCAAAGCAAGAATTAATGGTAGACTTATAACTATGTAAGACAGATTCGGTGCAAGAAAAATTGTCTAGCATGGCACAGTGAACCCATTTTCTTAACAGCAGACCTGGATTCAACATAGTCTTTCCATTTCATTTCAAGAAAGCACAGTAAGTTACTCTCATGGAGGTTAGTATAAGCTTTGGTGATAAGAGGCAGGAAGAGTACTTTCAACCGACAGAGAGAGAGAGGGGGAAAGAAAGAAGTTCCATTTCTGAAGGAATTAAATTTAACAAGCATTTTTCTTGCCTCATTTGACAGCAGACTGAATTTCATTTTTGAAATCAGCTGCCAATTTGATCTTATCAAACAAATTAGACTTACGTTGTGACAGAAGTAAAAGGTTATGACATCAGCATAGATACCAATTTGAGGACTGATATCCGTTTATATCTGCTACTAGTAATCAATCAGTTGGTAGCATCTAGTATGGTAAACGAAGTTTCATAAAACAAAGTGATTAAGTTCAAATCTTGCAAAAAAAGCTAATTTTATTTTCAATCTGCACAATTTACTGATTGTTTGAATAGTTTTAATGAAAAGAAACTGAGAAGCAAAAGATTAATAATAGTTACGTCAGCGAACACCTCCCCATAGCTAGGGTGACTTCACTTGAATCCACTGACCACCAATACATGTGTCTCCGCCTGTCTCCTCAGTTCGGTTAGTTACCCATTCTTTCTTTACCCTTCTCCGTCCTCTCCTGACTGCTCCCTAATAGATAGCATTGCTGATGACTGGAGAGAACCACGGAGAGGAATGAGGTTTTAAGCAATACTTCCTAGTGGGTATGAAGGCATCAATGCCAGCTTTCACCCATGACGAGACCTCAGAGGCACAGTCAACAACTGATAGGTCAAACACTTTTCCCCAAGGGACGTCACAGAGGAAATCGCGAAAGGCATCCCAGTCAGCTTTTTGGTAGAGGTAGGAGGTCCTATAGGTAGGAAGCTCCTGGAGGGAGTGAGATTGGAAAGAAATACTGAGAGAGACTACAGTGTGGTCGGAGTTGCCGAGAGGGCAAAGCTGCGAGACTTGACAGGCGTCAGGCGCAGAGGTGAAACATATATCTAGTAGTGAGGAATGACCCGAGGGTGTGCTTGGGAAGCGAGTGGGGAAGTCCACCACTTGCGTAAGGGATTGGGAAATAGTGAAGTTCATGGCGTGAATGCCCGCTGGATCAGTAACGGCGTTTTCAAGCCACTCAGAGTGATGGGCATTGAGGTCTCCAAATACAAATATGTGGGTGAATGGGTGATAGGAAATAGCCTTATCTATGTCGTCAGCAATGCTATCTAGTAGGGAGCAGTCAGGAGAGGAGGGAGAACGGTAAAAAAAGAATAGGTAACTAACCGAACTGAGGAGAGACAGGCGGAGACATATGTATTGGTGGTCAGTGGATTTGAGTGAAGTCACCCTAGGGTGTTCGCTGACGTAGACATCCAGCTGCTTCCTGCTTTCCTGCATGCTGGAAGTTCTCTTCAGGCGTTCCTGTATTTAAGAATTGTGGTGAACCCTCGGACACATCCAACTATCACCCTATCAGTCTTCTACCGATATTCGGGAAAGTATTCGAGGCTATAATCAATGCTGAAATAGTTCATCATCTCACTGCCCACAAACTCTTCTCTGACAGGCAATATGGATTCCGCTTTGCCAGGTCCACGGCCAACCTGCTAACAACCGTAACGGAGTACATGCTACAGGCCCTTGATGAGTCTGATGAGGCTCGTGCAGTTGCTTTCGACAGGGTTTGGCACTCTGGCCTCCTATGCAAACTATGCGGTTATGGTATTACCGGTTGCCTGCTTGACCTAATCCAATCTCTCTTAAATAACCGCCAAATGAAGGTCATTCTGAATGGGCGTGCCTCTTCGTCCTATAGCACGAATGCTGGTGTCCCACAGGGCTCTATCCTGGGCCCGACGCTCTTCCTTATTTTCATCAACAACCTCCCAGATGAGATCAAGTTCCAAGTAGGCATCTACGCAGATGACACTACAATATACTCCTGCTCCAGTAAGAAACCTGTCGTGGCAGACAGACATAATCTCGCTGCTGACCTTGAACGGGATCTTCACTCTGGTGAACTGGGGCAAGAAGTGGCTTGTCAACTTCAATTCATCTAAGACCAAGCTGTTGTCTGTCAACCATTACAGGCAACCTCTCCTGCCTCCCATAAGCATGGACCACGCAATTCTCTCAGAGAGCAATACACTATGCCTCCTCGGACTTACCCTGTCCTCAGACCTCAAATGGAACCACTATATTGAATCCATAGCAAAATCTACTGCTAAGAAGGTTGGGTCACTATGTCGATCCAGGATGTTTTTTCCACCTGAATCCATCCTGCATATATACAAGTCAACCATTCATCCGTGCATGGAGTACTGCTGCCATTTATAGTCAGGCACCCCTGCCGTTCTCCTCAGTGTTCTTGACAGGCTCCAAAGGAGAGTCTGTAATGTGATAGGTACTGATCTGGCGGCTCGACTGCAGCCACTTTCCCATTGTCGAAATGTAGCCTCCCTTTGTCTGTTCTATAAATACTTTCATGGCTTCTGCTTCAACGAACTTAAGTCACTGGTGCCTCCTCAACAGGTGTTTACTTGTGCGACCAGACTGGCAACTGGGTCCTACCCATTCACAGTCAGGTTAGCCAAATGCAGATGACAATTCTACTCCTGCAGCTTCTTCTTTCGCACTTCCCGCCTGTGGAACTCTCTCCTGTATTCTTGTTTCCTAATGGCTACAACCTTCAGAAATTTAAATGCAAAGTCAATACTCATCTACTAACCACTGGACTCTAGCTCTCTCCCCACCCCTGTATAACCCTCCCTTTCTCTCCACCTATGTATCTGTCATCACACCTGCTTTCTCAGCTTTCTATTGTTCCTTTCTTACTAGTTTGTACTCCTCACTCTTTTCTAATTAATCTTTTTACATTTATGTAGCCCCCTGCACATCAGTGGCATTTCCGCCTTGCTCGGGGTGAAATGATTAAAAAAAAAAGTTGATAATATTTCAAATAAAAGCATCCAGTGTTATCTTTGAAGAGAATGGCCAGTTTTACTGCTATATAGGGAATTAGATATGATACAGCATGTTATATTACACCTGGAAACCACTAATGATTATCGACAGTGACACTGGTGTAAAGGAATGAGAAGCCAGAGAAATATTGCACACATACGAGGGAGTGGCTGGAAAGTTGTTAACCAGTGGGAATTCTCTTTTCTCTAAATTCTATTTTCAGCCAAAAAATCCAAAACTTATATAATCTAAAATTTCCATGCATTTTTACCTTCTTGACTTTTCACTTGTGTCATCTATGGCCAGGCCCATCTCTCAATCATCTTTGCTGGCTATTGCCTTTCAAGCCAGCTGCCTTTGATGTTGATCATAGCCTCATTGACCATTGCCTGTGCTCTCTGCCTTTGATGTAAACCACACCTTTGTCAGCCACTGCCCACATTTTCCGCCTTTGATATCAATTACACTTTTGTCAACCACTGATTGTGTTTTCTGTCTTTGATGCCGATCATACTTTTGTCAGTTACTGCTTGTGTTTTCTGCCTTTGATGTCAATCATATCACAGTAATATATAAGAAGAGGTTAAACAGTGCTTTCCTTTGTTTTTAGCAAACAAATGAAACCAAATTGCTGTAATAATTTCATCTAAGATACATTCCTAAATTCCACCAGTTGTGATATTCACAGCTCAAACCTGTTATGTCACATATACAGGAATGAATCATCCTCATTTCCTTTATATTCCACTGATAAGGAGGAAGTTCTACTCAAAAAAGATTATTTCCAAGAACTGCTATTCTGTGGAACAGACTCCTGTATGGTTACTTCTCTTGTCACAAACAAACTTAACCTGGGCTCAACTGGATGTGCAGATGGTGCAATGGATAGCAGCCCAGAAAGAGAAATCAAATGGAAGAGTTCAAATTCCAATCAAGTATTATATTCACTTAAACACAAATATCCTTTTAAAATATGATAGGCAACTGCCTGGGAATTCCAGATGCTGTAAGCTTGGATGTGCCTGTGGTGTAATGGGCAGCAGCTTGTAATTGTAAATTTGAGAGCTGAGTTGATTATATTATCATTTATGCACTAATACACTTGGAAAAGGTAAGAATCTATCTCTTCTACCTTTTCTGCTATAGGTTAAAGGGAAGAACTTGTATCTCAACATTATTGTTATTTAAAAAAAAAACATCTCTTACAAGAGCCAAAACATATAAAGGGTTGATAAACAGTAAAAGAAAAAAATAGCAATCAAAACTGGAGTTCTCCTTTATCTATTCTATATGTCTTCATAACATTCTTTTCTTACTTTGGCAATATCTGATACAATCAACAAAGTTAAGCAACATTGAGCCTGGATGGTTGATCACTTGGGAATATGAGGTGCTATAATTGATAATGGCTCAGAAATCAAAACTGGATAGCTGAGTTTTAATTCTGGTTGGCTTTACTATATTCATTTATGAGCAAGGGGAAAGGTATGAATAGACCTCTTCTCCCTCCAGCTATGGGTTAATTAGTAGAACATGTATCAGTAAATCATTATCATCTTCCCAAAATTCTTGTCATCTAAAAATATTTTCAGGTTTTAAATATCCAGCAAAATGTTGATAATCTGTAAAAAAACAAATCAATTTTCTTAATTCTGCCTATCATGTTGATACAGCAAATTGATTCTGTAGCTCTTGAACCTTATGTATGACAATCCTAACGCAAGACAAGAACTGGGATCCAAGAGATACAATTAATTTCTTTTAAAACAGACTTCTGTTTTAGTATATCAACAGCTATCAGTTTAATGTAATCTTTTCAATACCAATAAAAATATTACTTTAACTCTGTAATCTAACAGAGAAAAAGATAAACAGTTCTATGAATTGATCAATATTAGATAAAAAGAAAATGTTTTTTTCTTTTTTTACTTGTGTGAAATTTGATTATGGATTCCTGGAAACATTAGAAAGATCTCCAAACATTTTGGATTTTGCTCATAAAAAGAGAATTCGAATTCCTGGGCAGACATGATTTTGTCTTGATTTTGTGTTCAGCACTTTAGCATTCAAAAGCTTTTTATGTGAAAATCAATGATTAAAATATTGATTCACTGTGTATGATTGCATTCATTGAATAAGAGGAGAAGATGAATTCCTGTAATTTATATTGACACTTTATGGTCATCTCAGTGAAGCTTAAATGTTGATGTATTTATTAAGGCTGATTATATTTTAGGGTAGTTTAGATTAGGATGACATTCGGAAGGCTGATTGAATTGTAGAAATTTTCTTTAGATTGTCAAGGCATTTCATAGATTGATTGTAATGGGGTAATGATATCATATTATAGGTAACTCACCAGATAATGGGTGAGCTATGTGTGAAAGAGATATAAACCAGGATTTAACCATCTTTTTAAAAAAATTTGTTTATTGTAAAAAAAAAAAAATCAAAAGCAAAAAAACAATCAAAAGATTGTTAGATCAATCATTTGAACATTTTTTTTATACCATAACAATTAAAATAATATACTTAATACGAAAAAAAACACTCTTCACATCTACCCAACTATCTATCACCCCACTTCTGACATTTCCTATATCTAACCACTCTTCCTATTTACCTTCCCCTATGTAGCCCCAAGTGCAATAGTGGCAGTGGAATGCCTTGCTTGGGGTGAAATGATTAAAAAAAATAAATAATTTTCTCATAACTCTGAATGTGCGTTGTGGTGTAGTGGATATAAACTCGGGGAATTGAGTTCGAATTTCAGTTGAACTCATTGCATTCACTTATGCACAAATATCCTTGGGAAAGGTATTAATTCACCTCTTTCCTCCAGTTATGGGTTAAATAACAGGACAGATTGTGTTCTATAGCTTTGGTTGGCAACCAGTCTATCACAGAAAGTAATGCCAACTTACTGCAGGAATATGTTCTGCCCAGTCAGTCTTGTCTCTTTTGAGACAATTGCCCAAGTGTATATCATGTATGGCACTTTCCTGACTGAATGACCAACAACATTTTGTTTGTTTATAGATACTTTATTTAAAAAATTAATGTTTTTGCCTTGCTAAAATCTTTAAGTGGACAAAGCTTGACAGCTAAAACTAAATAGAGCTTTTCCCTAGTCTCTGCATTTTGGTCATATTGTTCCTTCTACAGATTATATATATATATACATATATATGTACACTCAGATATAATCTGTATATATATATGTGCAAAAGTTACACAGTTATAATCTGAAGAAAAGAACAGTATAATTAAATGAAGACAAAAAACTATATTTTTCTTGCTTATGCATTTTGTTCTGTGATAAAATTTATCAAGGCAAAGAAATGAAATTCATTTTATTTTGAATATATTTATAAATGAAAAATGCTTAGTATCGAGAAAAAATGCTCTTAAATTATTCATAAGATTAACAGAAATTATTAAACATTTAAAAAACGTCAGTTCATATTTGAAGAGATTTTTTTCATTAGCAGTATGATGTTATAAGATATTAAAATGATGGAAATTAACCATTTTCTTTGGATTTTTTTTATATTTTTGTTGTGTATTTTGACCTGGAAAAGTATGTTTCTAGAAGGAATGCTGTTTACAGGCCACCATACAGAAGAAAATATCAAAAAAAGTAAAAGAAAACAGTTAATTTCTATCATTTTAACATCTCATAATATAACATTACACTGTACATGAAAGAATTCTCTTCGAACATGAATTACACTATTTACATTATTTGGACTATTGTCCTCATCTTTGTTTTCATTTTTACATTTCAGTTGTTGTACACTCCGACCTCCTTCAGGCGATAGGAATTTTGAACCGAACCCATTATTACGATCACTGAGGTATATTATTCTCATTCCTTATGTGAAGCCACTTCTGGTAGTCATGAGTTATCTCCCTTTAATCACCCCTGTAAGAAGGCCAGAGTATAAAATAGCAAAAACAACAAAGATGAGTACAATCGTCTGAATAATGTAAATAGCATAAATACTACGTCCTCTCAGAGGTATAAGCAAATATGAACTATTCTCTTCCATGAGATTCCTGAGAATGTTGCTCTGCATTAAATGGCAGGAGAAAGTTCCAGACACAAAGGTACTCGAGTGAACCAAAATGGAGAGTGTTCATGCCATGCTTATGCACTTCCATATTTAAATTTCTGTATTTGCTTGATTTTAGAGTCCCTCACCTGTAATTGGCATTTTGATGGATAAACATTACTGTATTTTATATAATGCTTTTATTAGACTTAGCATGAATAAAATTAATTCATGGATTTAAATGAAACAACAACAACAAAAAAAAAAACCAACCCAGAATCATGTCAAAGTCAGCAGAAAGGTTTCTTCATTCTATAGTTAATTTTGTTTAGTTTAATTTTTCATGTAGGTAGAAAAAACAGCAAATGTTGGTAAGATAGTCACAAAGCAATGACTGGGGCATCTAATCAGGCTTCCCATTTGGTAGATAGTACACACCAGTTCTGTTTGTTTCTGCTTGGAGCAGGATATGATGCTCACAATTACTTTGCCAATATATCTATGAACTAATGCTTTTCCTGTGAGACAACTTTGAGTGAAAACTGGAGCCTTAAACCTAACTTGCCTGCTGCTGCTTGTCATACTTGACAACACTATTCTGGTAGTCATGAGTTATCTCACTTTAATCACCCTTGTGAGAACCTGAAGACTGCCAGAGCATAAAACAGCAAAAACAACAAAGATGAGTACAATAGTCCGAATAATGTAAATAGCATAAATACTACGTCATCTCAGAAGTATAAGCAAATGTGAACTATTCTTTTTCATGAGATTCCTGAGAATGTTGCTCTGTATTAAACGGCAGGAGAAAGTTCCAGAGACAAAGGTACTCGAGTGAACCAAAATGGAAAGTATTCATGCCATGTTCATGCACTTCCATATTTGATGATCTGGCCTTGTACACTGCATGGAAGACAACTGCCTTTCAAGTTGTCTCTTCTATAGGGAATTCAAGAATGGGAAGTGATCTCATGGGGGACAGAGGAAATGATTCAAGGAAACCCTCGAGGCCTTCCTGAAACACTGTGGCATCCCCATCACTGCCTCCTGAGGAAAAAACTGCACAAGACCACCCTGCCTGGAATGCCTTAATCAAAGCAGGCATACTTTGAAGTACAACACATTCAAAAACTGCAGCAAAATCGACAACACCAGAAGGACACATCAAGCTCTCCTTCCCAATCAGACATTCCCTGCCTACACTGCAGCAGAAAACTCACAATGAACATCGGCTTGATTAGTCATCTCTGCACCTATAAGTTTCCGATGATTAATATTTGAGTTTTTTCTAATGGACTATCAACCTCTGTGGGTTATTTATTGCCAAAAAGGTGGGGTTTTAAGATGCTTTTTTAAATGTTCAGTTATAGTGAGAAGGTTAATTTAGTCAGATTTTGATGAGAAGTTTTGCTTTTTTTTTTAATTTTAGAAAACTGAAGATCTCTTCCAGATTTGTATTCAAAAATATATTGCAGATAATTTTTTTTCTTTCAAAAATGTGTATGGTAACAATTTTTATACTTTCATAATGTTTTGATGCCAGTTAGGGGGTTAACTATTTATCCATAACTGGGACCCAAACAGATGCTACCACTCCAGGTTAAGGTGAACAATTAAGAGGTGGTTCTTTGCTCCTCACAATCTCTTAATCAGAGGCTTTACTGCTAGATGCAGTTTACCATTATTTCCAGGACCAATGAGTAATATTTTGAAAAAAATTAAAAAAAAATAGTCATATTCACTCACAAAGGATGAATAATTTATGAGCATTTTTTTCTAATTACCAATATTTTTTTTGTTTATAAATATTTTACTTAAAATAAAATTTCATCTCTTAGCCTTGATAAAGTCTGTCACAGGACAAAATGCGTTGGTGAGGAAAATATAGTTTTCCTCTTGTCTTCTTTATTTAATCATATAAGTTCATATCAGATAGAACAGGTGTCCATATTCAGGAGGAGACAATATCAATTTTCACCTTGGGCTGATGCAAGGTGATAGAGAAGAAGCCAGTATTATTGCAAGTTACTGCTCCAGATTGGTGGTAATGCTTCAATGGCTCCTTCGACCTAAGGTCATCATCAAATGCGGGTTTGTCGGAGACATCGTAGCAGTCATTGTATGAATTCAATTCCTGCCTTATTCCTTGCTAATATGTTACAGCAAATTAAAACTTTTGAAATCAATACCAATAGAAATTTCTTAGCTTCTTTTACTGACCCCCCCCCACACTGAGTAATTTATTACACAAACGAAGATGAGCTGAGGGTCTAATTACATTAGGAAAATTTGTACGATTTATGATAAGAAGATGTCAGTGTTCACATAATAGTCCTCATTAAATATAGGCTTTTAGACAAAATGGCAATGATGGATGATTCGTTCAGATTTGAAAATGATTAGAAAAATTCTGATTACATTAATACCAAATTATTCACCATATCCTATCCCACTCATATACAATAATACATAAGTGTGCACATACACTTTCACACATCTATCGACATATGAAGGTGGATCAACAATTTTTAACATAACAATACAAATGTTTTATCATGTGCAGCAAATATTTAATTTTTCATATACATTCCCAACATTTCTAATGCACTTAAGTTTAGTATTAATGAAACCGGTTAAACATTATGCAGTAAACATTTCAGATAAAAATTCAGTTAAACATATGTATCAGGCAACAAAATAATTAATCTAATGTCATATGGCTGTACATGCATGTATGAAAACTTACATACATAAAGGAATATATTAATTGCATATTAAACAGGAGTGCCTTGAGTAGCAAGAGTAGTCTGCTTGATCATCACTATAGTTCAATGATCTTTAAAGAATGCCTTACACAGAAACTCAACATTGCACAACATAAGGAAATTTCCTAGAAATCAATCTAAACTAAAACTCCTTTCCTATGCATTTTCATAGTAAAAAAATCCCTTTTCCTATGCATTTTCATCGTAAAATCCCTTTCCAATGCACTTCCATAGTAAAATCCCTTTCCAATGCTTTTTCATAGTAAAATCCCTTTCCAATGCATTTTCATAGTAAAATCCCTTTCCAATGCATTTTCATAGTAAAATCCATTTCCCTATGCATTTTCATAGTAAAATCCATTTCCCTATGCATTTTCATAGTAAAATCCATTTCCCTATGCATTTTCATAGTAAAATCCCTTTCCCAATGCATTTTTCATAGTAAAATCCCTTTCCAATGCTTTTTCATAGTAAAATCCCTTTCCCTTTCCAATGCATTTTCATAGTAAAATCCCTTTCCAATGCTTTTTCATAGTAAAATCCCTTTCCAATGCATTTTCATAGTAAAATCCATTTCCAATGCATTTTCATAGTAAAATTTCCATTTCCAATTTTGCCATTTTCCAATACAAGTAAAATCCCTTTCCAATGCATTTTCATAGTAAAATCCATTTCCAATGCATTTTCATAGTAAAATCCATTTCCAATGCATTTTCATAGTAAAATCCATTTCCAATGCATTTTCATAGTAAAATCCATTTCCAATGCATTTTCATAGTAAAATCCATTTCCAATGCATTTTCATAGTAAAATCCCTTTCCAATGCATTTTCATAGTAAAATCCATTTCCAATGCATTTTCATAGTAAAATCCATTTCCCTATGAATTTTCATAGTAAAATCCATTTCCAATGCATTTTCATATTAAAAACCCTTTCCAATGCATTTTCATATTAAAAACCCTTTCCAACACATTTTCATAGTAAAATCCCTTCCAATTAAATTGGCAGAATAAATATGCAGCAATATTTCAAGTGTAGTATAAGATAATGAACCAGAAATATTTGTTGAAGAAGCAAACATCTATTATTGCCCAACACAAGAAAGCAGTGGTATTGACAAAGTAAAGAATAGAGCACAAATAATCCCTTGTGAGCAATTAAAGTAACGAGTCTAATTTCTTCGAGACTTTTGTTTGCCTAGTTGTATAAAGAACTCTTATTAGAATTCAAGCCATGGATAATGTTCTACAGGAATAAAAAAACAAAACAAAAGGAGAAAATTGCCTGCCAAGAGGAAATGTTAAGTTTGGCTAAAACTTTAATAGCCAAATTCATAGCATAAGCAGTTGTACACTTAATAGTCACTTAAAACACTCCGCCTTACTTTAAAATTAATCTTCAGGGATTAAGCATGTATGCCAAGTACTCAAGCTGAGTTCTGTTATTTCAATCACTTGCTAGCATCTTTTTTGTGTAATCTATATATTTTATCACCATGTCTGTGTGACACTAGAATTAAAGGGATAACAATGAAGTTGTTTGTTAATATGCAGGGATTTTTTGCAATTGTTTACTCAATAGAAGGCACAAGAGCCACTTAAGTTGGTGTATCACTGCATGAGGTTGTTGAATGAATGTAAAAAGAGGAGGCAAGGAGTGCGTATTTTGAAGATAAGTAAGAAAGATAATAGTTCATCCTCAACTTAAGGTCAATAGACACCTCCTAACAAACTAACTTCCATTCTTTCAAACATTCTTCCCACCCACCCAACTATCTATCACCCCCTTCTGACATTTCCTATATCTAACCACTCTTACTATTTACCTCCCCCTATGTAGCCCCAAGCGCAATAGTGGCAGTGGAATGCCTTGTTTGGGGTGAAATGATTAAAAAAACAAAACAAAAAAAAACAACAACTTGAAGAGATTAAGATTGAAGTGAACAAGGAAGCACCCTCTTGGGAATCTTTTTTGCACAATATCAGTTCTTGATAAGCTGCCTAAATGGTTTAGTTTGGTTTAAGTTTAATGACCCATCAACCATTTTGTTCATTTAAGGGACAGTCTTTGTTTTGTTGGTTATATATTTTTCACTCAAAAATGTTTTGTTGGTTATATATTTTTCACTCAAAAATGTTTTGTTGGTTATATATTTTTCACTCAAAAATGTTTTGTTGGTTATATATTTTTCACTCAAAAATGTTTTGTTGGTTATATATTTTTCAGGGTCAGGGAACAACAGCAATTAAGAGGTGGTTCCATGCTCCTCACATCCTCCTAATCAGAGGCCTTGCTGCCGGATGCAGTTTATTGTCATACCCTGAACCACTGCCTAAATGGAACATTCTTCTTACAAATGAAATATGTAAGAAATAGGTATGATTTTTTTCTTAGTGTATGCAGTATTGCAATCTTTAACTGTGAAAGTCTAAACTAGTAGAACTGAAGCTTTAGGGAGATGCTTAATTTTCCTTTGATTCAGCCTTGTGCCAGACATAACCGAACTACATACAGCTTACAAATTTTATCAGAAGGTTGGAATGTGTGGAATAGTGTTAGAATAAAAATATACATTTTTCATTTTAAAATAGAAATTTATTAATAGAAATGACTAACAAGAATTTGTAACAATTAATGTTCCATTAGAAAATTAAGGGTATCAAGAGTTCTATAAAATGTTCATAGTAGTAATTGTGGAATGACTATATAGAATCCATAGCTAAATCTACTGCTAAGAAGGTTGATTCTCTGTGTAGGGCCAGGAAGCTTCCCTCCTCTGAAACAATCCTGCACATATATAAATCTACCATCCACCTGTGCATTGAATACTGCTGCCATATCTGGTCAGGTTCTCTGACTATCCACCAAGGGGTCCTTGACAAAATCCAATGGAGAATCTGTAATTTGATCGATCCCGATTTGGCAGTCCAGATACAATCACTTTCTCACCGGCGCAATGTGGCTTCCCAGTGTCTCTTCTACAAATACTTTCACGGCTTCTGCTCTGATGAACTTAGCTCACAGGTGCCCCCTATATATGAATTTTCTTGAGCCACAAGATTAGCAACTAGTTCCCACCCTTTTACTGTGAAACCAGTAAAATTGTAAACACAAATTCTACTCCAGCAGCTTCTTTTCTTGCACTTCCTGCCTGTGGAATTCCTTTCTGTTTACTTTCTTCTCTGACAGCTACACTCTCTAAGAATTTAAATGTAAAATCAATAGTCATTTCCTATCTCACTAACCTGCATCCTCTCTCATGCTCCTTTCTCTGTCCACTCAACTCTCATCAGAATTCTGATCCTTCTCTTACCCACTTCCTAACACTCCCAATAACCTGTCACTTTTTCTCATAACTTTCCTATGTAACCCCTTGCACAACAGTGGCAGTGAAATGCCTTACTTGGGGTGATATGATTATAAAAAATAGATAGATTGAGAGCCTGACAGCTACAATCTCCAAGAATTTAAATGTAAAATCAATAGTCATTTTCTATCTCACTAACCAGCATCCTCTCTCTCATGCTCCTTTCTCCATTCACTCTACTCTCATTGGTATCCTCATCCTTCTCTTACCCACTTCTTGACACTCCCATAACCTGTCACTCTTTCTTATAACTTTCCTCCTATGTAACCCCCTGCAAAACAGTGGCAGTGAAATGCCTTGCTTGGGGCAATATGATTATTAAAAAAATGTGGGTATTCATCAGTTTAATCCAACTTTAGAAGGATATGGGTTAAAGTAATCCACAGAAAATGAACTAGTCATCTGTGATGCTAGACAAATTCCTGGAGATATGGCATTAGGTCATCTTTTTTAAATAAATCGGCATTTTCTTATTGTTCAAATAGTGGACAGCTGTATGTACCTGATGATTGCTTTGTAAATAATTTTATTAGAAATGCTTACAGCTTCCTCTGAAATTTACCCAATTTTTTGTTTTTAGCAGAGAATTCAACTTGTGACATTTGTCATTAAAAGTTTGAGTGTATCAGGAGAAACATTTCACAATAATCCATATCCATTTTGAAAGAGAGATTTCTCTTGGCATTCACCAACAGCTGTTGTAAACTATAATTAGTTAACAGTATTCATTACTATTTCTATAGTAGTTTCATCTTCAAGGTCATGATTAGTTTAGTCTTTAGTTGTATAAACTACTATTTATATGGTGGAGATTTGCATAATATCATAAATATGATATTCACACTCCACATTTTATTTTTTTTTGATATTATAAATTTGGAATAATTTATTTGGGAAAAGGTGTAAGGGAATGCACTTAAAAAAAAATAAAATGAACAAAATTACCAAATTAATTTTTTTTTTGTTTTTTTTAGTGTTCTATCCCAAGTTTAGTTTCTTTGATGATATGCTTAGAGCATATTAGAGGAATGGCTGTGTTGCAGTGTTGGGGCTAGGGAAGTTACAGGTTCCTGGTTCAACACCTTCAGTTGAATCACCGGACACTAGTTGTGGTACAGTATGTTATAGTTGTATTTGTATTCTTTTTCCATCCAATTCCAGTGTAGCACTATTGTAACTTTGTCAGATTTGAAGATTTTTTTCTCCTCAGTAGGCTGTATCAACTGCTATTTATATGTGTTGTGGAGTAGTTTTCGCACTGAAGGTTATAATCATGCTATGTCGGTTGCTAATCGACTTAACGCATCCAAAATGTTAGGAACTTGCTAATCTTTCACTGTAAGCTGACTTCCTAGTATTTGGTTAACTGCCGACTAATATCAACTGCCTAGTAGTTCTACTGAACTCTAAAGAACTCCTATGAACTTCTCAAGTACTTCTCCCATTACTTCCTGTAACTCTTATTAATATAGGAGGGAGAGTTCATTATCTGAAGAATAGGTGTGTTTCCCTATAACAATATGGTGGAAATTTCCATATGAATACTGAAGTAGCATTTTGGGCTAAAACAACACTTTATGCAGAGGATTGATCTTTGTCAGAAAGTAAAACAAAACAAAAAAGGTTTAATAAATACGAGCTTACTATGATATTAATTGGCTCATGTGGCCAAGTCTGTAGTGAATGAAACAAAATCTAGATTTAAAATTCAAATGCTAAGCACTAACTCCTTGATTTTGTTAGAAACTAAAAAGACTCAAATTTACAAACTTTGTTTTGTAGACACGCAAAAGTGAATCCAAAACAAAAACTCATGAAATTTCTACACCTTGATGCAAAATGGTTTTTGGCCAACAGAAAACTAGGAAACATTTAAAAAGAAAATTCAAATAATCTTCAATTCTCAGAAATTTTTTAGTCATCTAATGGAAAGGCAGGAATCACATCCAGGAGTGAATTCCCAAATGACTTACGAACAGAATGACAGACAGGCAAGTTTGCCTACCGCCAGAGAGAAGAAGACGAGCGTATTAACACATCCCTTGACAAATGTCAAGTGATCATTATTATCTCTTTCATTGCCTTCCTTTTCATTATTCCCCTTTCTACCTTTTCTTATACTTGATAACCAAATGGAACCCTTCAAGACTGAGCGATTACAACAAAGACATGATAATGCTCATACATACATGTTCCTGCCTACATACACACAAGTTACTACTATGAACTCTTGATACCCTTAACTTCTTAATACTGTTTCTCACTGAACGTTTAACTTTTAGCAATTCATGTCATTCTTTTCTATTAATAAATTTCTCTTTAAACATACAAAAGGTATACTTTTATTCTTCCACATTCCAACATCCAAACTTCCACCTTCTGATAATTCTGATAAAACCTTCAGTTATGGCGATTGTTGGCTATGTTTGTGAATTGGCCTTGTACCAGACATGGCTGACTGTTTCTACAGCTACAAGTCTGTCTCTTGATGTTAATTTTATTGAATAACAGGAAACATGACACAAAATAGAATTTTCTTTTAGCTTTTAATCCAGCCTGGTCAGCTACTGTTGGAAGCCAACCATTATTACTCTATAGAGTTTAGTTCTCACTGGGTTTTCCTCACTTGAAGATGATACATACTTTCAAATATAATACCTATACAAAACATTTGTGGTGTAATGGAGATCAGTTCGGAATGAGAAATTCGAGTGCTGAGTTTGAAATCTAGCTGAATTTCTTTTCATTCACTTCTGTGCAAATACCCTTTTCTTTTTTTTTTTTTTTTAATCATTTCACCCCGAGCAAGGTGGAAACGCCACTGATGTGCAGGGGGTTACATAAATGTAAGAAGATTAATTAGAAAAGAGTGAGGAGTACAAACTAGTTAGAAAGGAACAATAGAAAGCTGAGAAAGCAGATGCGATGACAGATACATAGGTGGAGAGAAAGGGAAGGTTATACAGGGGAGGGGAGAGAGCTAGAGGCCAGTGGTTAGTAGATGAGTATTGACTTTGCATTTAAATTTCTGGGGGTTGTAGCCGTCAGGAAAGCAAGAATACGGGAGTGAGTTCCACAGGCGGGAAGTGCGAGAGAGGAAGCTGCAGGAGTAGAATTGTCGTCTGCATTTGGCTAACCTGACTGTGAATGGGTGGGACCCAGTTGCCAGTCTGGTTGCACGAGTAAACACCTGTTGAGGAGGCACCAGTGACTTAAGTTCGTTGGAGCAGAAGCCATGAAAGTATTTATAGAACAGACAAAGGGAGGCTACATTTCGATGATGGGGAAGTGGCTGCAGTCGAGCCGCCAGATCAGTACCTATCACATTACAGACTCTCCTTTGGAGCCTGTCAAGAACACTGAGGAGAACGGCAGGAGTGCCTGACCATAAATGGCAGCAGTACTCCATGCACGGACGGATGGTTAATACATCCCTTCTTCCTCCAGTTATAGGTTGAATAGCAGGACAGATTAGGTTCTATACCCTTGGTTGGCATCTGGTCTATTGTTCAAAGTCATGGCAAAAGATCTGCCTAGTCAGTCATGTCTTGAAAGAGACATGATTGCCCAAGAGTATGTTACATACAGCAATTAACTGACTGAATAAGTTTCAAGTAGCATACCTACATAATATATCAGTAAGTTCTACAGCAAAAAAAGAAACTTATTTTACACATGAAATGTTTATTTTTTAACATAATCTCATTTCTTGTTAATGCACTTAATACAAAGTTTCTCCATAAATCAAATGAGAGAATAAAAATTTCAGAACAAAGTTTTGCTGATTATATTACATGTAAAGTGTGTATAAACCATAAATTTTTTTTCTAGATTCTTATTCTGTCCCCCAAAACTGAATATATGTGGAGTGAAAATGGAAACAGACATGAAAAAGACGATCATCAGATGACAAAACAAATGGTTTTTCAGTCAGAGGATTCACGCAGAGAATTCCTGAAAAATTATTTGGTTGACTACCACATTAGACTTTTTCTTTCAAACTCAAACAATAACAACAGCAAACACATGGATAATAACATTAATATCTTCTATAAAAACCAAATTCATAGCAAATTTAAACAGGGCACATGTTCACTTTGAATCATCATCCGAAACTTAAACAAAAACACTCAAATTAATCATCAATAGATTTAAAATGTCTAACCTCATCAACAAAAAACAATTCACCTGTAAGATCCAGACTAAAACAAATCAATATTATTTATGAATTTACACATCTCTTGAAGAACTGCATTCTTGATCCTAATTTCATAAATAATTGTATTGACCATACAACTATGAGTTTTTGAGTTTTGTTTAATGGCATATCAACCTCTGTGGGTTATTTAATGCCAAAAAGGTAGGGTTTTCATGTTTGATTATAGTGAGAAGGTTGATTTAGTCAGATTTTGATGAAAATTTTTTTTAATTTTAATTTTAGAAAACTGAAGATGTTTTCTAGTTTTTTTATTAAAAAATCTATTGCTGGTAATAATTTTTTTTCTTCAAAAATGTGTTATGGTAATAATTTTTTCCTTCAGAAAAATATTGTTGGTAATATTTTTGTTTCAAGAATGGATATTTTTCTAGAAAAGTCTATTCTTATGTATATATTTCTATAAAAATCTTTCATAGTGTTTTGATCTCAGTTTGGGGGTTAACTATTTGCCCATAGCTAGCACCCTAACAGGTGCTACCACTACAGGTCAGGGTAGACCTGGGAACAACAGCAATTAAGAGGTGGTTCCATGCCCCTCCCAATCTCCCAATCAAAGGCCTTGCTGCCGGATGCATGTCATACCTTAGACTAATACAACTATAAAACTGACTTGAAAACTTGTACAATGCATCTCTCGCAATGGAGTTCAATTCAGTTTCCTTTAAACAAGCACATAGACCTACCAAACTATCCGAAACATACTTGTTGACAACACAAATATCATAGCTTCATCCACATGCAAAAAAAGAAAGACTAAAAATAATGGAGGTTTTATTAATAAAAATGAAAACCCAACACTGAATAACATCAATGATGAACACGCTAACAACATGCTTACTGTGTTCGGAGCACAACTTACACACTACTCTACATCATACATAACTCCATTTACATTCTGTTACACGTAAAATAACATTCATTCTTGAAAATGTTTAAAAGTATAGCAAAAAGCATTTGGATACACAAAACAGACAATCTTTATGTAATTTATGTCCTCTGAAGAAAAAGGAAAATCATCAAATCACATGAAAAATTACATAAAAACTGTCATTTTTAATGAAACCTGCATAAAAAGAAAGAGATTGCTGCCCAAATATTTACAATGTATATATATTCTTCACTAGTCAATGACATAATTATTGCAAAAAATAAAATAAGGCACTGTTGAAGAGCGAACATGCAGCAAGAGTTTTAATAACTGGTTGGTTCTACAGAAGGATGCTGCGAATATCATGGATCGAGCATGTGAGCAATGATGAGGTTTTGGAAATGATGGAAACGAAAAGGAAATTAATACTGAGCATCAGGAAGAGAGAGCTGAAGTTCCTGGGACACACAATGAGGAAGGAGGGCCTGGAGAACCTGATACTAACAGGTCAGATAGAGGGAAAAAGAGATAGAGGAAAGCAGCGGATAACAAATTTGAAGGACCTAATCAGGTAGATTATGTAACGAGGATTGCACGGTGTAACAGAAGAAGGCGTGCTCAGAGCCACTAGGGATAGGGAAACGTAGAAAGCCATGATCGCCTACGTCCTGAAGGGACAGGGCACATAGAAGAAGAAGTAGTAAAGAAAATGAACTGAGCTGATGTTGCTTCACTATTGTCCCCCTCTTCCTGAGTATGACAGAAGAGAAATATATATATATATATAGTGTGTAGGCAGCATTTTTTCATTAACCCAGTTTAATCTAGTTTCCTCAGGTTTTAGAACATTAAGTTCATTTACAAATCACAAGAATTTTTCTTCCAACCGGGCAATATTTGGAAGGTAATTTTATTGATGAATCAATATGTCCTCACTACCTATATATAATAATGGTTTTATATAATGATTTATACCCATTATTTTTACAGTTTTTTATGCTGTCCTCAAATGAGGACACTGGATTAAAATGGCTTAATGTATGTTTTGTTGAATAATCTAGACAAGTTTTGTCTATTTTATGTAAATTTTTTTCATATACTCTGATAAGCTTAATAGCATTATGATTAAATGAAGAAAGAAAATTACAATATTGATACATAATTTATGAAACTATGAAATGTCCTTAAATGCCTATAATTAATAACAAAAGTCATTGGTTTATTACAATGACTTCCTATACTTAATATTTCTTGTTTTCACTTGCTTGGTCATGTGTGACATCATGAGCTGTGATGTGACATTCGCACCCAGTGTCTTAAATGCCCAAGTTTGTTGTTGCTTGGAAATCTTCCATGTAAACAAAAACAGTTTGTCATTACCGTTTGTCCATCTTTATAATATATAATGTAATTTGACATCTTTGAAAATGGCTTATGTCAGTTAAAAGCTTAGATTTGATTGTTATAAAAATTATGTATCAATATTGTAATTTTCTTTCTTCATTTAATGATAATGCTATTAACCTTATCAGAGAATATGAAAAAAAATTTACATAGTATAGACAAGTTTCATCTATTTTATTTAATGAAACATGCATTTATATATATATATATATATATATATATATATATATATATATATAATTGATGAAGAAAAGTTTTTCACTTAACTGAGCAGAGTCATGCAGATATTTTTATTTTTTTTTATAAGCGTTTCACCCCGAGCAAGGCATTTCACTGCCACTACTGCGCAGGGTGCTACATAGAGTGGAGGAAGGATGGTTAAATATAGGAAATGTCAGAAGGTGGGTGATAGGTGGGTAAGGATACCTAGAATGGTTAAATAAAGGAAATGTCAGAGGGTGGGTGATAGGCGGGTAAGGATACTGAGAATGAGGGTTGGGTAGATGAGTGTTCTGAGAATAATTGGAAGTTAGTGTGATAGGAGGTGTCTATTGACCCTACATTTAAACACCTGGAAATTGTAGTTGTCTGGAAAGCAGACTTGTGGAAGGGAATTTCACAGGCGGGAAGCGCAAGAAAAGAAGCTGTTGGAGTAGAAATTACGGTGACATCTTATCTGTTTAACTGTAAAAGGGTGGGACCTAGTTGCCAATCTAGTATCTTGTGCAAATTCGTGCTTAGGCGGCATTTCAATGTTTTGTGAAGGCACTGTTATGTCTTTACTGGTCAGGGCTAAATTTCCAAGGCAGATTGAAAATTTAGCTCTGATGAGTGAAGACATCATAATAGGCCTCTCAGTAAACTTCGAAGTCAGCATGACTCTGCTCAGTACACTATTTTTCAGTATAACTGAGAAGATTTAATTAATTTTTTATTATGTTTTTTAAGCATCCTAACATTTTCTGTCTTGTTGGAGATAAGAAATACAAAAATTGTCGGTAATTTTTGTCAACCCAAGTACTTTTGGCCACATCTATAGCCATTTTCTCTGCTGTTGTTACTTTTTATCAGGTTTTGATTGCTATGTAGTAATATATTGTGACACTATCTCCCACGGTGATATTTTCCCTTCTCCCACGAGGATAATTTCCTTTGGTTAGTTTAAAACAACGCAGAGAGAAATTGATATTGGTGATATTATTTATGTTTTATTGTGTCACGCGATGTGAGCTTAGGAAAAAAAAATTTTAGTACCATCAAGTGCTTCTAAAAACGCGGGAGCATAAAATAAAGTTATTTTGGATAAATACACATTTCTCGTCTTTCATGTTTTTATATAAATTTCTCTTCTTTTGGAGTTAAAATGTTGATTCCGCTAATCTGAAAACGCGTAGACAAAACAAGTGTCAGAGTGATTTGATAAGGTCACCCGGAGGCCAAGGCCACTGGTTAGCACAACAGTCCGAAGTGACCCGAGCTGGATTTGGTTTGGTGTGAGTTGGCATGATCTCATTGGTTGAGCTAAGACAGCTGCAATCGAGTGGGTGGAGACCAATTTTCATTGGACGAAGACTGTGAGCCGGCCGGGTCCCCAGAGAGGATCGAAATTGGTTATAAAAATAGATGCTCTACATGAAAAAGTCAGTTGGGGAGTGAGTTAGAGCAGTTTATTGGGTTGGAGCTGCTATCAGTCAAAATGTAGCGACTGGGGAAAATGGTCACCCACCATAGAACTTATGGCTAAAGAGTTAATTTCGAATGAAGCCTGCCACAAATTAACTCAAAGAAGTTCATTTGGAAAAATGCACCATTGACATGAATCCTGGAAGAACATTATTGTTATTTTTTTTAATCACGGGAAAATCGAAAATTCTGTTTCTTCATTCGCTCAACTTCGGCAAACTCTGTTAAACTCTGATAAGGACCTGTAAGAACTTTGCTGTTTTAGAAGTTACATAGGAAAATTGACAATCCTGATTATAGAGAATTAATGAAAAGACTTTATTGAGATACGAGAAAAGACTTTGGCGAATATTTGAAGAGATCTGTTTATTTCAACGCTAACAAAACTTAGACATTTTACTTGAAGATTAGAAGCTATGATGCTTTTGGTGAACTTTCTTTCTCCGTTGTAAATATCATTTTCAAAAACTGTATTCTTGGGAAAAGAAAGACATTGTTTTTTCTTTATATAAAGACATTCTACATAGCTCTCCAGGCATGTTTGACTTGTTCATCTATTTTATTAATTTTTTTTTTTGGTGCAGTGTTTATTTTTTTCCAAACCACAAGTGTACACCAGTGTCCGGACTGGCTAAAAGGGACAACTATTAAGATTGCAAGACGAGACCTCTGGGATCTAATCACAACGTGGGACAGTGGCCCGTTGTTGCAAAAGACGTCCTGTAATGTAGCTTTTGTGGCGACATCATTGGGCGGGATCGTCATGACCAGCAACAGCGACCAAACCAACCATACAACCGGGTGGCAGTGTCACAACTGGGAGCGTCACATCTGTCATTGAGACTGAGCGTCACATTAGACAGATGGCCAGCCAGGCTGAGGCATCACATCTTAGGAAGAACAACCACACCATTACTGGAAAGAGTGATAACAGCTACTAGACTTGAGTAACCTATTTTTTTTTTTAATACTTCCTATTTTTTAACTATTCAGTCAATACTGTTTCCTTTTAAGGAAATAATTTATATTATCATTAGAGATAAGAACAGACACAACACTTTGATCATAGTCTAACACCCAAAGTGTTAAGAGAGGAATAATTTAAGTAGCACAAGCTATTCACTCAATAAATAGCAAATGTTTTTGCTTTTTTTTTTTTTAACAATGATGTTCACCTTGTAACAAGCCAGGGAGCCACTCGAGATAGTGGGTTACAGAGTGAGAGGCTTAGTTTATGCAGATATTGGGGAAAGGTAAGTTAAACCTAGACTGGAATTGGTTAAGAATAAGGAGACACAGATGCTTTTGGACTCTTAGGCAGATCATTTATTTAAAGTAGAATGAAGGTGTGTGTTGTGGGGCAATGGTTATCAGCTTGGAATGAAAAATTGGAGAGCCGTGTTTGAATTCCGGTCAAATTCCTTGCATTGATTTATGTAAAATTTCTTTGGGAAAGGTATTAATCCATCTTTTCTCTCTCCAGTTATGGGTTGAATATCAGAACAGATATGTGGTTCTACAGAAGGATGTTGCAAATATCATGGATTGAGCATGCGAGCAATGATGAGGTTTTGGAAATGATGGAAACGAAAAGGAAATTAATACTGAGCATCAGGAAGAGAGAGCTGAAGTTCCTGGGACACACAATGAGGAAGGAGGGCCTGGAGAACCTGATACTAACAGGTCAGATAGAGGGAAAAAGAGATAGAGGAAAGCAGAGGATAACAAATTTGAAGGACCTAATCAGGTAGATTATGTAACGAGGATTGCACGGTGTAACAGAAGAAGGCGTGCTCAGAGCCACCAAGGATAGAGAGACATGGAAAGACATGATCACCTATGTTCTGAAAGGACAGAGCACATAGAAGACAACTGCAGAAACATCTTTTGTCTAGTCAGTCACTGATTGAAAGAGACAAGCTGGCCCCCGGTGTGTATCACATATGGCTGACAGATGTGCATAAGGGTGAAAAGGATATCAGCTTGGAATGAGAAATTCTAGAGTCAACTTAGAATTCCAGTTGAATTGTTGCAGTTATTTACATGCAAATACCCTTGAGAAAGGTATTATTCTGTCTCTTCTCCCTCCATGGGTTGAGTAGCAGGATAGTTTGGTTCTATAGCCTTGGTTGGTAACCACTCTACCATAAAAAACAATGGTAACCAATTGCAGGAAAATTTTCTGCCTAGTCAGTCATGTATCAGAGACATAATTGCCCAAGTGTGTATCACATATGGAAACTGACTGACTAAGGAGGGTAGAACTGAAAAAAGAACCCCTGGGGACACCCACATTGACCACAAAAGACTACGAATATTGCTCAAATGCTTATGCAGTTATCTTTATGCCACATCATGTCAAAGACCTTTGAAATAACTGATGCAATCATAAAGAAACAGCTAAAATGGTGAGCAATGAGAACAGATACTACACTTAGATAGCTTGTGTGTGAATAAAAGCCTAATACTGTCTGCTTGTTAAATTGATGCTGAATGATTCATTATGAGAAAACAGCGAATATAATTAAGTTGAGTATATAAAAAAATAATTTTCTCCTTTCCTATTGTCTTTAAAACTGGTTGACAACCAAGGCTAGAGAGACCAGTCTACTGTGTTATTTAAGCTATAGTTGGCAGTTGGGAAAAAAGATTCATTTCACTCAACACTAAGGCATGAATCTGTTTCAAATGGAATTTGAATTTAGCATATCAATTCTGTTTTCTAATCTGTTAACTATTTCCAGATTATGGGGGTCCCCACCCCAAAATAAAGACCCGTCATCAGTATGAATATTTATAAGCATGCTCTGAATTGTACATCAGTTTTCTTTTTCTTTTTCTTTTTTTATTTGGGTTGAGCTAGCTCAGACATTCATGATTCTATCATGCCAAACATCATGGACCTGCATCAAGGTTGAAAAGTCATTAGGGTAGTATCCTGCATTGTTACATCATAAGTGTAGGTGGTTGCTGGGTGACCAACCTATTTTCTGCTATGGCTATTTTCAGCAGTAGATCACTCACATGTTCTTGTATTGCTCTCTGACAACGTCCTGCAAAGTATGTTTTGCATTCATGCTATATTGTAGAAATATCAGCAGTGAGTCCATCGAGATATCATTTAAATATTTATTAATTTTAACCCTTTATCTTGTTTGCAATTCAATAAACAATGGATTTATTGTCATTTGAAGAACAAGCACTTTTTTTGGGACGCTGTATGTGACCAGAGCTTTTAGCTGAAATGCCATCATCTTCAGCATGTTGTGATGGCAATATCAAGACAAGATCTCATTACACATGACATAAGCTTCTTGGAATAAATTCTGACAAATTGCAAAATACTAAGTCAAAATTTTGTCATGCCTGTCAGCTTGATGCCAACCTGATAGAAATTTAAGATTGCATCTTTAACAGAAGTCATTAAAAGACTGGCCGATGTGAGCCACAAGAAAAGACAAGTACAGAAGAAAATAAGTAATAATTGAAAGATGGTACCGATATGAATGATTGCAACCTGATAATCATTTATGATCTCTGATAACAGAATTCTATTTCCTATCAGAAAATGGAGGCAAACTCTAAATGTCAGCTGTCAAGAAGTGAAAAAACAGCATCTTTACATGTGATTTATCTTCTATCATGAGGTAACTTATAGTTACGTAGCCAAACAAAAATGTTGCATATATAGCTCATTTAAGTGGTGCTCTGTATCCGGGGCTGGTGCAAGGCTTTCATGGGCTCCCTGAATATGGAGCCCCACTCTGCTACATGTCAATTTTTATAAGGTAGTGTTTTTTTTTTGTTTTTTTTTAAATCATTTCACCCCAAGCAAGACATTCCACTGCCACTATTGTGCAAGGGGTTACATAGGGGAAAGTAATGAAAAAGAGTGGTTAGATATAGGAAATGTCAGAAGAAGGGTGATAGACAGGTAAGGATACCGAGGATGAGGGTTAGGTAGATGGGAAGAGTGTTTGAGAGAATGGATGCGAGTTAGTGTGTTAGGAGGTGTCTATTGACCTTACATTTAAACTCCTGGAGATTGTAGTTGTCGGGGAAGCAAGTCTGTGGAAGGGAATTCCACAGGTGGGAAGCGCAAGAAAAGAAGCTGCTGGAGTAGAAATTACGGTTACATCTTATCTGTTTAACTGTAAAAGGGTGGGACCTAGTTGCCAATCTAGTATCTTGTGAAAAGAAGCTGTTGGAGTAGAATTTGCGGTTAAATTTTATCGGTTTCACTGTGAAAGGGTGGGATAAAATAGAAATTTAATTGGAACTTAATTATCTATAATAATGAATCATATGAAATATAGATTACGAATTCAAGAAGAAAAATTGAAAATAGATAAAACTATATAAATACAATTTATGCCATAATAGATCCTTCCATCTTAAATAAATCAGCAATATTTTGTGGCAATCCTTAAACTCAACTTGAGGTTTTTCTTGTTAAAATGTTTAAGAATGCTAACATCTTTTGACATTCTTTTAATTCTTTTATGTGCCATGTCCTTTCAGGACATAGACGATCATGGCTTTCCACATTTCCCTGTCCCTGGTGGCTCTTAGCATGCTTTCTCCTGTTGTGTCATGCAACCTTCATTCGGTCATCCACCTGATCAGGTCCTTCAAATATGTTATCCGCTGCTTTTCCGTCTCTTTTTCCCTCTGTCTGGCTTGTTAGTCTCATGCTCTCCAAGCCCTTCTTGATATGATACTCAAAATTACTTTGTTATTTATGAATTTTATCTAGGAAGCTAAACTTAGTTCTCTGCTTATGAAAAAAAAACTTCACTCACTCTTCAACTCACCAACAGTTCCACCATTATATTTTTTAGAGAGACTCTCAAAGGGACAATCTTAAAATTTAAACTTTGTTCCAGAAATAAGTCCTTGAAAAAAACTTCACTCACTCTTCAACTCACCAACAGTTCCACCATTATATTTTTTAGAGAGACTCTCAAAGGGACAATCTTAAAATTTAAACTTTGTTCCAGAAATAGTCCTTGAAAAAAAAACTCACCTTCACTCTTCAACTCACCAACAGTTCCACCATTATATTTTTTAGAGACTCTCAAAGGGACAATCTTAAAATTTAAACTTTGTTCCAGAAATAGTACTTGAAAAAAAAACTTCCTGATAGAATAAAAAATTCTCTTACTTTATTCCACTCTTGCTTTACAATTTTCTGACCAGTCCTTAATTTCTAGTCTCTATAGAGTTCAAAAGTATCTCTGAGTCATCCATCTTGTGTGATGAATCATTTCCCACCCTCTAGCCCCTTTCTCACAGGTAGAATCAGGCATGACCCCTCACTGTTCTATCAATAATTTATGAACTAATGCTTTCTCTGTGGGACAACTGTGAGTGAAAACTGGAGCCTTAAACCTAACCTGCCTGCTGCTGCTTGTCATACTGACACAGATTCATTTTTTTACTGAGGCTGCTGTTGCAGCAGTACTAAATAATTAGAGGAGCTATCCTTAGACATGGTATGTGAAATGAGGACAATCAACTTCTGTAGATTAAATAAATGTTGGAGAGAATAGTTAAAACATTGTGATAATAACAACAAAGATGAGGACAACAGTTTATATTTAAATAATTAGAATTCTATTTTTAAACAGCAAACCAAAGTAGGTACTGACAAGGCTCTATGTAATCACATGAGGACAAGTATTTGAATGTGACATGACCTTAAGTCATATGTTAGAGAAGCAATACACAACAGGCTATAAAATTCATGTGCGTGCCAGATGACTGTGAATGACGTACAGAAATTCTCCGAGTTTAAAATCCAATATCAAATAAAAAAATAAAGAGTTAAAAAGGAAGGTTATTTTTAGGAATGTTGTTGACGTTAGGAAATTTGCTACTTTCAAAGATTATTTATAGCAGTCATGCGAAATGTTGTTGCATTGAGAGGTGCCACAGCACAAATGACGTGCCTGGAGCCGATGCAATGCTCACGTGAAATCTTTTGACTGTTTCTGTTCAGTAATCTATAACCCCATGGCAGGTGCAAAGGAATGAATTGCTGCTCAAAAATATTTCAAGTATTTGAGGAATTTGAAAAATTTTTCAGAAATAATTTTTATGCACAGATGTAATAAAAGTACAAGTCAATAAGCAAACAAAAAATGTGAGTTGCTGAAGTTGCAAATAGTTTAAATAGTTTAAATATTTCATTGTATGCATGTAAACATAGTAAACATTCTTTTCTATTTGCCAACCTTCATATTTAGCTGGGTTATAGAGAAGGTATGGGTATGGTATGGTAAAGGTATGGTAATGTTATAGATGCTGCTAATGGTAAGATTAACAGTTTCCATACAACAAACATGGATCATTCATTGATTGAACTGTTAGCATTATTGCCGGTTGAAATTGACATTTATTTATAAGATCTTTTTCTGAAAAAGGTAATGGTAAAGGTATGGTAATGGTAAAGGTATGGTAATGTTATAGATGCTGCTAATGGTAAGATTAACAGTTTCCATACAACAAACATGGATCATTCATTGATTGAACTGTTAGCATTATTGCCGGTTGAAATTGACATTTATTTATAAGATCTTTTTCTGAAAAAGGTAATGGTAAAGGTATGGTAATGGTAAAGGTATGGTAAAGGTATGGTAAAGGTAAAGGTATGGTAATGGTAAAGGTATGGTAATGTTATAGATGCTGCTAATGGTAAGATTAACAGTTTCCATACAACAAACATGGATCATTCATTGATTGAACTGTTAGCATTATTGCCGGTTGAAATTGACATTTATTTATAAGATCTTTTTCTGGTAAAGGTATGGTAATGGTAAAGATATGGTAATGTTATAGATGCTGCTAATGGTAAGATTAACAGTTTCCATACAACAAACATGGATCATTCATTGATTGAACTGTTAGCAGTTAAATTGCGGTTGAAATTGGAACATTTATTTATTTAAGGATCTTTTTCTTGGTTAAAGGTTATGGTTAATTGGTTTAAAGATAAATGGTAATGGTTAAATAGGATGCTGCTAATGGTAAGATTAACAGTTTCCATACAACAAACATGGATCATTCATTGATTGAACTGTTAGCATTATTGCCGGTTGAAATTGACATTTATTTATAAGATCTTTTTCTGAAAAAGGTAATGGTAAAGGTACAGTAATGGTATGGTAAAGGTAAAGGTATGGTAATGGTAAAGGTATGGTAATGTTATAGATGCTGCTAATGGTAAGATTAACAGTTTCCATACAACAAACATGGATCATTCATTGATTGAACTGTTAGCATTATTGCCAGTTTAAATTGACATTTATTTATAAGATCTTTTTCTGAAAAAGGTTTTATTATGTATTAAGACATAAATCCACCAATTTGTTTTCTTTTTAAAAAAATCATTTGAATTATGCAAGGCAGAAATGCTACTTGTATGCTAGGGGTCACAGGGAATAAAAATGAAACAGACTAAAGCAAATTTCACAAGTCAGTGTGAAAATTAAGATTCTGGATTCTGATCGGATAGGAAATAGCTGATCTATGATAATTGATCTATGACTTTGGTCAATTTTTCTTAACACCTAGAAAATGGGTATGCAGTTTCCAGCTGACCACGTGATCTTGTAAGTACTTATTAATGTCCCTTGACCAACAAAAGTGCATCAAATGGGAGCAGCATAGAGATGACCAGCTAAAATGTAACAAAAAAAATTTTAACATGCCGACCCTGTCATGTCTCATTAACATACATTCGTTCTTCCTCTCCTTCTAATTTTCTTTTCTTTGTCTTCACTCACACACCATCAAAGAAATAGCAACAAGATACTTTAACTGACTCCTGAAAATTTAAGTCCAATAAGTACAACATTCCTTTATTGCTTCACATTCATTTTCTCGCTGGCTATAAAAAAAGGAAAGGAACACAGACTTTATTAGTAACTTTTTTAACCTTTCTACATACACACATTCTGCTACTATCAACAATAAGCCCTTACCACAATTCCTCTGGAACATTTAACTACATACATTTTTCTCTTTGAACATTTTCTTCTTACAATTTTGTTATTCTTTTTAGTTAATAAAATTTTACTTTAACATACAAAATGAAATATTTTATTCTTCCACATTCCAACATTCAACCTTCTGATATTTTAAATTGTGGAGATTTCGGTTATGTTTGGCACAAGGCCAATTTGACAAACATAGCTGAGACCCCCTACAGAAAATTGAGGAAAGGACAAAAAAATAAATGGGATTCAAAACAGAAGCTGTTGATTGATGCTGCATTTAAATATTTTCAGATTGTAGCTATCAGGAAAGTAAATGGAAGGGAGTTGCACAGGTGGGAAGTGTGAGAAAAGAAACTATCAGAGTAGATGTGGTGATTGCATCTAACTATTTCAAGAGTAGAAGGGTGAGACCTAGATACCAATTTACTAATACATGTAAATCCATGTATTTGAGTTACCAGGAAAAAGAAGCTTGTCAGGGCAGTTGCCACAAAAATAATTGTGGAAAAGACAGAGGGAAGCCGCATCTCCTTGGTGAGAAACTGACTGAAGACAAGATGCCATGGTCTAAATACTGTTGCTATATTTGGTCTGGTGCTTTTGCTGTATATCTCAAGATTCTTGACGAAATCTGAAGATTGATACTGACCATCTATCCTGACTTCAGTTACTTTCACATTAACATGACATAGCTTCTCTCTGTCTTTTTAGTTAATTGCATAGGTAAATTCCAATCAAAGTATTAAAAAGTTTGATATTATAGAAAAATGAATCCTGGTTCATTTTTCATTTAGAAATTGAATCACTATTCCTTTCTTCTTCTATGTGTTTTGTCCCTCCAGGACGTAGGCGATCACGGCTTTCCACGTTCCCCTATCCTGGGTGGCTCTGAGCACACCTTCTCCTGTTACACCATGCAATCCTCATTCCGTCATCCACCTGATTAGGTCCTTCAAATATGTTATCCGTTGCTTTCCCGTCTCTTTTTCCTCTATCTGGCCTGTTAGTATCAGATTCTCCAAGCCCTCCTTCCACATTGCATGTCCCAGGAACTTCAGCTGTCTCTTCCTGATGCTCAGTATTAATTTCCTTTTTGTTTCCATCATTTCCAAGACCTCATCATTGCTCACATGCTCGATCCCTGATATTTACAGCATCCTTCTGTAGAACCACATTTCAGTTGCTTTAAGTTTTTCCTTCATCTTTGATGGTTACAGTTTTTAAAAAAATTAATCTTGATTCATTTTTTTAGAAAACGAATTACTATTCATTTACAGTTTCAAAAAAAAAAAATGTATCCTTTGTTGCAAATATAGCTTTTTGCCAGACATGCATGCATTGAAAAATCTATGAGCATCAGTAATTCTTTTTCTGCTTTTGGACATAAATGTAAACGTTAGAGTCAAGCATAGCATGAATCCCAAAATACTAGAAAATGAGGTTCATCTAGGCAGCTAAACTTAGTGCTCTGCTTATGAAAAAAACTTCACTCACTCTTCAACTCACCAACAGACTAAGTTCCATCATTATATTTTTATAGAGACTCTCAAAGGGACAATCTTAAAATTTAAACTTTGTTCCAGAAATAGTCCTTGAAAAAAACTTCCTGAGAGAATTTAAAAATTCTTACTTTATTACACTCTCTTGCTTGACAATTTTCTGTTCAGTCCTTAATTTCTAGTCTCTATAGAGTTCAAAAGTATCTCTGAGTCATCCATCTTGTGTGATGAATCATTTCCCACCCTCTAGCCCCTCTCTCACAGGCAAGCCCCCTCACTGTTCTATCAATACTTCTATGGAAAGTGTTGGGATAAACTGAAATCCTTTGTTCCACCAGTTCTAATCTTCATGGCTAGGAATTGCCATGTCACACCCATTGTAGTAAATCACCAACATTTCCTCTGTATTTCATCAGTCTTACTCAAGCAGCTTCTTTCCACAAATGATTGCTCTGTGGAACAGACTCCCAAGAAGATATTTCCCTAATCACTAGAACCTTAACCTGTTCATATCTTGTGTTAATCATTATCTTCCCCTTCTATTTGTATAAATTGCCTCTTAATGTAACCCTCTACATTGAATGACCCCAGAACTTTGTACAGAGTGAAACTCTGTAAAAAAAAAAAAATAAATAAATAAAATAAAATAAAATTATTTACACATTTGCATTTTTTTTGTTTGTTGATGCACAATTTCTTTTCAACTTTAAATGATGATCCCCCAACCTAACACTTAAGTCCTTGTTTTCCATTTAAAATCTGAATCCCTTTTCATTTAAAGTATGGATTCATTTTCTTTTTCCATTTTAAAAATAAATTGCTTTTCCATTTTAAAAATTAATACATTTTCAGTTAAAGAAACAAATTCTAATATTTTTACATTTCAAAAAAGAAATTTTATGCTTTTTTGTTTTTAAAAGAAATCTTGTTACATTTCATGTTTAAAAAAAAAAATTTTTATCTTATAAATGAATGTTTTCTCTTCCCATTTAAAAGATGACAAATATATTAAACAGATTTATTTTTCCTTTCCAAATTTTCATCTCTCATGCAAAATGTTACTGTGTATCAAATATATGTATATCAATAGCACACACACACACATATATATATATATATATATACATATCTTAATTGCAAATGTCTTTATCCTGGTTAAAAAAGCTACTAACAAAAACAGAAAAGTAAAACCTAAGTTTATTTTTGTCATGCCAAATGCAAAAAATGCTGAGGTTTTGAATTAAGTTTATGAACATTTAATTTCCATAAATTTCCTTGAAAAATTATTTCTGATCAAATACATCCAGAAAATTTCAGATAACTTAAATCCCTGATATACATCTTTCTAGAAAGTAATTTTTGTTTGGTTAGAAAATATAAAAGACAAGAACAATGATAGCATTTATTTTTTTAATGTAGTGATGTGTTTTGCTAAGAAAATTTTCCCTTTGTAATATTTTTAATCATTTCACCCCAAGAAAGGCAATAAAATCACTAAGATGCTAGAGGTTAATGAGGGAGAAAATATGAGGAAAAGAAAAAAATTATTATGGTGAAAGAACAAAAGATAAAGATTGTTTTCAGTAGAAAAAAGGCCAAAATAATTATCCCTGTCGATCATCTATAGCAATACAAACTGGCCAGAAAGTGTCATTATGTGACATTGCAGTTGCCCACTAAAAGTACAAGAGGAGATTCCTATCCATGCACAACATGGCATTGCATGTACCTTGATATTATGAGACTGCCTATAAAACCTTGATATTATGCGACTGCCTATAAAACCTTGATATTATGCGACTGCCTATAAAACCTTAATATTATTATGCGACTGCCTATATAACCTTGATATTATGCGACTACCTATAACCTTGATATTATGCGACTGCCTATATAACCTTGATATTATGCGACTGCCTATACTAACCTTGATATTATACGACTGCCTATATAACCTTGATATTATGCGACTGCCTATATAACCTTGATATTATGCGACTGCCTATATAGCCTTGATATTATGCGACTGCCTATATAACCTTGATATTATGCGACTGCCTATATAACCTTGATATTATGCGACTGCCTATATAACCTTGATATTATGCGACTGCCTATATAACCTTGATATTATGCGACTGCCTATATAACCTTGATATTATGCGACTGCCTATAACCTTGATATTATGCGACTGCCTATATAACCTTGATATTATGCGACTGCCTATATAACCTTGATATTATGCGACTGCCCTAAACCTTGATATGCGACTGCCTATAAACCTTGTTATGCGACTGCCTATATAACCTTGATATTATGCGACTGCCTATATAACCTTGATATTATGCGACTGCCTATATAACCTTGATATTATGCGACTGCCTATATAACCTTGATATTATGCGGCTGCATACATAACTTGATATTATGCGGCTGCATATAACTTGATATTATGCGGCTGCATGGCGCATAACTGATTTTATGCCGCGGCATACATAACTTGATTTTATGCCGCGGCATACATAACTTGATTTTATGCCGCGGCATACATAACTTGATTTTATGCCGCGGCATACATAACTTGATTTTATGCCGCGGCATACATAACTTGATTTTTATGCCGCGGCATACATAGCCTTGATTTTATGCAGCGGCATACATAACAGATTTTTATGCCGCGGCATACATGTGATTTTATGCCGCGGCATACATAACTTGATTTTATGCCGCGGCATACATAACTTGATTTTATGCCGCGGCATACATAACTTGATTTTATGCCGCGGCATACATAACTTGATTTTTGTACGCAGCATACATAGCTTGATTTTATGCCGCGGCATACATAGCGATTTTATGCGGCATACATAACTTGATTTTATGCGGCATACAGCGATTTTTTATGCGCGGCATACATAGCTGATTTTTATGCGGCATACATAACGATTTTATGCCCATGACATACATAACTTGATTTTATGCGGCAGCATACATAACTTGATTTTATGCGCGGCATACATGCTTGATTTTATACGCGGCATACATAACTTGATTTTATGCGCGGCGCGCCTTGATTTTATGCGCGGCATACATAGCAGATTTTATGCCGTAGCGCCACCAACTTGATTTTTATGCGGCAGCATACGCCTTGATTTTATGCGGCGGCATACGCTTGATTTTATGCGGCATACATAGCGATTTTATGCGGCGTATACGCTTGATTTTATGCGGCATACATAGCCTGATTTTATGCCGCGGCGCACACGCTTGATTTTATGCGGCATACGCCGCTTGATTTTATGCAGCGGCATACATAACTTGATTTTATGCCTGATGCGGCATACATAACTTGATTTTATGCATGGCATACATAACGATTTATGCGCGGCATACATAACTTGATTTTATGCCGCGGCATACATAACTTGATTTTATGCATGGCATACATAACTTGATTTTATGCGCGGCATACATAACTTGATTTTATGCGGCATACATGGCTTGATTTTATGCAGCGGCATACATAGCTTGATTTTATGCGGCATACATAGCGATTTTTATGCGCGGCATACATAACTTGATTTTATGCCACGGCATACATAACTTGATTTTATGCCACGGCATACATAACTTGATTTTATGCCACGGCATACATAACTTGATTTTATGCCACGGCATACATAACTTGATTTTATGCCACGTATACACTGCTTGATTTTATGCCACGGCATGCTAACTTGATTTTATGCCACGGCATACATAACTTGATTTTATGCCACGGCATACATAACTTGATTTTATACCACGGCATACATAACTTGATTTTATGCCACGGCATACATAACTTGATTTTATGCCACGGCATACATAACTTGATTTTATGCCCCGGCATACATAACTTGATTTATGCCACGGCATGCATAACTTGATTTTATGCCACGGCATACATGGCAAATTTTATGCCACGGCATACATAACTTGATTTTATGTGACTGTTGACACAAGCAGCCTCTATACGTGTGATATTCGGACATTTGTGCCCTGAACAATTGAGTACCAGGACATTTGTGTCCCCAGACAAATGGATCCCTTCATAACTGCATACCTCAAATTCAAAGTTGTTTTGTAATTAGCAACTCTTAAGAGTGTGTGATAACTTCAAAAAAAATTACCAGAGGTATGCAATTGTCTAAGAACACAAATGTTTGGATATACAAATGTCTGGTATGCAACTGTCTCCCCATGTCGCACATGCTACCAGAGAGTTTGGGCTCCTTACAGTCAAAAGTGCCATACATTATACACGCTTGGATAATCATGTCTCAAAAAAGACATGCCTGACTGGGCAGAAGATTATCCCACAGTAAATTGCCATTACTTTCTACGATAGACTGGTTGCTGACCAAGGCTATAGAACCCAATCTGTCCTATTATCTAACTCATAACTGGAGGGAAGAGACAGATTAATACTTTTTTCCAAGGGTATTTGCATGTAAGAGAATGCAAGGAATTCAACTGGAATGAGAACTCGGCTACCCGATTTCTCATTTCAAGCTGATATCCACTTCACCACAAAGCATATATATATATATATATATACACGCACAAACAAAATATTGTTAATAGAGTTATTTTTACCAAGGAACGTAGTGGATTTTTATTAATTGAACAGTTTCAATGCTGTTATAGTGAATACTCGTATTTGAATAGAAGCTTTGTTTACCTGTTAAACAATATGCTTATTTATTTTAGTCTACGATCCTGAAAGTTCGAGAAATCTTTAAAAAAAAAAAAAAAAAAAAAAGAAGTCGTACCTACACTCTGGCAGGATTCTAAAGGTGTAATTCAAACTGTGTATACTGTAATACCAGTATCTACTAAAAGTAATGTTTAAACTGAAAAACAATCTGTTAGATTAATAAACAAATAGATTCTTCTTCTTCTATGTGCCATGTCCTCCTTTCAGGATGTAGGCGATCATGGAGAAGTTGTAAAGATCTGGGGAAAAGATCTGAGGAAAAGATCTGGGGAAAAGATCTGGGGAAAAGATCTGGGGAAAAGATCTGGGGAAAAGATGCATCCTTGTCTTAAATCTTTTCTTATCTTTGTACATCTGCTGAACTTGTTTTTTGTCTGCATGCAAGCAGTTTGCTACTAGTAGAGGTTCTTGATTACTTTAGTATCTTTCCCAAATATGTTTAGGTTAACAAGCATTTCTATCAGGTCTTTGTGCAGTCGATAAAACACAGGTACACATCCTTCTTTATTTGCATTGCACTTTGTGATAGCATTCTAAGTATAAATATCATGTCTTTGTTTCAGTGTCCCTAAAAAAAAAAAAAAAAAAAAAAAAAAAAAAACACACTGATCTTGTCCTAATGATGGCCTGATTTTGCTGTGCATTCTATTCATAAGGATTCAGGTGATGATTTTGTTATGTGATCATTAAACTGATTGTCCAGTAGTGTTCATATTCGTTTGTACCTGGATTCTTCTTGGGCAGTGCTGAGAAAATTGATCTGTTACTTTCTCTAAATGTATGTGTGTGTGTGTGTGTGTGTGTGTGTATATGCATGTATAATTCAGTCAGTAATGAATTTGAACACTCTGAGCTACTGGCATGTGTTTACATTGTATACAACATGCTAAAGTTCACCTTCCTCTACTGAACACCCATAGCTCAAAAGGTAGAATCTGCAACCGATGTCAATTTGGTCGGGTTTCAATCCTGGCCAGAAACAATCAGATGGCTAACTGTACTGATGAACTGTGATACAGCAAAACAGATCTGTCTGCAGTTGATTATATATATAGTCATCTGCAGACAGATCTGTTTTACTGTATCACAGCTCATCAGTACGGTTAGACAGCCGATTGCTTTTTACCCAGGATTGAAACCTGACTGAAATGGCGTCAGTCAGCAAATCTACCTCTGAGCTACAGGCGTTCAGTAGAAGAAAGCAAACTTTTTAGCATGTATATTATCATTATACTCGCCCAATAGCTGAGAGTGTTCTAATTCATTGCTGAATGAACGATGCGCAGATGCCAAAGTAGCTACTGTTTTTCAAAGCCTACCATTATGCACACACACATACGTACTGAACAGTTATAGGTCAGATTTAAATTAGACCAGTAAACAGTTGTATTAGAAAGTGCTCAATACATGTTTGAAGGAAGATGAAGATTCAACTTGTAGAGATTTTAGATATTTAGCTAGGGAACACCAAAGTTACACGACCATGGTTTCAACCTTTTTAGTTTCCTTACGCAACTTGCTTTTGTTTTGAAAATACAAGACAAACACAGCATGAAGTCGACACACTGCTAGTGAACTGCTAGTCAGTCTCATCACTCTCTTCCACTCCAATAGTGTCCTGTAAAATAACAACACTTACAGGCATAAGGGTCCCAGCTATCATCCAGCTGGCAGACAAAAATAAAGCAGGTTGTAACTCAATACAAACCTTGCAAACTATGTGTATTTATTTTGTAAACTTACAAACTTACAAAATTATGGCACAAGGCCGAAAAATGGGGAGGGGGAACAAAACTCGGGTTGGTCTACAGATACTCTATCCTATATCTAGCTAATCAGATTCGCGATCCATACATACGTTACAATGATTCTCATTCACCATAAAAATTTGTCCATCAACACTCATACTTGTCGTGCACCAAAATACCGCAAAAACATACCGAGGACCTACAAAACGCCCCAAATGTACATAAAAATTTGTGGTTTGTACAATAAATTACAAAAATAACTTTAAAAATTTTTCATGAAATGACATGATGGGAAGGGGTTATGAAGAAACAAAAAATCCCAAAACAAAACAATTTCAAATGAATATATATACATCGTGTTAGCAAGACCCAAACACACCCTCATAATTAAAGAGGCCGCTGTATTCTGCCTTAAAAGGACAGAATCAAGAAGCTCTCTTTCTTAGGGGAATGGAGATGCCGGGTACAAAATAAATTGGACAGGAGAATATATAAGGCTGACCCAGCCGAGAATGAAAAACGGGACAAAATAACAATGGACAATGGGGATCTCGAACTGGATCATAACAAAAGCAGTGGAGCCGGGAACAGGCCGGGACAAACACATTCACTCACATTAACTAGATACACAAAAGAATTCTTACCTTAACCGCGGGAGGGGTTCCAAAGGAATCCACCCCGATGCGACTAGCAGATCTAAAAGAGAAAATCAAAGCTAGCCCCGGTCACACGAACCAGGCTCGCTGCAATTATCCACCTTTCGCTGAACTCTGTCGGGTGCAGCCGTTTCCGTTCAGTTCTAATCTTCATTTTGAGCTGATGCTCAAAATATCGGATTAGATCCTGATCCGAAAGACGGCCGCCCCGCAAGACTTCCTCCAGACGCGTCATCCAAATCACCATTCTAGCCGTGGCCAGTAGCGACAGAAACACCATCCGCTTCACTCCAGAGTACGGGGGCAACACATTGTCCACAGCGTATGCGCGATCAATGAGCAGAAGCTCCCGCAGCGCGATACGAGCAGTCAACTCGCCGACACGCTCCCACAACGGGCGAACGCGCAAACAATGGAAGAAGGCGTGCGCAGACGTCTCCTTAATTCCAAGGTTGCAACGCTCACAATCTGGCAAATCCGCCAGGCCCATTGCGAAACGCTTGTCATTGAGAGACAAACCATTCCGAGCCAATCGCCAGGTCAGAGAAAACTCAGAGTTGCTGAGCCAATCCGCACCTGGCGCCCAAGACCAATGAGAGCGATACTCCTCTCTCGTCATGCCAAGCTTACTCCACAGTTTATCCTTCACGGCGCCCTCCACTAATCCCCGATAGAAGATTCTCCTAGGCTGTGAAAGGTCACTGGACCGTGGAATGGCCCGCAGGGCCTCCAGACATTCGAGCAGGAATTTCGGCTGAACCCATGGCCTAACTGTAAGCCACAGGATCGGGGGAGTGATAGTGAGGCAAGGGAACATGTCCCTCACTACCCCCGCAAGCAACCGATCCTCCTCCAACGCGCGCCTGAGAAATGCCAACCTCGAAGCGAGCACGTGGCTCCTCAAGTGCGGCATTCCCAGGCCCCCATGACACGAACGGAGGCAACAGACTCCTTTGCTGACCATGTGTTTGCGTCCTCTCCACAGACAGGAGAATAGCAAACGCTCGAGCGCCTTCTCATGATCATCACAAAGGGGAAGTACGGACAGCCGGTAAAGGATTCTGGGAAAGAGGTATGTGTTACACACCTCCGCCAGGCCCTTCACGGAGAGACTCCGTCGACGCCAAATCTCGACCGACGCGCCGACCTTTGCCCGTACTTCTGACCAGTTCTTCTCCAACTGTAAGTCCGGACCGAACCAAACTCCGAGGAGCTTGACCGGCCCGTCCGTCCAGTCGAAGGGCCCCGGGAGGGAAACACCCTTCCAGGCACCTAACCGCAAGCCGGACGACTTGTCGCGGTTAATTCTGGCCCCTGTTACCTGCTCGTACCGTTCAAGCGCCTTCTGTACCACCTCTATGTCCCTGCGGGAGGACACAAAGGTCGTTATGTCATCGGCGTACGCGGAAACCCTGGCTCAAGCTCCACCAGGGATAGCAATTCCACGCAGGACCGGACTGCACGCCTCGTCCCTTAGCCGGCGAAGTAGCGGCTCCAATGCCAGGACATAAAGGAGAGGCGACAGTGGACAACCCTGTCGGACCGACCTAGACAGCGCGAAAGCGCTCGACAGCTTCCCGTTCACCTGTACCACAGCCTTGGGGGAGCGATACAGAAGGCTAATCCAGCGGCTGAAGTCGGGTTCGAATCCGGCGGCCTGCAGGACAGCAGCCAGGTAGCCATGGTCAATCCTATCAAATGCCTTGGACTGATCCAAATTGATCAGCGCGGCTTCTTCGTCGTCTTCTACACCCTCTACGATCGTGCGAATCAAGTGCAGGTTGCTCTGAATTGTTCGTCCCTTCACAGAACAAGTCTGATCCGGTTCCAACAGAGACTCGGCAACTAGCTGCAAGCGATTCGTCAGGATCTTGGCCAAAATCTTTAACTCTGTGTTTAGCAGAGTTATGGGCCTGTAATCGTCTAATTCCCTCCCAACCTTCTTGCCTTTTCTCAACAGCGTGATCACGCCCCTGGTAATCCGACCGGGGATGGACCCCTGCCGAAACCAGTGGTTGAACACGACAGTCAAGATCGGGACAAAAAGCTGCGACATCCTCAAGTACAATTCATAGGGCAAACCATCCAAACCTGGCGACTTGCCACTGCCGACCTTCTTCAAAGCCGCGTAGACTTCGTCCTCTGTAATCTCCCCTTCGCAGCTAGCCGCTTCCAGCCGGCAAAAGCCGGGGAAAGTCAGCCAAATAGCTGCGAAACTCCTCATCACGGAGACCAGGCTCCTTGGTAAACCGGTGTTTGAAATGCTGCCGGAACGCCTCGCACATGTCGTCAGTGGACCTAAGGAGATGTCCCTCCGGGTCGTGCACCTCTCGAATGTACCGATCGCCCATATTCACAGCTTCGGAAGACATCTTGCTTAACTTATGTCTAATTACCTGGCCCATGTAGCTATCTCTAGGGGATCCCCACCAGCTCGGGAGAAATTAGATCTAAGAGTCTTTGCCTTATCCTTAAGACTAACCCACCACTTATTCCCAATGACTCGCCCAATTAAAGCCCGAACTACTCTAGTCAGCTGGTCATGAAAGTCCCGCCTGTCCAGTAAGGACTGATTGAACTTCCAATAACCAGCCAACCTAGGCCTAAAGTCTAACACCACCCGAATGACTGAAATCAAGCTAGTATTTATACAGAAATGCTTCCACTCATTTACCAGCAGCCAATCACAGCCCAAGCAATGGACTATCCCACTTGAGCACAATGAGATACTCCAGAGCACAATGAGATACTCCAGAGCACAATGAGATACTCCAGAGCACAATGAGATACTCCAGAGCACAATGAGATACTCCAGAGCACAATGAGATACTCCAGAGCACAATGAGATACTCCAGAGCACAATGAGATACTCCAGAGCACAATGAGATACTCCAGAGCACAATGAGATACTCCAGAGCACAATGAGATACTCCAGAGCACAATGAGATACTCCAGAGCACAATGAGATACTCCAGAGCACAATGAGATACTCCAGAGCACAATGAGATACTCCAGAGCACAATGAGATACTCCAGAGCACAATGAGATACTCCAGAGCACAATGAGATACTCCAGAGCACAATGAGATACTCCAGAGCACCGTAAATAGCTCTCTTTCTCAAGATGGATTCATCATGGTCTCAGATTGTTCCACAACTGAGTGCTGATCTTAATAACAGAATTGTTCTCCATGTCTATGTATTTAGAAGTATAGGAAAATTCCATTCCTGTATATGGGTAGATATACAACATATGCTTACTCAGCTTTTTTTTTTTACTAGTTGAATACCTGTCCACCACAAAAAAAGTGGTCACAGAAGTTCTCTTCGATGTGCCATGTCCCTTCAAGACGTAGGCAGTCATGGCTGTCCACATCTTCCTATTCTCAGTAGCCATTAACATGCTTTCTCCAGTTACCATTCTCAAACCCTGCCCTGCCATTCATTTGCTCAAACTCATCAATTATGTTACAATTTGCTTTCCCCTGTCTCTCCTCCTCTTTATCTGACCTGTGAGTCTCAGATTCTCCAAGATTCTCCTCATTACACGTCCCAGCAACTTCAGCTGTTTGTTTCTGATGTTAAATATTAGTTTCCTTTTCGTTTCCATCCTCTCCAAAACCTCATCGTTGCTCACATGTTCGGTCCATACTATCCTCAGCATCCTTCTGTAGAACCACATTTTAGTTGCTTCACATCTTTCCTTCATCTTTGGTAAAACTTTCCAGCATTTGCTGAAAGCACAGACATCACATAAAAATCCAGTACTTTGTTTTCAGCAAAATTTTCCTGTCTCTTAATACTCTACTTAGCTTTTGGAATGCATCCTTAGCCACACCATGATCTTACCTCTCTAAAATTCTTGTATAAAGAAGATTTTCAGCAAGAAATTTATTTTCACAAGTTTGTTTTGTCATTATACTCAGTTTAGCTGTATGACCTACTCTAGACATAGCTACGTACGACTGACAATAAAAGAAATATCTGAATAATTTTTTAATGTTTGTAATATTAAGAAGAATTAATTTAGTAAAAGCACTATTTTTATCCTGTGTAGGTGTCTCAGTGATGCTTGGTAAATTGGTCTTGTGCCAAACATGTCTGAAGTCCCCCACAATTTAAATATAAGAAGGCTGAAGGTTGGATGTTGAAATGTGGAAGGATAAAATATTTCGTTTGTACATTAAAGTAAAGATTTATTAACTGAATAACAAAATTCTAATAAGAAAAATACAAGTGAAATTTCATGAACTGAATACGATAACACATTTGGGAGAAGAAAAATGTTCGTTGAGAAAATTCATGTAGTTTTGTAGTTAAAATTGTTCAAAGAGAAATGTAGGTATTTAAAATGTTCTACAAAAATTTGGAGATAGTAGCAAAATGTAAAGTCTTATGTTCCTTTCCCTTTTTTGGTAGGTTGGCGACAGAGTGAAAAAGAAGGAATAAAGAAATAGTACTTATCATTGTTGTTGTTTACTGGTGTAGAGTTACAATGAAGAAATGCTGAATGAATGTGACGCACCCTTGCTTCCGGGCTAGCTTCTTGAAATTTCTTTTGTTACATTGCCACAAGGTCCATCAGCTAACCACTCCCATGCTGGACTGATTTTGACCAGTAACCAAACATGATTTAAATAGTGAAGTTTCTAATGTCACTAGCTCTAGCGGGTATTTTCTTCTTTAGGTGTGAAAAAATGTTTGACTGACATCATATATGAATTTTCTATTTCTTATCCAATTAGGATCCAGAATTTTGCTTTTCACAATGACTTGTGAAATTTACCTTGGTTTGAGTTTTTCCAAAATGTTTTTAGTTGTTTGAATCCAATTTTGAGAGTGTGCAATCTCACAATGTGTGTTTTAGTTGGGTTTTTCCAAAATGCTTTCAGTCGTTATGATTCAGTTTTGCGGTTGTGCAATTTTACTTTGTGTGTTTTAATTGACTGTTGAATGATATGGGATTTGTATCCTATACTTGTTTAAATAATTCACTATCATTTTATGAAAATATTATTAAACAGATTCACTTGTTTAGATAACTCTATAATGGTTTTTTTTAAATACATTTGAGTAATTCATAGTGATGCGAAATAACAGATGACTAAGATTGTTTTTCTAACTTACAACTGGATTTTACAAAGGTATATATACAAACAATGAATTTAGAGAAAACTTTATCAAAAAAAAAAAACATTGCTTATATATAGCTGACCATTAGAGAAACATTTGAATGATTTTCTAAAGTTTGTATTAATAATAAGTAATTCACTAAATGTGTTATTTTTTTTCACTTGTTTAAATAATTCAGTGAAATTCTAAGAAAATCATATTGAGCAGATTATTTTGAGTTATTTAGATAGATAGATAATTGAGATTGATAGATAATGAGATTGATAGATAATTAGGATTGATAGATAATTGAGATTGATAGATAATTGAGATTGAGGATAATTGAGATTGATAGATAATTGAGATAGATAGATAATTGAGATTGATAGATAATTGAGATAGATAGATAATTGAGATTGATAGATAATTGAGATAGATAGATAATTGAGATAGATAGATAATTGAGATAGATAGATAATTGAGATAGATAGATAATTGAGATAGATAGATAATTGAGATAGATAGATAATTGAGATAGATAGATAATTGATATAGATAGATAATTGAGATAGATAGATAATTGAGATAGATAGATAATTGAGATAGATAGATAATTGAGATAGATAGATAATTGAGATAGATAGATAATTGAGATAGATAGATAATTGAGATAGATAGATAATTGAGATAGATAGATAATTGAGATAGATAATTGAGATAGATAGATAATTGAGATAGATAATTGAGATAGATAGATAATTGAGATAGATAATTGAGATAGATAGATAATTGAGATAGATAATTGAGATAGATAGATAATTGAGATAGATAATTGAGATAGATAGATAATTGAGATAGATAATTGAGATAGATAGATAATTGAGATAGATAATTGAGATAGATAGATAATTGAGATAGATAATTGAGATAGATAGATAATTGAGATAGATAATTGAGATAGATAGATAATTTGATAGATAATTGAGATAGATAGATAATTTAGATAGATAATTGAGATAGATAGATAGATTTAGATAGATAATGGAGAGATAATAATTTAGATAGATAATGGAGAGATAATAATTTAGATAGATAATGGAGAGATAATAATTTAGATAGATAATGGAGAGATAATAATTTAGATAGATAATGGAGAGATAATAATTAGATAGATAATGGAGAGATAATAATTAGATAGAGAATGAGAGATAATAATTTAGATAGATAATGGAGAGATAATAATTTAGATAGATAATGGAGAGATAATAATTTAGATAGATAATGGAGAGATAATAATTAGATAGATAATGGAGAGATAATAATTTAGATAGATAATGGAGAGAGACTAGATAGATAATGGAGATAATAATTTAGATAGATAATGGAGAGATAATAATGAATATAGATAATGGAGAGATAATAATTTAGATAGATAATGGAGAGATAATAATTTAGATAGATAATGGAGAGATAATAATTTAGATAGATAATGGAGAGATAATAATTTAGATAGATAATGGAGAGATAATAATTTAGATAGATAATGGAGAGATAATAATTTAGATAGATAATGGAGAGAGGTTGAATAGATAGATAATGGAGAGATAAATAATTTTAGATAGATAATGGAGAGATAATAATTTAGATAGAGATAATGGAGAGATAATAATTTAGATAGATAATGGAGAGATAATAATTTAGATAGATAATGGAGAGATAATAATTTAGATAGATAATGGAGAGATAATAATTTAGATAGATAATGGAGAGATAATAATTTAGATAGATAATGGAGAGATAATAATTTAGATAGATAATGGAGAGATAATAATTTAGATAGATAATGGAGAGATAATAATTTAGATAGATAATGGAGAGATAATAATTTAGATAGATAATGGAGAGATAATAATTTAGATAGATAATGGAGAGATAATAATTGATAGATAATGGAGAGATAATAATTAGATAGATAATGGAGAGATAATAATTTAGATAGATAATGGAGAGATAATAATTGATAGATAATGGAGAGATAATAATTTAGATAGGATAATGGAGAGATAATAATTTAGATAGATAATGGAGAGATAATAATTTAGGATAGATAATGAGGAGATAATAATTAGATAGATAATGAGAGATAATAATTTAGATAGATAATGGAGAGATAATAATTTAGATAGATAATGGAGAGATAATAATTAGATAGATAATGGAGAGATAATAATTTAGATAGATAATGGAGAGATAATAATTTAGATAGATAATGGAGAGATAATAATTTAGATGATAATGGAGAGATAATAATTTAGATAGATAATGGAGAGATAATAATTTAGATAGATAAATGGAGATAATAATTTAGATAGATAATGGAGAGATAATAATTTAGATAGATAATGGAGAGATAATAATTTAGATAGATACTTGAGAGATAATAATTTAGATAGATAATGGAGAGATAATAATTTAGATAGATACGTAGAGATAATAATTTAGATAGATAATGGAGAGATAATAATTTAGATAGATAATGGAGAGATAATAATTTAGATAGATAATGGAGAGATAATAATTTAGATAGATAATGCAGAGATAATAATTGGGATAGATAATGGAGAGATAATAATTTAGATAGATAATGTGGAGAGATAATAATTTAGATAGATAATGGAGAGATAATAATTTAGATAGATAATGAGAGATAATAATTTAGATAGATAATGGAGAGATAATAATTTAGATAGATAATGGAGAGATAATAATTTAGATAGATAAATGGAGAGATAATAATTTAGATAGATAATGGAGAGATAATAATCTAGATAGATAAATGGAGAGATAATAATTTAGATAGATAATGGAGAGATAATAATTGAGATAGATAATGGAGAGATAATAATTTAGATAATGGAGAGATAATAATTTAGATAATGGAGAGATAATAATTAGGATAATGGAGAGATAATAATTTAGATAGATAATGGAGAGATAATAATTTAGATAGATAATGGAGAGATAATAATTTAGATAGATAATGGAGAGATAATAATTTAGATAGATAATGGAGAGATAATAATTTAGATAGATAAATGGAGAGATAATAATTTAGATAGATAATGGAGAGATAATAATTTAGATAGATAATGGAGAGATAATAATTTAGATAGATAATGGAGAGATAATAATTCAGATGAGAGATAATAATTTAGATAGATAATGGAGAGATAATAATTTGGGATAGATAAAATGGAGAGATAATAATTAGATAGATAATGGAGATAATAATTTAGATAAATTATTTTGAGTTATTTAGAAAGCCGCATAAAAATCTTTTCAGCTCCATTTCAGAAATTTGGATTGATGGGAAATAGCAGATGACAACAATGCTTATTATGAATAAAATTGGTTTTCTTACTTGCAACTGGGTTTTAACAAGGTGGACATAAAAACGAATTCAGACATAAAACTTTATCAACAGAAACATTGCTTATATAATTTTAAAAATATGAAATTCAAATAAATAACCTTGAAGAAATATTAAAATTTGCTTTTAAAGATCGCTATGAAAATTAAATATCACTAAGAAATATATGCAGAATTTGTTAGTAATCCTATAAGCATTATACCGAGGTGCATATGCAGTCGCACATAACCGAGGTGCATATACAGTCGCACATAACCGAGGTGCATATGCAGTCGCACATAACCGAGGTGCATATGCAGTCGCACATAACCGAGGTACATAAACAGTCGCACATAATCGAGGTACATAAACAGTCTATATATTATAACTGTGTTTGCCTCTCCCTTTGTTAGCTTGCATGACCATTATGCCCTGGTGATATCGCATAAATAACAGACTATTCTGCTTTGATCATGTGGAAAGATAGGAATAGACACTCCTTGGTTTAGGTGAGAAAATTAAAGAAAGGAATATAGAAGTGGGGAGAGAGAGAGAAAAAAAAATCAGATTAAACCGATAACAGATACTAAACTTTGATCTTTGGCTAAGAATTGGAGAAAGAAGGAAAAGAGACTACTTGGTTCAGTGAGAAAACAAAAGAAGATAGCAGTACAGATACAGAATCAGATTAAGTTGATAAGAATAGATAATATACTTTGATCTTAGCCAAGAATTGGAGAAAGAAGGAAAAGAGACTATTTGGTTCAGTGAGAAAACAAAAGAAGATCGCAGTACAGATACAGAATCAGATTAAGTTGATAAGAATAGATAATATACTTTGATCTTAGCCAAGAATTGGAGAAAGAAGGAAAAGAGACTACCTGGTTCAGTGAGAAAACAAAAGAAGATAGCAGTACAGATACAGAATCAGACTAAGTTGATAAGAATAGATAATATACTTTGATCTTAGCCAAGAATTGGAGAAAGAAGGAAAAGAGACTACCTGGTTCAGTGAGAAAACAAAAGAAGATAGCAGTACAGATACAGAATCAGACTAAGTTGATAAGAATAGATAATATACTTTGATCTTAGCCAAGAATTGGAGAAAGAAGGAAAAGAGACTACCTGGTTCAGTGAGAAAACAAAAGAAGATAGCAGTACAGATACAGAATCAGACTATCTTCTTTTGTTTTCTCACTGAACCAGGTAGTCTCTTTTCCTTCTTTCTCCAATTCTTGGCTAAGATCAAAGTATATTATCTATTCTTATCAACTTAGCAGTACAGATACAGAATCAGACTAAGTTGATAAGAATAGATAATATACTTTGATCTTAGCCAAGAGGTTGAAGATAATAGAAAGAAGTAAATAGAAAAAAAAAAAGAAAAAAAAGAAAGAGACCACTTGGTTCAGTGAGAAAACAAAAGATATAAGTGAAGAGAGAGAATCAGATTAACCTAATAAGAACAGATACTACATTTTTATCTTAGCTAAAAGCCTGAGAAGTGATTTCATTTACTTGCTGTTCCATGCTGGCAGAATGTGTCACAAGGTCAGTCTAATGTGGGGAGACCATGTAGATGCACCCAGTCCAGGTTATAAAATAGCCCATCCCCAACAGCTGTTGGTTTTACTGGCATCACTACCAAGATTGATTCCCTCTCTTTAGTTTAATGAGGGTGGTACTGCCATGAGCAGCTGTTTCCTGAGATCATGTACTCCTCAGTTATATTCTTAGTTGAACACTGTCCACAGAAAGAAACACAACTGAGTTGCACTGTTATAAGATGAAAAAAAAAAAAAAGAGATGTAATGTAGTTTATCTAAGATGAAATACTACACTTTGATCCCAGCCTTTTTTTTTTTTTTTTGATGAGAAGCAACTGTATTTACCAGAGTGCTCATAAATGACACAAAATTGAGCTTTAAAGTTAGTTTCAGAGCAATACCTCAGAAAAATTGCCAATTGGCACTTTCACTTTTTTAGAGACACCTCAGGTGTTAGGCCATGAAGTAAGCTCTCTTCTTGAAAGAGAGGTAATGACTAGGAGGATAAGGCCCTTTGAGGCTTGGCCTAATATTAGCTCTGTTCCCTGCTCAAATGGCTCAGGAGCTATGGTGACAATTAAAAATGTGCCATTTTTCAAACCACAATATCAAACAATAGAAATAGTAGGGTAATCAATAGAATAGTAGGGTAATCACCAAAAATCCAATTACCATAAACTGAATAAAATAATATCTGCTGAATCATTTTAAAATTAAGAGACATATTTGTAAGTTGGGATTTTCCTAGAAAGAAATATAAAAGTGGAGAGAGGAAATTAAATTAAGCTGTTAAAAACAGATAATACACTTTAATCTTAGCTAAAAGGATTAGAAGTATTTGTGACCATGATAAAAGTGTCATGTTTTTGATGCACAGTATTGATTGACAGAAAATGAATAAAGCAATCATCAAAAATCAAGTTACCATAAATAAAATAATATCTACTGAATCATTTTAAAATTAAGAGACATATTTGTAAGTTGGGATTTTCCTAGAAAGAAATATAAAAGTGGAGAGAGGAAATTAAATTAAGCTGTTAAAAACAGATAATACACTTTAATCTTAGCTAAAAGGATTAGAAGTATTTGTGACCATGATAAAAGTGTCATGTTTTTGATGCACAGTATTGATTGACAGAAAATGAATAAAGCAATCATCAAAAATCAAGTTACCATAAATAAAATAATATCTACTGAATTATTTTAAAATTCAGAGAATCATTCTGAAGACAGGGATTTGGATAGTATATTTAAAAGCTGATAAACATTTGCTATGTGCTAACAATATGAAATATATATATTTTTTTATAATCATATTGCCCCCCCCCCCAAGCAAAGCATTTTACTGCCACTGTTTTGCAGGGGGTTAAATAGAAAGAAAGTTATAAGAAAGTGTGACAGGTTATAGGGGGTGTCAGGAAGTGGGTAAGAGAAAGATGAGAATACTGATGAGACTGGGGTGGATGGATAAAGGAGTATGAGAGAGAGGATGCAAGTTAGTGAGATAAGAGATGACTGTTGACTTTACATTTAAATTCTTTGGAGATTGTAGCTGTTGGGGAAGCAAGTAAATGGAAAGGAATTCCACAGACGGGAAGTGCAAGATGCTGCTGGAGTAGAATATGCATTTACAATTTATTGGTTTCACAGTAAAAGGGTGGGACCTAGTTGCTAATCTTGTGGCTCGAGTAAATTCATATATAGGGGGCTCTCCTTGGGCTCTTTGACAAAATACAAAGGAGGATCTGTAACGTGGTTGATACTGACTTGGCAGACCGGCTGCAGCCGCTCTCACACCGGCGTGATGTGGCTTCCCTGTGCCTCTTCTACAAGTACTTTCATGGCTTCTGCTCCGATGAGCTTAGATCACTGGTGCCGCCTAAGCACGAATTTACACGAGATACTAGATTAGCAACTAGGTCCCACCCTTTTACAGTTAAACAAATAAGATGTAACCATAAATTCTACTCCAACAGCTTCTTTTCTCGCGCTTCCCGCCTGTGGAACTCCCTTCCAAAAGTCTGCTTTCCCGACAGTTACAATCTCCAGGTGTTTAAATGTAGGGTCAATAGACACCTCCTATCACACTAACTCCCAACTATTCTCACAACACTCTCATCTACCCATCCCTCATTCTCGGTATCCTCACCCGCCTATCACCCACCCTCTGTTATTTCCTATATTTAATCAGCCTTTCTCCACTCTACGTAGCCCCCTGCACAGTAGTAGCAGTGACATGCCTTGCTCGGGGTGAAACGCTTATAAAAAAAAAAAAAACCAAAAAAAAACCAGTGAGCTAAGTTCATCAGAGCAGAAGCCATGAAAGTATTTGTAGAAGAGACACAGGGAAGCCACATTGCATTGAATATTTTATTTTGTTTTGTTTTTGTTAGTTCGAGGACACACAGACAAAATTTAGCCTCATGCCAATTTAGAAAAGATTCCTGCTCTTCCTTTAAAAGCTTTTCTTTATTCCTTGTAAAGGTTTGTAAATCATCTGTTCGAGCTCCAAATAGGCTTATGATATCATGATGCATAGCCAATTCTATTTCTAAACACAATCCGTTTTAATCAGAAATACAGCTATTCAAGCAAAGAAAGTTTCTTATTAAAGACACACAGTCAATGCAAACATTTGCAGCATTGCTATAAATCTCTGTATATAAAAGGGAAGATGTTTGTGTGTGTGTGTGTCTGGCTGTCTGTATGTTCTATATACAAATCCACAATTTTTATCAGATTCCCACCAAACTTCACACAAATATTCTTTAGGTTTATGGCTTTAGGCTTTTGTCAAGTTATGGACTACTTATTTTTTCCGATTTCCCCCAATATTGGAAATCAATACCCCGATCAGGATTTCAGCTCTTTTATTGTAGTTCTTGCTGCAGAACTTGTTCTAACTTGGTAAAATAGAAGTTTTTAGTCTCACACATTAGTAGATCTTCCCAGACGACTCATTTTCCCCAATATCGGAAATTGATACCCCCGATATTCTATCGAATCTGATCAAAAACAAATATTCAGCCATCAATATGGCTCATCTTCTCCAATTTTACTCCCAATGGGTATGATAAGTTTTCATGGACTTATTTAGGTTAGTTTATCCTTGGATGACTTATTTAACTCAAATATTGGAAATTGATACCCCTGTATCCTATTAGGTCTGATAAAAATCAGGTTTTCAGCCCTTTTATTTTGTGTTTTTTGCTTAGGGTTTTGCTCTAGGTAGGTATAATTGTAGTTCTTAGTCTCAGCCATGATACCATTTACTCAGAGGACTTATTTAGCCTTCAAAATTCAGTTTGCAACAAAAAACTTATTTGACAACGATACTGAAAATCAAAATTTGACTTACCTCTATTCATTTTTCTTTCAATCTACGGTTTTGCTTTGACTGGAAACAACCATTGCTTTTTAGTCTTATGTGCCAATGTCTTTTTTTTTTTTTATAAATCATTTCACCCCAAGCAAGGAATTCCATTGCCACTATAGCGCAGGGGGTTGTATAGGGAAAAGTGATGAGGAAGAGTGACAGATTATAGGGAGTGTCAAAAAGCGGCTAAGAGAAGAATGACTGGTCATAACTATATGCTATGTGGATATAAAGTGAGGGATCAGTTTATATGTTCATTGTAATATAGAAATGATCCCCCACTTTATATCCACGTTATAGCAGGATAGAATTTTTTTTTATAATCATCTTACCCCAAGTAAGGCATTCCATTGCCACTATAGTGCAGGGGTTTACATAGGGGCTAGTGATGAGAGAGATATCGGAAATGTCAGAAGGAGGGTGATAGACAAGTAAGGAGGTACATAGGAAGAGTGGTTGAGAGAATAGGTGCGAGTTAGTGTGTTAGGAGGTGTCTATTGACCTTACATTTAAACTCCTGGAGATTGTAACTCTCGGGGAAGCAAGTATGTGGAAGGGAATTTCACAGGTGGGAAGTGCGAGAAAAGAAGCTGTTAGAGTAGAAATTGCGGTTACATTTTATCAGTTTCACTGTAAAAGGGTGGGACCTAGTTGCTAATCTAGTATCTCATGCAAATTTGTACCTAGGGGGCACCAGTGATCTAAGTTCATCGGAGTAGAAGCCATGAAAGTATTTATAGAAGAAGCACAGAGAAGCCACGTCACACCGGTGAGAGAGTGACTGCAGCTGGTCAGCCAAGTCGGTATCCAAAGAGTCTGAGCTCCAGGATCATGGATTACTTTTAAAGCTTTCATTACACCTGAGCAATGCCGAGCTATACTGCTAGTACTGGATAGTATGAAATATTTATTATGTTTTTAACATTAAATGACATTAGGAGGGTTCAGTTTTAACTTTAAAAAATGAACTACTTGTAACTGTTGTTATATCACAAGGCATATAAAAAAAATGTTGCCATATTTTTTTTTTATGAACCCTTTAGGGCCAAAAGCATCTGCAAGTTTCACATGTTTACAATCATGAATCAACTGAATGTCCCTGCAATTGGATAGGACTATTTTTTTTTTAATCATTTCACCCCAAGAAAAGCAATAAAGCCACTAAGTTTCTGTGGCTTATTGATTGGTTTCGGTTGATTCTGTTTAGTGGTACATCAATTTCTGTAGGTTATTTAATGTCAAAATTTAAATATTTTGCACACAATTTTTTTTCAGATAATAAATGTTTTAGCAATACAAGTCTTACTAATTAGCCTATAGCTGGGGTTAAAGAGGTGGATACATACTTTTCCCAAAAATATTTTCACTTAAGTGAGTATAAGAAACCTGACTGAAACTAGTCTCTCTGATTAGTAATTCTGAGTCATTATTTGTTGCATAACCCACACAGCCAAGCTTACGGTACCTGGTATTTCCAAGTGGTTACCCATCTAGATACTTACCAGGCTTGATAATGTTTAACATTGGTGATTGTGCAAGAACTTGTGTTTCAATGTTGTATGGCTGTAAGCCTGAAAGAACTACTAGACTAAAGAGTAAAGAAAAGTAAGAAGAAAATACTATTAGTTAAGAAGATGGAATGCATGATCACCAGCAAAGTTCTCTCCGCCCATGTATCTGTCATCGCACCTGCTTTTCTCAGCTTTCTATTGTTCCTTTCTAACTAGTTTGTACTTCTCACTCTTTTCTAATTAATCTTTTTACATTTATGTAATCCCCTGCACATCAGTGGCGTTTCCGCCTTGCTCGGGGTGAAATGATTTAAAAAAAAAAAAAAAAAAAAAAAAAAAGAGTTAAGTGCCATACGTGATACACGCTTGGGCGATCATGTCTTTTTCGAGACATGACCGACTGGGCAGAAGGTTAGCCAAATACAGACAACAATTCTACTTCTGCAGCTTCTTCTCTCGCACTTCCTGCCTGTGGAACTCGCTCCCGTATTCTTGCTTTCCTGATGGCTACAACCTCTAGAAATTTAAATGCAAAGTCAATACTCATCTACTAACCACTGGACTCTAGCTCTCTCCCCACCCCTGTATAACCTTCCCTTTCTCTCCACCTATGTATCTGTCATCGCACCTGCTTTTCTCAGCTTTCTATTGTTCCTTTCTAACTAGTTTGTACTTCTCACTCTTTTCTAATTAATCTTTTTACATTTATGTAGCCCCTTGCACATCAGTGGCGTTTCCGCCTTGCTCGGGGTGAAATGATTTAAAAAAAAAAAAAAAAAAGAAAAAAAAGTTAAGTGCCATACGTGATACACGCTTGGGCGATCATGTCTTTTTCGAGACATGACCGACTGGGCAGAAGGTTAGCCAAATACAGACAACAATTCTACTTCTGCAGCTTCTTCTCTCGCACTTCCCGCCTGTGGAACTCGCTCCCGTATTCTTGCTTTCCTGATGGCTACAACCTCTAGAAATTTAAATGCAAAGTCAATACTCATCTACTAACCACTGGACTCTAGCTCTCTCCCCACCCCTGTATAACCTTCCCTTTCTCTCCACCTATGTATCTGTCATCGCACCTGCTTTTCTCAGCTTTCTATTGTTCCTTTCTAACTAGTTTGTACTTCTCACTCTTTTCTAATTAATCTTTTTACATTTATGTAACCCCCTGCACATCAGTGGCGTTTCCGCCTTGCTCGGGGTGAAATGATTTAAAAAAAAAAAAAAAAAAAAAAAAGAGTTAAGTGCCATACGTGATACACGCTTGGGCGATCATGTCTTTTTCGAGACATGACTGACTGGGCAGAAGGTTAGCCAAATACAGACAACAATTCTACTTCTGCAGCTTCTTCTCTCGCACTTCCCGCCTGTGGAACTCGCTCCCGTATTCTTGCTTTCCTGATGGCTACAACCTCTAGAAATTTAAATGCAAAGTCAATACTCATCTACTAACCACTGGACTCTAGCTCTCTCCCCACCCCTGTATAACCTTCCCTTTCTCTCCACCTATGTATCTGTCATCGCACCTGCTTTTCTCAGCTTTCTATTGTTCCTTTCTAACTAGTTTGTACTTCTCACTCTTTTCTAATTAATCTTTTTACATTTATGTAATCCCCTGCACATCAGTGGCGTTTCCGCCTTGCTCGGGGTGAAATGATTTAAAAAAAAAAAAAAAAAAAAAAGAGTTAAGTGCCATACGTGATACACGCTTGGGCGATCATGTCTTTTTCGAGACATGACTGACTGGGCAGAAGGTTAGCCAAATACAGACAACAATTCTACTTCTGCAGCTTCTTCTCTCGCACTTCCCGCCTGTGGAACTCGCTCCCGTATTCTTGCTTTCCTGATGGCTACAACCTCTAGAAATTTAAATGCAAAGTCAATACTCATCTACTAACCACTGGACTCTAGCTCTCTCCCCACCCCTGTATAACCTTCCCTTTCTCTCCACCTATGTATCTGTCATCGCACCTGCTTTTCTCAGCTTTCTATTGTTCCTTTCTAACTAGTTTGTACTCCTCACTCTTTTCTAATTAATCTTTTTACATTTATGTAATCCCCTGCACATCAGTGGCGTTTCCGCCTTGCTCGGGGTGAAATGATTTAAAAAAAAAAAAAAAAAGAAAAAAAAAGTTAAGTGCCATACGTGATACACGCTTGGGCGATCATGTCTTTTTCGAGACATGACCGACTGGGCAGAAGGTTAGCCAAATACAGACAACAATTCTACTTCTGCAGCTTCTTCTCTCGCACTTCCCGCCTGTGGAACTCGCTCCCGTATTCTTGCTTTCCTGATGGCTACAACCTCTAGAAATTTAAATGCAAAGTCAATACTCATCTACTAACCACTGGACTCTAGCTCTCTCCCCACCCCTGTATAACCTTCCCTTTCTCTCCACCTATGTATCTGTCATCACACCTGCTTTCTCAGCTTTCTATTGTTCCTTTCTAACTAGTTTGTACTCCTCACTCTTTTCTAATTAATCTTTTTACATTTATGTAACCCCCTGCACATCAGTGGTGTTTCCGCCTTGCTCGGGGTGAAATGATTTAAAAAAAAAAAAAAAAGTAGGAACTGTATACCAGGGATGTCAAAATCAAGTGGAAAATACAGAAATTTAACTATCTGGGTTGTAACAGATGAGAAAATATGCAAGAGGTCTTTATTTTCTTTTATTAAAAGCAACAAATCTTTGTTGGATGTTGAAAATCTTTTTACCAATGTTCCCAGGTGAAGAAACAACAAATATTATCAACAAACATTTCTCTCCTACCATCAAACTTACATTATTTAATAGTGGAAATGAATTATTAAATGTTTTTTTTTAAATAGAAAGAAACTTGCACAAATGAGAGCTTGGAAAAAATTCTCCTTTTTCAAAAACAAAACAAAATAAATTGCTATGTAACAGTCAAAACATAAGGAAAAATAACAGCAGTAAAGATAAACACCCTTTAACATGGCTATAAAAGTGGCTGAAAGCATTTGTGATGATAGGGACAATTTTTATATTCCTTATCCCCTACGGAATGCAAAATTGTTAGGATGCTAGAAATACTTAAAAATTACTTAAATCATCCGTGCCAGCCATATTTAATGAAAAATGTTTGAAAGAAAGGTTGCTACTCAAGTATACATTTATATATATAATGTTTATGAAAATAAAAATATACTAAGTTAAAACTCTATCATTTCTTTTCTTCTCCCTCCTTATCCTACCTTACTTACCTCCATCTTTATGGCCTTACCTTGTTAACAGATGGTGGGGATGCCATAAAAAATTATTTATTTATTTACCCCAGCTTGCATATACACATACATATATGTGTGTGTGTGTGTAAGTAAACCAGCTACCCATGTTCTTGTGAGTGTGGCGGGCTGTTAGCAACCCACTAGGATTAAAAATAAAACCTATCAAAGGTTGGAAGAACTCACAACAAGTCAATAGCAAGCTAACTGGAGGTGGTGTCTCAATAAATCACCATGGAGAAAAAAAACTTAATCTCAAGGAATATTATGGCAATTATCACATGAAATATGAAAACTGATGGTATGAAGGGGCTTAATTCTGTAGGAATGATCTTGCTTGATAAGCAATGTCATACCCAACAGCTGTCACTTGACCATCAGCCAGCAACTGTCAGCATAAACATTCCTTGGAATTGATCCCCTGCGTGGAAGGGAGCAACATGAGCAGCAAGTATCACTAGACACAAGTGTTTACATCAAACAAAAATGACTCTTGGGACATGAGAACATCCAACAACAGTGACCAGCTAAAAAATGTAAAACAGAAATTGAGAAGGTTAAAAGCCAACATTTTACATTTATGTGAAACTAGATTTTGTCTGTGACAACCACAGGATTATATATGCAGGTGGAGAGAAAAATCGAAAAGGATTTGGGTTGATATGAAGAGATGTTTTTTTGAGATATTGTCAATTATCTGAAAAAATTCTTGCTCTTAGACTAAAAGAAATCCTTTCAACATAGACATCATAATTATGCATGTATCAACAACAAAAGAAAAACAATCAATTCCATGCTAGACAATGCCAAGATTCAATGTAAATCCTTAGAAATTATAATTATCATGGGAGACCTGAATGCTGAAGTAGGCAAAGAGGAGGAAGGAGAAATAGCAGTCAAATTGGATTAGGAACCTACAATGAATGCAGAGAAAAATGGGTCTAATTTTTTTTTTAATCATATCACCCCAAGCAAAGTGGTAATGCCACTGATGTGCAGGAGGCTACATAAGAGTAAAAAGATAAGATAGGAGGAGGGTAAAGAGAAAGACGAACCAGTTAAGGATGGGAATACAGGTGTGCTGACAGTTGCAAAGGTGGAGAGAAAGAAAAAGTTATACAGAGTGGGTTAGAAAAAACTAGAGTCAAGTGGTTAAGAGATGGGTATTGACATTGCATTGAAATTTCTGGAGGTTGTAGCCATCAGGAATGCAAGAATATGGAATGGAGTTCCACAGGCGGAAAGTGCAAGGAAAGAAGCTGATGGAGTAGATTTGCCGGCTGCACTTGGTTGATCTAAGTGTGAATGGGTGGGACCCAGTTGCCAGTCTGGTTGCACGAGTAAACACCTGTTGCAGGGACACCAGTGACTTAAGTTGGTTGGAGCAGAAGTCATGAAAGTATTTATAGAACAGACAGAGGGAAGCCACATCCTATTGGTGGGGGAAGTGGCTGGAGTCGAGCTGCCAAGTCGGTACCTATCACATTAGTGATTCTCCTTTGGAGCCTGTCAAGAACACTGAGTTGAACAGCAGGAGTACCTGACCATATATGACAGCAGAAGAAGGTAATAGCCAAAACCTGGCTCCAAGAACATTCAAGAGTATTATTGTTGCAATCAAGAAAGGTTACCGAATGAGTAATAACTAAAACAAAAGGTTGAAAATAAATAGTAATATTTCTAACATCATCAAATACAAGATGCGCAACCTACATGAAGTAAATAACCATTGCTAAAAGAGGACTGCTAGACAGTAAGAAATACCACTCTCTCAATAGTGTCCAACATATTATATAAGGAGTGAGACATACCCATTACTGTCCACAGGTATGTACATAACAATTACTGACATGCAGAAGCTCAGGTGGAGAAATTAAAAATCAGAATGACTACATGACTATCAAGAAGAGATTCAGAAATGCAGTTGTCCACTGCAAAACATATCCAAATGCTGTCTGTGGATGTAATCACCTCTTTGTTATATGTAAACTAAAAATGAAACTACATAAACTGAATAAGCCTAAGTGCAATACAACAGACTGCTAAATGACCTGAATCTGAAGGAAATATATATGGACAGTTTATAAAGAATATATATATATGGACAGTTTATAAAGAATATATATATATGGACAGTTTATAAAGAATATATATATATGGACAGTTTATAAAGAATATACGAAGGATGAAATAGGAACCTGAAATGCAACACACCAAGAAAAGCTTTACTGAAATCAGCAAATGACATTATCTTAAAAGAAAATGTACATAAAAGGAAAAAAAAAGTTATCACAAATCAGATTCACAACTTGATGCAATGGAGACAGAAAACAATGCCTAGACATGGAACAGAATAAAGAAAACTAAACAAAGAAATAAGAAACAAATGCAAACAGTCTAAAGAAACATAACTCAATGACAAATGTGAAGAAATAGAGAGACTGAGTATCACATAACAGAGATAGGCATAAAATAATAAGAGAACTAACATGACAAAAGACATGCTCATTAATAAGATGCTTGAAATCTAAGGACAGAATGTTCCTATTAGAGAAAGAAAAAATGCTTCAGCAATAGAACAAATACATTGGAGATCTCTTCAATACACAGAAATACTGACGGCCTGGAAATATTAAAAACTGAATTGGAAGCAGCATTGGCCAAATTGAAAAGAAACAAAGTGGCAGGGCCAGATGTAATTGAAATCAAGAAGATCACAGCCTTAGATAATTTTGACATAGACAAAATTACAGAAATAATAAATTAAATCTACAACAGTGTTGATATACTGGAAGGCCCATGCAGATCTATTTTCATAGCAATGCCTAAAAAAAAAAAAAACACAGGTGCAAAGGAATAGAATTTCCACTGAGCAATCAGCTTAATGGGCCATAAAACAGAACTCATCTAGATTTTGATGAATAGTGTGCAAAACAGAATCAGGCCTGAGATACAACAAGAACAGTGTGGGTTTGTCAAAGATGCTGGAACAAGAAACACAATGTTTATGCTCAGAATGTTATCAGAAAAAGCAATACAAATGCGGAAGGATTTTTTATAAACTATGTAAAGGCGTTTGACAAAGTATACCACAAAGATGTGCTATAGCTGCTCAGAAATCTTAACTTATTTGAAAAATGCATTAGAATGATCCAGAATCTATATTGACAACAACACAGACAGAAGTTCTGCAGATATACAAAAATTGAACGGAGTGTAAGACAAGGATCTATCTTCTTACTGGATTTATTTAATATATACAGTAAGGCTTTTCTCAGAGAACTAAAAAATCTGCCAGGATTCTCCATTGGCAACCACAATTCTAAAAACTATAAGATATGCAGATGACGCAGTGGTGATAGCAGACACAGAAAAAAAACAAACTACAAAACATCCTACAGAATATAGCAAAGGAAAGCAAGAAGAAAGAACTAAACATAAACTACAAGAAAACTTAATGCATGGCCATCAGCAAAAAAGAGGAGACTAAAATACAAATTACAGGTGGGATACTAAAATCTAGCAGGTACAGAAATTTAAATTTCTGGGATGTATTTTAAGAGAAGACAGAAAGAGATCCAAAGACGCATTGCAATGACCAGAGTTACATTCCAAAAGATAAAACAAGCATTATATGTGAGGGATTAGGCAAACCACTCTCCCATAATTAACATACCTGTGTATTCAGTAAGAGAAAAAGAAAATCATTGACTTACATTATTAAACCATGCTGGCTCCAATATAAGTAAAATTATATGTGAGGGATTAGATAAACCACTCTCTCATAACTAATATGTCTGTCTATGCAGTACTAGAAAAAATAACTTACTCCCATTATCAAACCAAGCTGGCTCCAATAAAAGTAACATATGTGTTGAATTAGGTAAACCACTCTCTCATAGCTAACATGCCTGTCCATTCAACAGCAGAAAGACATTGCTGATTCCAATATAGAGACATTATAAGGTAACTTGGCAAGCTAAAAACTTGTAAAATGTTTTGTTTTGAAGATAAATAAAAAAAAAAAAAATTCAAAGAGAAATGTTAGTGAAAAGAAGAACCATGTTTTTATATAAAAGCGTTGAAAGAAAAGAATATCCATTGAGTAATCCTATAAGTAGGTCTGTACAGAGAATGAAAAATAACTCGTCGCTTCATATATGACACAATCTTTATAAATTCTTCTTTGAACCTGAAGAGAAACTCTACAAATTTTCTGTTTTTCTCTCTATCCAGAATTCTTTTCTGAATTTGCTTCAAGCTAAGTTTTTGCTATTCACACAAATCAGTGGTTAAAAAAAAAAAGTGAAAATAAAATCTAATGGTGACTGAATAACAACAAATAGGAAAGAAATCTATTTATAACTTTTCAAGCATTCAATCTTTAAGTGAATGAAGAAAGATCATGCAAGTCTTGGAGAATTGAGCCCATCCATTTTTGTTGTGTTTACGAAGCACAGCATTTTGATTGGTTATCTCCAAGGTAGCTGAAGAGAGTGACAAGAAAAGACTACAAATAAACTGCAAGAAAACCGAATGCATGATCATCAGCAAAAAGGGTAGCCCAAAAATGCCAAATACAGGTGAGGGACTCTAAAATCAAGCAGGTACAGAAATTTAAATACCTGGGAAGTGTGCAAACAGAACATGGAAAGTGGGACACCAAGATCTAAAGGCAAATTGCCATGGCAAAAGAAGCATTCAAGAAGTTGAGTAAAGTATTAAGAAACAGGAGAATTTCACTAGAAACAAAGAGGAGAATACTGGATTACTATGTGATGTTGGTTCTTCAATATGGCAGTAAATGTTAAACAATGTCTTTGAAGATGAAGGAAAAACTTGAAGCAGCTGAAATGTTCTACAAAAGGATGCTGCGGATATCATGGACGGAGCATATGAGCAATGACGAGGTTTTGGAAAGGAAGGAGACGAAAAAGAAATTAATAATGAGCATCAGGAAAGAGACAACTAAAGTTCCTGGGACGCGTAATGAGGAAGGAGGGATTGGAGAATCTGATACCAACAGGACAGATAGAGGGAAAAAAAGACAGAGAAAAGCAGCGGATAACATATTTGAAGGACCTGATCAGGTCCTTCTCCTTTTGCTATTATCATTGTATCAGTCAGTTAAAGGCCATATGTGATACATGCTTTGGATGATCATGTCTCGAAAGAGACAAGACTGACTGGGATTATCCCTCGGTAGGTTGCCATTGCTTTCTGCTTTCCAAGGCTATAGAATCCGATCTGTTCTATTATTTAACCCTTAACTGGAGGGAAGATATGGATTAATACCTTTCCCAAGAGTATTTGTGAGAAAGTGAATGCGAGGAATTCAACTGGAATCCAAACTTGGCTCCCTGATTTGTTGTTTGCATATCTACTTTATCTGTATTACTCATTCTTTCTATTTCTGTGCATTTTTTGTTGATTCATTCTTTTTTTAGCTCGCCAGCATGTCTTGAATTATCCCGCAGTAGGTTGCCATTACTTTCTGCAATAGACTGGTTGGCAGCCAAGACTATGGAACCCAATCTGTCCCATTATTTAACCCATAAATGGAGGGAAGAGTCGGATTAATACCTTTCCCAAGGGTATTTGCACAAAAGTGAATGCAAGGAATTCAACTAGAATTTGAACTTGGTTCCTCGATTTCTCATTCCCAGCCAATACCCACTGCACCACAACGCGCATCATAACACTGTATACTTAGCCTAAAGGACAATATGTAGATTTGTTTTGTTTGTTTTACGGTGTATCAACCCATTTTGGGTCATCCTTTTCTTTCTCTCCACCTTTGAAACTGTCATCACACCTGCATTCTCATCTTTCTATTGCTCCTTTCTATTGCTTCCCTTCTAACTGGTTCCTCTTCCTCTTCACTCTCTTCTAATTAATCTTTTACACTTATGTAGCCCCCTGCACATCATTGCTCGGGGTGATACGATTTTAAAAAAAAAACAAAAAAAAAAACTCTTTTTATCGCGAATGTTAAAAGGTGTTGATGTTTTTCATATGGGAGATGACTGGTCTCTGGCACCCGGCTGTTGACCTGAGCTGGGTTTTTTGCTTAGGAGGTCTATTCTTGATGGTTTGATAGCCAAGATCGGTCTGGCAAAGCAAGAATTTAGTTCTCTATGGCCTTGGGCGTCTTTTGAAAGGACTGGCAATTTCGAAGAAATGCGCTCGTTATGGTGAGCAGGTGGAACTTGACTAGTTCTTTCCCCACCCCGTATATCCTTTCCTTTCTCTCCACCTTTGAAACTGTCATCACACCTGCATTCTCATCTTTCTATTGCTCCTTTCTAACTGGTTCCTCTTCACTCTTCTAATTAATCTTTTTACACTTATGCAGCCCCCTGCACATCAGTGGCATTAACACCTTGCTTGGGGTGATATGATTAAAAAAATTAATGCCAAATTGAATTATTAAAAATCGAACAAAAATTCAGGAATTATTTCAAGAAGTTTGTATATTTAACAAATTTATATATATATATATATATATATATATATAAAACAGACATATATTTAGACAAATTCATACACTTAACAAATTTATATATTTAACACATTTTAAATTAATAAAATATGTATATATTTAATTTGGCTGTTTAGATTTTATGGCATACCAACCACCATGGGTTATCTGAAGCCAAATCCAGCCTACATACATTATATGTATATGTATTACATATACAAGATTTGCAAATGCACATTCGGTTTTGGAATATATAGCATGTTGGTAGAAATACAGATATCTGTGTGCGTATGAAATAGTATTCAACCAGTCATATTTTTGAGTATGTTCCGATTTCTTTTAAGAATTTCAGTATCCTGCTTGGTTTCGTTTCCATAAATAGTTTTTTCAAACTACTTGTTTGGTAATACTTCTTTTGTGCTCTATTTAAGTTTGTAAACTCTAAAAGTATATGTTTGACGCTTAATCTTTTTTGATAGCTGGTACATATTGGGGATTCTGTGCCCTCCAGTAAATGACAATATGTAGAACATTTTGTATCCTTTGCAGGTGTTTGTCTGGGGCTCGTACACAAAATAGCTGTGATTTTTTTCAGCCTAGCGGATAATAAGTATTGGTTGAAGTAATCCATTGCCTTGCCCAAAAGAGTTCAGAGTTCAATACCTGGCCACAGCAGAGGTGAATAAAAAACACAGAAATTAGTTCCTGAAGGGAATTAACTGAAACTGAGATATCCAGAAAAGGCATGGCACATGGAACAAGAACAATCTACCCAGGTGGATAAAATATTCAATTTAGTTTTAAATTTCAAAGTATATCATCTAAAGATAGCAGGAGTGTACACGGGCCGAAATGTTATGAACATGACAAAGATGAAGACAATAGTCTGAACAATGTAAATAGGGTAAATAGTTACAATGCCTCATCTCAGAAAAATAAAACAGATGTTCATTGTTTCGTTTTTTCTTATTTTTATCCAGAACTCACATGAATCTTTCAATAACATTGGCAAAAGAAATATTCCAGAAACTCTTAACTATTAATCAAAATTCCACACTTTCCTATCAATAGTGTAAAATCCCAAAACGAAGTTATTCTGAACTGAACATCGACACCTGCAAAAAAAAATATTTTTAAAACTGTCAGTTAAGTGCCACACATGATGCACACTTGGGTGATCATGTCTTGAAAGAGACATGACTGACTAGGCAGAAGATTATCCTGCAGTAGGTTGCCATTACTTTCTGAGGTAGACTGGTTATCAGCCAAAGCTTTAGAACCCAATCTGCTCTGTTATTTAACCCATAACTGGAGGGAAGAGATGGATATCTTTCCCAAGGATATTTGTGCATAAGTGAATGCAAGAAATTTAACTGGATTTCCAAGTTGGCTCCCCAATTTCTTGTTCTAAGCTGATATCTACCGTACCACAACGCGCTTCCAAACTGTACTAAATCTGAAAGATGGATTTTTTTTATTGATATTCCTTAGTCATGAAGCAATAAATGAGCAGGTCAAACATTAGTATTTTAGGTGTATGCAAAACAAGTTAGGCAAATAAATGGAGATTTTGTCAGTGGCAAACAGGATCATGTATGCAGGTAAAGAGAAAAATGAAAAAAAGAATAGGATTGATACTAGAGCAAGACATGAAGAAATGTGTTCTTGAATACTGTTAAATATCTGAAAGAATTCTTGTTGGTAAACCAAAAGTAAAGCTTTTTAACATATCCAGCACAACTGTTTAGTCAACAAGAGCACAAGGTACAGAAAAAGAAATTGGAAAGATTAACTTTACACTACACAATGACAAGATTCAAATCACAAAAAATTACAGTTGTCATGGGAGGCCTGAATGCCAAAGTAATCAATGAAAAAAATGGTAAAATAATTTGCAAATTCAAACTAGGAACTTGAAATGAATGCAGAAAAAATGGGTTTAATGTGGTGCAGCAAATAACCAGGTAGTAGACAACATCTGGTTCCAGGAACACATGAGTTATATATGGACATGGAGAAGTCGAAAAAAGAAAAAAAGACAGAAAAAAGAAAAAAAGACAGAAAAAAGAAAAAAAGACAGAAAAAAGAAAAAAAGACAGAAAAAAGAAAAAAAGACAGAAAAAAGAAAAAAAGACAGAAAAAAGAAAAAAAGACAGAAAAAAGAAAAAAAGACAGAAAAAAGACAGAAAAAAGAAAAAAAAGACAGAAAAAAGAAAGAAAGAAAGAAAGAAAGAAAGAAAGAAAGAAAGAAAGAAAGAAAGAAAGAAAGAAAGAAAGAAAGAAAGAAAGAAAGAAAGAAAGAAAGAAAGAAAGAAAGAAAGAAAGAAAGAAAGAAAGAAAGAAAGAAAGAAAGAAAGAAAGAAAGAAAGAAAGAAAGAAAGAAAGAAAGAAAGAAAGAAAGAAAGAAAGAAAGAAAGAAAGAAAGAAAGAAAGAAAGAAAGAAAGAAAGAAAGAAAGAAAGAAAGAAAGAAAGAAAGAAAGAAAGAAAGAAAGAAAGAAAGAAAGAAAGAAAGAAAGAAAGAAAGAAAAAAGAAAAAGAAAGAAAGAAAAAAGAAAGAAAAAAGAAAAAAGAAAAAGAAAGAAAAAGAAAAAAGAAAGAAAAAAGAAAAAGAAAAAAGAAAGAAAGAAAAAAGAAAAAGAAAAAAGAAAGAAAGAAAGAAAGAAAGAAAAAAGAAACAAAGAAACAAAGAAAGAAAGAAACAAAGAAAGAAAGAAACAAAGAAAGAAACAAACAAAGAAAGAAACAAACAAAGAAAGAAACAAACAAAGAAAGAAACAAACAAAAAAAGAAAGAAACAAAGAAAGAAACAAAGAAAATTACTATATATCTATTAATAAGAGAGTCAGGAATACAATGTGTAGGGGCTTGTATAATTCCCCCGAACAATAAATAAAAGGGAATAAACTTTTGTTATTTTCGTTAAAAAAATAAAAGAATTATTTTTTATACAAAAATGTAGTCGTCCGTATGAAAATGAAGAAAGGAAGAAAGAAAGTAATTGAGAAATGTGAGAGGGAAAGGAAGGACTATGTGTTGTGAGCGAGATGAGAGAAAGAGAGGGTGAAACAATGTTCATTGATACGTGATACTCTCTGTTGTGTGAACTGCTGAATTCTCTCTGTATGTGTGCATTCCTCTCTGTGTGTTTCGAGCTGGCTGTTCCTCTCTGTGTGTGTTGAAAGTTCCTACTTTCCTTTTATTTTGATGGTGAGGCTCCGGAAGATCAAGAAATGTGTTCCTTATATCAAGCCCTGATTGGTCAAAAATTCATATTTCTGGTGTGTCTTCAACTACGTCTGAACTTTTGGATGCACCGTTCTTGTTTTTGACCCCAAAGGGTTTGGTAAGGGGTCAATGCTTGCACATTTGTATTTTTAGAGATACACATGGTGTAAATTAATTTTAGTGTGTGTGTGTGTGTGTGTGTGTTGAGCTTGGAAAATAAAACAAGGAACAGCACAAATGCAAAAAGTATTCGAAGTGCTGACTGTGGAAATGACCACCTTCCAGAAATATATAAAATTTAGATTGAAACTATAAAAATTGAAGGGGTTCTGTGCTGCATCCAAATTGTAATAGAACTGACTCTTAATTGCCCTGAATCTGAAGAAATATATAGTGTGAAAAGCAAATACAATGGACAATTAAAAAAGCAAACTTGAAGTCAAGAGAAGCATTGAGTGACATTAGCAATCAAGATCATCCCAAAGGAAAATAGACAAAGAAAAAGAAAAAAATAAATAACAGCTGAAATGAAATTCTTCACATGATAAGGGAAAAAAGGGAAAAAAGATAATGACAAGACATAAAAAGAATATATAACACTATACAAAGAAATTAGAAATGCTCGTGAGCCAAAAAGGAATGCCTCAACAAAAAATGTGCAAAAATAGAAAGAATGAGTAATACAGATAAAGCTGATGTACAAACAACAAATTGGAGAGCTGAGTTTGAATTCCAGTTGAATTCCTTGCATTCATTTATGCACAAATATCCTTGGGAAAAGGTATTAATCTGTCTCTTCCCTCCAGTTATGGTTTAAATAATAAGACAGATTGGGTTCTATAGCCTTGGCTGGCAACCAGTCTACAGCAGAAAGCAATGGCAATCTACTGCGGGATAATCTTCTGCCCAGTCAGTCATGTCTCTTTCGAGATATGATCGTCCAAAGCATGTATCACATATGGTACTTAACTGAGATATGCAAAAAAAGAATAAGGGAACAGGACAAAAGTCATGATCATCAACAGGTCATATAAAATCCAAGGACGGAATGCTGATATCAGAAAAAAAAATACTTCAGAGATGGAATGAATATATCGGTGGGCTCTTCCATGATCAAAGAAAACAGTGAGCAGTACGCAGAAATATCAAAGAACCAGAAATATTAAAACATAGAGAGGAATCTGCACTGGTCAGATTTAACAGAAGCAAAGAGGCAGAACCAGAAAGAATTGTGATAGAGATGCTAACAGCCTTAAATGATTTATACATAAACAAGATTACAGAATTAATGAATGAAATCTACAAGAGTGGTAATATACTAAAAGACCGAAGTAGATTTATTTTCATAGGACTGCCTGAGAAGCCAGGTACAAATCAATGTAATGGGTCATATAAAAAAAACCTTATTTGAATTTTAATGAATAGAACATGCATCAGAATCATACCAGGAATAGATAAAAAATAATGTGGCTTCATTAAAGACACTGGAACAAGGAATGCAATATTTATGCTCAGAATCTTATCAATATACCTGCATTTTATTTGGTTTGGTTTGGTTTTGGTTGTTTTGTTTTTATGGCATATCAACCTTGGTGGGTCATTTATTGCCAACTAAATTTTATTTATTTATTACAGTTATACCTTTTTCTTTCAACAATTTATTGTTTTTTTTATATAAGTTTTGTGTCAAGTAATACTTTTTCTTTTTGAGTATCAAGATTCATTGGGATTTGTTTTTAAGGGCAGGGTCCCCAAGTCCTACCCTTGTTATTTAACCCATAACTAGAGGGAAGGGACAGATTAATACCCTTCCCAAGGGTACCAGTGCTTAATTGAATGCAGGGCATTCAAACTGGAATTTGAACTCAGCTCACTGACTTCTCTTTCCGAGCCGATTTCCACTGCACCACAATGCACATCCATCACTAAACGCTTACAGCACCTGGTATTCCCAAGCGGTCACCCATCTAAGTACTGACCAGGTTAAATGTTGCTTAACTTTGGTGATCAAGCGAGAACTGGTATATTCAACGTGATATGGCCGTAAGCCTGCATTTTATAGATTATGCAAAGGCATTTGATAAATTGCTGTTGAAACTTCTTAGCAAATTTGACATATTGAAAAGGCTACTAGAATATGTGCATTGTGGTGCAGTGGATATCAGCTAGGAATGAGAAATCAGAGGGCCGAGTTCGAATTCCAGTTGAATTCATTGCATTCACTTATGCGCAGATATCCTTGGGAAAGGTATTAATCCGTCTCTTCCCTCCAGTTATGGGTTAAATAATAGGAAAGATTGGGTTCTATAGCCTTGATTGGCAACCAGTCTATTGCAGAAAGTAATGGCAATCTACTGCGGGATAACCTTCTGCCCAGTCAGTCATGTCTATTTTGAGACATGATTGCCGAAGCGTGTATCACGTATGGCACTTAACTGACTGACTAGAATAAGCAAGAACCTATATTGACAACCTGTTCAACTTGTAAGTGAGGCGACAGAGATTTACAAGCCCTACTAGAATTCATTATGAGTGGCCACAATCTTAAAATAAAATATGCTTATCGAACAGTTTGATAGCAGACACAGAAAGGTAACTCCTACAGAAGTTAAGAGTACAAAACTTTAAATATCTGGGAAATGTTTTAACTGGCGATAAGAACATGACACTGAAATTTGATAAAGATGCATTCCATAAATTAAGCAAAGTATTAAAGAATTGTTATGTAATATCAGTTGTTTTATATGGCAGTGAATGCTGGAGAAGCCTTTCAAAAGCTAAGCAAAGTATTAAGAAACAGGAAAATCTTATTAAAAACAAAGAAAAGGGTACTGAACTGTTATGTAATTGTCAATCCTGAAGAAGTAACAAAAATGTGATTCAACAGTTCATGTAAGAAACAAAGTTTTATCAAAAATGGAAACAAAGCAAACTTATAATTAACATCAGAAAGAAATAGCTAAAACTTCTAGGACATATGATGAGGAAAGAGGGTTTGGAAAATTTGCTACTCATAGGACAGATTGAAGCATACTTAGTGAGCTTTAATAAATCGATAACAGAACAGGGTTTAGAAGAAATAACAAAAAGACAACATTTATTAAGAGCTATGAAGAGCCTTCATCCTGAAAGGACGTAGCACAAAAAAAAAAAGAACAGATTACAAAAATGAAATTATTTAAATGATGACAATTTTTTTTTATTAATATTCTTAAGACTGTACAATAATTTTAAAGTTAAAACCTCGAAAATAATATCCAAGCTTTGTCCTTATGCATTTACTCAGGCTACTAGATTGGCTTCTAGGTCCCACTTTTTACCATTAAAATAGTCAAATGTAACTGCCACTTCTACTCTATCAACTTTTCTCACACTTCCTGCTTGTAGAATTCCATTCCCTATACTTGCTTCCCTGATAGACACAATTTCCAAAAGTTTAAATGCAACGTCAATTGCCATCTTCTATCTCCTTGATTCATATCTTTCTCCTATCCTTTTACTGTAACCCACTGTGTACTAGTGGCGGTCCTGTCTCACTTGAAGAAAGAAAAATGGAAAAGAAAGAAAAAATGGAAAAAGAAAGAAAAAAATGGAAAAGAAAGAAAAATGGAAAAGAAAGAAAAAATGGAAAAGAAAAGAAAATGGAAAAGAAAGAAAAATGGAAAAGAAAGAAAAAATGGAAAAGAAAGAAAAAATGGAAAAGAAAGAAAAATGGAAAAGAAAGAAAAATGGAAAAGAAAGAAAAAATGGAAAAGAAAGAAAATGGAAAGAAAGAAAAAAATGGAAAAAGAAAAAATGAAAAAGAAAGAAAAAATGGAAAAGAAAGAAAAATGGAAAAGAAAGAAAAGAAAAGAAAGAAAAAATGGAAAAGAAAGAAAAATGGAAAAGAAAGAAAAAATGGAAAAGAAAGAAAAATGGAAAAGAAAGAAAAAATGGAAAAGAAAGAAAAATGGAAAAGAAAGAAAATGGAAAAGAAAAGAAAATGGAAAAGAAAGAAAATGGAAAAGAAAGCAAAAAATGGAAAAGGAAAGAAAATGGAAAAGAAAGAAAAATGGAAAAGAAAAGAAAAATGGAAAAGAAAAGAAAAAATGGAAAAGAAAGAAAAATGGAAAAGAAAGAAAATGGAAAAGAAAGAAAATGGAAAAGAAAGAAAATGGAAAAGAAAAGAAAATGGAAAAGAAAAGAAAAATGGAAAAGAAAGAAAAACAAAAGAAAGAAAAGAAAAGAAAAGAAAATGGAAAAAGAAAGAAAAACAAAAGAAATGGAAAGAAAAGGAAAAGAAAGGAAAAATGGAAAAGAAAGAAAAGGAAAAGAAAGAAAAATGAAAAGAAAAAGGAAATGGAAAAGAAAGAAAAATGGAAAAGAAAAGAAAATGGAAAAGAAAGAAAAATGGAAAAGAAAGAAAATGGAAAAGAAAGAAAAATG